>JAVJIF010003712.1:0-311056 GCA_038442645.1 Agave tequilana
CATATAACAACGAAGAATACGAACTAGTTAAAATGAAAAAATTTGTTAACTAGTACGAAATCCTTCAAGCAAGGAATAAAACAAAATAGTTTTTCATAACATATGAATTTCACATGATAATCAATACTCTAAATCATTTAGCATAATATGACTCATGAAACATGACATGAGCAAATTATAAATGTGAGTGTACAAATAAAATGAGAAATGTCATATCATGAAATTTTTAAATTAAGATAAATTATTATTTAAAAAATGAAAAATAAAAAATAATTAAACTATTTAATCTCAAGGCATATGTATGTCAAATGCAAACCAAAATATACATACATATCCAAACACAACGAGTCCACAAAGATATATGCATGAAGGCACGTGGCTCTAAAAGGATGTATATGTATAATCAATAGTTTGAATGAGATGGACATATACATGAAGTTACACCATCAAACATGAAAACATGAAAAACAAAATTTTCATTAACTATTTTAATTTCAAGGTATATGTATGAATTGTCAACACAATAAGTATACATACATAACCCTAAACACAATGTGATCCATATATATAGATTTGCATGAAAAGCAAATGACTCAAGGGGTATATATATATAACTTAAGGTTTGGCAAAATGCACATATACATGAAATGTAAAACACATGATCTACAAAACAAATTCAAAAATGGGACTACAAGTTTAAATGTATGAATCATCAAAACTATACTATACTAGCACATCTAATGGTTCAAAAAAGCAATCAAGCCCAAACATATATAGATTTATTTTGTGGCCACTATATGCACAAGTATAAATCCTAGTCTTAATGAAAACTAACATCTAAACATATATTCAAATCATTAAACATCAAAAACAATATAGAATTCAACATGATAAACAAAATATGATTATTATGTAAATCCACATGTTATTAGATTTATGATGTACATGATAGCTAAGCTAACAAGAGAACACCAAAAATGGGATCATATAAGCATGTGTGTCTCAAATACTATACATGTATGTCAAGAATCTAATTAACATGGCATTTCCATACTAATCACTAAAACAATGAAACATGTTATAAATAATGAATTATGAAAAGCATGTAAACAATAATAGGAGTTAGGAATCGTTACCAAAACCTAGAAGGCAACTCTCCTTGTCTCCAAAACATGGTGGTCTTCTCCACCAAACTTTCCTTGAAAGTGATGCATCCAAATGATCTCCTTTAAACTCGGAACGCATCCACTCCAAGGTACGGTTACTCTCACGTCATGTGAGAGCCCACACCTACATCAAAACACTAAGGTGATCTTTGGTACCATATCTTATTGGGCCATGGGGGTTAGTCTCTTTTCTAACCCAAACAAAATTCTTTGCTAAATTATCAACATGTAATCTATCATAGCAAAATTTAGCAAGGTGGCCCCTACGTCCACAATGTGTACAAGTGTACACATGAGCATACGTGTGATGGTGTCCGTGAGAAGCATGTGTATACCGTGGGGGGTTGTGCATGAAAAGATAGAACTTGTTTCTTTCGAACCAAGGATTCCAAGCGTGTATGATTCATGGCACATTTGCTCATAGTGGAGCCCAAATAATCTACTCTCTTCTTAAGCAAAGATATATCTTGTTCAATTAGGAAGAGGTGGCACATGCAATAGGTGAAGTGTGTGATACTACCCTAGCATGGCAACATGTGAATCAATCTTATTTTTCAAAACCTCATTTTTCTCTAAACAAACATTTAACTCATTTGAAATAGAAATTATTTTATTTTTAAAATAACATTCTCTTTTAAAACAAAATCAACTTTTGAAGACAAATTTTCATTTTTCTTCAAAAGTGTTTCACAATCATTTTTATTTTTCAAAAGATTATTTTCTTTTAGAGCAAGGTCTAGTTGAGATCTCAATGAATCCCTTTCATTATAGACCTCAACCTTCTCTTGCAAAACATTGTTAAGCTTAGAAGACAATTTTTATTTTTTTTATTTAAAGCAAGGGTCTTCTTTTTCAACAAATTATATTTTTCTATTAATTTTTCACATACAATAGAAAGTTCTTCATTCAAAGCATGTGCATCAACATAATCATTTGAAGAACTAGCATCATCATCATCATCTAAGTAGGTTTCCGAATGTACCTCAAGGGAGTCATTCCCTTGGACCATGTGGCATTGTGAATCGGATTCTCCACTAGATTCCTCTTCTTGTTGGATTGGCATTTGAAGCTTGGAGGTAGTGGTTGTCAACTTGTTCCACACTACAAAGGCGGAATCAAGGTTAGAAACATGCATAAGATATTCTTTTGAAAGCGTGCTTCTAATGGCCTCAAGGGCTTGTGCATTGGCCCCTATATGATTGCTATCACTAAGGAGGATTCCTTGGTAATGGCAAGGTGAACCTTATAACCTAGGGCTTGTAGGTAAATGGACATCTTAGTCTTCCAAACAATAATGTTGGAAGGGTCAAACATAGGTGGGGTCATGAAGTCCATGGTATAAAATATATGTGTGCAAACAAGCAAATGCAAACAAGATTAGCAAACAAAGGATCTCACTCCTAGGATGTTAAAGCCTAAATATCAGGAGCGTAAGCTCTGATACCAATTGAAAAACACCTAGAGGGGGGTGAATAGGTGTAAGTGATAATCTATAAAACTAAATGCGAGAAATGCGGAAGCTAAAACTATTTTGCAGCACACTTAGTACAACACACAAGTGTAGCCGAATTCCCCGTGAAGGGCTCTAGACTAACTCCTCTTGATTCCCCTAGATATAGGTTAAGGTGCTATATGAAGCTCTTGTGGTTAAGTACAAGTGAGGCACACAAACAACCAAGCATATAATATGAATAGGCAATATGAATATATGTAAGGCACAACACAAGCAATGAATGATATGAATGAAGAATGATTCTTTGTACAAATAAAAGAGAGAGAGTTAAGAGACAATGGATCAAACGCAAACACAAAGATATGTTTCGAGATTCGAGCCCCTAGCTCTACTTCCCCTCCTTCACCACCGTGAAGGATTTCAAATCCACTATCTCCCACTGAGGGAACCTCCACCGAGGAGGATTTGTTACAACAATGGGGTACCGAACTCCTCTCTCAAACACCGCCTCACAACCGAGGGGTAGGCCCGTAGCCAAACAACAACCAACACCTCTACCGAAGAGGGTTACAATACCAACACCACCTCTCACTAGAGAGAGCAAACAACAACCAACTCCACCTCACAATAGAGGGAGCAAACCACAATCCTTAACCTCTACCAAAGAGGGAGCAACCCAATCAAAGCAGGGTTTTACAACAAGTGGTTACAAAGACCACAAACTCAATCTCTTTTCCCACAAACAATAGATCCTATAGAATAGGATAGATGATAGCTCAAGTGTGGAAAACACAAGTGTTTTGATCAAAGAAAATCTCTTGGGAAAATACCAATTGATATAGAAATGAAGAACAAGAAACCAATTCCCAAAAACCTATTTTCTTTGAAATACCAAAACACTTTAAAACAAATAAAATAGATCTTTTTGCTCTTTAAACTCTTTGAAAACTTCTTTTAAAACCAGAGAATAGGGAAAAATTAGCTCTAAAAACCTTAGCCAAAATCCCATATAAATGGGGTTTATATAGGCCAAACAGAAAACTAGCCGTTAGGCTGATCTGGCAGCCTGACAGGCTTGCGGTCGACCGGCGCGGTCGACCGCCAACGGTAAGAAATATGACCGTTGGGCAAAACTGGTCGACCGCCCGGTCGACCCCCAAATCCAGAGAGCAGAGCTCTCTGGTCCGGTCGGCCGCCCGGCCGACCGTCCCTGTGTCTGCCAAACGTGCACAAGCTTGTGCACGTCGGTCGATCGCAAGGATCGACCGGCCTTTGGTGCGGTCGACCCGTGCGGTCGGCCGACCTGGCCTGTCAGCCACTGTTCTGGGACAGAAATACATGTAAAGAATATTTCTAAAAATTTTTTAAGTCTTTGTAAAAATACCCAAAAATAGTTTTATCATTTTGAATTGATGTATAAATATGTGATAAAAAAGTTTAGCTAAAATATCAATCAACATGAACTATTTTGTGTCATATCACTTTTATCAAGAACCAAAACTTGTATTTTTATTAAACTTGATTTTTCAACACATGAATAGAAAAGTCAAATCAGTTTGAATAAGAAGTTTAAGCATGCATGTATAGAAAGAATACATCTACTATACATATAAACCATGTAAACTTGTTTTGATCAAACTATTCATGAAAATCAAATCCAAAACATGAAATGTGTGTGTATGTGCACTTGAGCATATCAACTATACTAAGCTTTACAATATGGATCTAAAACACACTATCTAAACTAGGATACCTAAGTCTTCTTGATGATCTCCATCTTCAAGTAGACTTGCTCCCAAACGCGTGATCCACTGAGTGCAAAGGAAAGATCTTGAAGCTTGAGCACCGGAATCACCATGATAAGCTTCTAAACTCCTGTTGAAGCTAATCATCAACTAATATCTTGCTAATGATCTGAAACTTAAAATCACAAGATTATTAGTAAACATATAACTACATGAGTTGATCATCATCAAAACTAGAGTGGAAGGCCTTTGGGCCAACATACACATCTACTGGTCTTCCACTAGTCGACTACCCCCCAATAATTAGTCAACTAGTTTGTACATCACTGCATAAAATCTCTATGTAACATGTATATGAAATCACCTAGAGGGGGTGAATAGGTGATAATGCTAATCTAGTGAACTTAATGCGGAATTTAAAAACTAAATTGCAATTATACTAAATGCAACCAACAAGTGATGCGCACACAACCAAGCCAAGCATGTAAATATAAATGCACAATATGAAATGATGCAAGGCACAATAAAGAGAGAGAGAGAGAAAGTCAATGGATCAAGCGCAAACAACAAGATTTATTTCGAGGTTCGAGCACCCAGCTCTACATCCCCGCCTTCACCCAGAAGGATTTCGAATCCACTAGCTTGTCCACAAAGGACTCCCACACAAGGAACCTCCACCGAGGATTTGGGGCAATACAATGACTAGGAGTACCCAACTCCTCTCTTTACAACCCAAACCTCCTTCTTGAGGCAAAGCACCAAGCCAACAAACAATCACCTCACAACTTGAGGGATAAGCACAAAGCAACACAAGGATCACCTCACAACTTGAGGGATACAACCCAAATGCACAACCTCCTCAACACAATGAGGGAAAGGCACAAAGCCAAGCAAATATAGGGTTTACAACTTGGTGGTCTAATAACCACAAACAATTTCTTTTCCCACACAAGGATCCTATAGAATAAGATAGTAGATGTAGCTCAAGTGCGGAGAAAACAAAGTGTTCAAAACAAAGAAAAATCACTTGAAAAATCACCACTAAGATATAGAATGAATGAACCAAAATCAATTCCTAAAAGACTATTTTTCTTTGAAATAATGAAACACTTTTAAATAATAAAGATTGATCTTTTTAGCACAAATAAACTCTTTTAAACTTGTGAAAACACTAGAGAAAGTTCAGAAATTTCGTCCAAAAAATTCTTAATGAAAACCTCTTTACAATGAGGTATTTATAGCCCATAGAAAAATATAGCCGTTGGCAGCAAATTCTGCCAGAAATAACCTACCGGTCGACCGATCGGTCGACCGGCAAACTGTCGAATTTTGACCGTTGGCAGCTACCGGTCGACCGCCCGGTCGACCGGCCCCAGAAACAGAGAGCAACACTCTCTGTCCGGTCGACCGCTCGGTCGACCGGGAGCAACCCGAGAGTGGGTTGCTCTCAGTCGGTCGACCGTGCGGTCAACCGGCTTATGGGGCTGCCTGCGTGCACGTTGCTGTGCACGTCGGTCGACCGCTACGGTCGACCGGCTCCTGGTCCGGTCGACCGTCCGGTCGACCGTCCTAGCCTGGCAGAGGCAATTCTGGGACTCATAAAAAGGTTATTTTTAATTCTAAAAAATCCCATAAAATCTCTAAAAATACACAAAAATAGTTTTATCATTTTAAATTGAAATATAAACTTGTGCTAAAAATTTCAACACAAATTTCAAACATTTTGAACTGTTTTTGTGTCTTACAAATTTTTCTAAAAACTAAAAACCGTATTTTCTAAAACTTGAATTTTTGAATTGAAAATATGTTGTCTAAAACTCATCCAAATACAAAAACATGATATTTAAACACTTTGAAGCAAGTTGCATATGGACATAAGTCCAATATACATGAAACATATATATATATCCATGTTTTTGACTTTAATTCCAAAAATGCGTTTTGTTAAAAACACAAAACCTAAATACATGAATAGGCATATCAAAATAAGTTTGTCTAAGAAGTTGAAGCATGCATGTATATAGAACAAATCTAATATACATTAAACCATGTAAACTTGTTTTGATCTAACTATTCATGAAACCAAGATCGGTTAAACCAAACGGAAAAACGAAAACCAAAACCAAAACATGAAACGTGTGTGTTGTGAACTTGAGCATATTATACTATTCTAATATTTACAAATGGATCTAAACAAACTCTAAACTATGGTACCGAAGTCTTCTTGTAGAGCGCCGTCTCCAAGTCAAAACTTCGTGATCCACCGAGCTTGACTCCAATGAGTGCTATATATGATCTTGATGCTCGGGCTCTTGAATCACCATGTGAAAGCTTCTAAACCATTTTTGTTGAAGCTAATCACCAACTAATATCTTAGTTAATGATCTGAAATTAAACATCACAAGATTATTAGTACACATAACTACATGAGTTAATCATCATCAAAACTAGAGTGGAAGGCCTTTGGGCCAACAATCTCCCCTTTTTGATGATGACAAAACTCATGAAGTTATATATGCATGGATTAAAGTTAAGCTTCCAAGAAGCTCTCCCTTAACTCATGCATAGGGATAAACAACAAATATATGGAATGAATACTAAATATGCTCTTGATACCAATAAAAACATGTTCTTAAATAATTCTCTTGATACAAAAAAAAAAATCAAACTAACCAAACTATGTTCTTAAAATAAACACACTTGATACCAATACTTGATACCAATATAAAAACATGCATAGTCATAAAAACATGCATATAAAATCAAATCTTTCTCTCCCTTTTTGTCAATCATCAACAAAAGGGTTAAAATAAAAAACAAAAACATTCTTCTCCCCCTTTTTGTTCGAAACAAAGAATCAATAAAGGGTTGATATCAAACAAATCAATATAAATATGTTGATGTCACCCCTTGGAGTACCATCAAAACATTAAAACAAAATTTTGAATAAAACAAATTTTAAGATACCAATATAAATTTTCATGGATACCAATTGAAAGAAATAGATCAATAGATACCAATGAAAGTAAACAAAATCTTGATACCAATTGTGAGTAAACAAATAAGCATCTTGATACTAATTTTACCAATTGAAAGTATTTTTCCTTTTAACATATATGAGTATACAAAATGTCAATATTGATACCAATTGAAAGAATCCAATCATACCAATTAAAACAACAATAATATCAAATGTATATCTCATATAACCTACCACCCATTTCATATTTAAGTTTAAAATGATTTTCACTATAAAGCATACATGAGCATGATCGCCCAACCAACCGCCCTTGGAAGGTAGGGTTTTCAAAAATAGGTTTTGAAAATATAGAATGTTTGAAAAACTCTACCAATTGAAGAATACGAACTAGTTAAATGAAAAATTAGTAAACTAGTAGGAAATTCTTCAAGTAAGGAATAAAACAAAATATTTTTCATGAAACACATGTAAATCACATGGCACTAAACACTCAAAGTCCATAAAGCCCATATCATACTCATGAAAACACAATCATGAGAAACATAATAAAGTGAGTGAACAAGTGTAATGTGAAACACACAATCATGAAAATATTCAATTTTGCTCAATTTGAATTCCTTTAAAGCATGAAAACATGAAACACCAAAATTTTCATTAAAACAATCTATACTTCAAGGCATATGTATGGTTTGTCAACACAAGAAGTATACATACACATCCCTAAACACAATTTGAGTCCATATATAAAGATTTGCATGAAAAGCAAATGACTCAAGGGATATACATGTATATCTTAAGGTTTGGCAAAATAGACATATACATGAAGTGAAAACACATGATCATAAAAACATGTCCAAAATAGGAATACAAGTTTAAAATGTATGAATCCTCAAAACTAGACTATACTAGAACATCTAATGGGTACAAATAGGCATTCAAGTACAAACATATAAAGATTTACTTGTGGCCCACTCTATGTACAAGTATAAATCCTAGTTTTAATAAAAACTAACATCTAAACATATATTCAAATCAAGAAGCAGGAAACGGTCAAAAATCATGATAAACATAAACACGATTATTATGTAAATCCACATGTTATTAGAACTATGATATACATAATAGCTAAGCAATGGTGAGAACACAACATATGGGTCCATCTAAACATGGGTGATCTCAAAAACTATACATGCGTCAATGGTCAAATAATCATAGTATTTAATATACTAATCAAAATATGATGCATCAAAACAAAACATCATAAAGATCCATATGATCATTATGTATATGCATGTGCATTAGATCTAGAGCATACATATTAGTTAAAAACAAGGTGAGAACACATAGATATAGATCCATATAAAACATGAAGTGTCTCAAATAACTAAACATGTATATCACTAATCTAATGAACATGGCATAAGCATAATGAACAATAAAACATGACATGCTATAAAACGATGAACATGAAAAAGCATGCAAATATAAACGGGAGTTAGAGATTGATACCAAAACCGATGAGGGCACCTCTCTAGTTCTCCAAACCAATGGTGGTCCTCTCCACCAAACTCTCCTTGAAAGTGATGCATCCAAATTGTTTTCTTTAATCACGGAACGCATCCACTCCAAGGTACCGCCACTCTCACGTGATGCGAGAGCCCACACCTACATCAAATACCATAGGGTGGTCTTTGATACCCATTTTCTTTTGGGTCCATAGGGGTTAGTACCTTTCCTAACCCAAACAAAATTATTTGCTAAATTTTCATCATGTATACGATCATAGCAAAATCTATCAAGGTGGCCCTTACGTCCATAATGTGTACAAGTGTACACATGAGCAACATAGTGTGAAGTTTGTGACCGTGAGGAGCATGTGTATGCCATGTATGGTGTGCATGCAAAGATGGAACTTGTTTCTTACGAACCAAGGATTCCAAGCGTGTATGATCCAAAGCACATTGGCTCAAAGTGGAGTCCAAACAATCAACACTTTTCTTCAAAACATTTATATCATTTTCAATACTAGAAGATAAAGTGGAGCATGCAATAGATGCGCTAGATGAAGGAGCTACACTAGCATGGCAAACATGAGAATCTAAATCATTTTTCAAAGATTTATTTTTTTTTTAAAACTAAATCTAATTCTTTTGAAATAAAATCAATTTCATTTTTCAAAGAATTGTTATCTTTTAAAATAACATCTAATTTTGAAGATAAAGCTTCATTATTTTTCAAACATCATCACAATCATTTTTGCTTTTCAAAGATTCATTTTCCTTTAGGGTAAGTTCTAGTTGAGATTTAAGTGAGTCATGTTCACTAGCAATCTCTTCCTTCTCTTACAAAGTCAATTCAAAACTTGAACACAAATCCTTCATTTCTTCTTTTAGTTCAAAATTTTTCTTTTTCAAACAATCATGTTTTTCCAAGAATTTTTCAAGCTTTGTGGCAAGTTCTACATTCAAGGTTTGAACTTCTAAACACCCATAGTAATAAGAACTAGAGCTATCATCTAGTTGAGATTCTGATTGTACCTCAAGGGAGTCTTTCCCTTAGACCATGAGGCAATGCTCGTCGGACTTGTCTCTCCTAGATCTCCTCATCTTATTGATAATCTTTGAAAGCTCGGGAGAAGTCAAGATGCTTCAAACTGCAAAAGCCGAATCATAATGAGCAAATACATGTAATAGATCATTATCAAGAGATGCTCTAAGTGTCTTAACGGCTAATGCATTTGCCTTTTTATACTTGCTATCATTTGGGTAGGATTCTTTAGATGTTGCTTGATAAACTTTATATCCTAAGGTTTTCAAATGACAACTCATCTTGGCTATCCAAATATCACGTCTAGAAACATCAAACATAGGAGGGCTATCTATGAGTGCAAACTAAATATATGTAAATGAAAATGCAAATTAAGATTAGCAAACCAAGATCTTACTCCTAGGTGATTAAACCTAAATATCAAGAGCGTAGGCTCTGATACCAATTGAAATCACCTAGAGGGGGGTGAATAGGTGATAATGCTAATCTAGTGAACTTAATGTGGATTTTAAAAACTAAATTGCAATTACACTAAATGCAACCAACAAGTGATGCGCACACAATCAAGCCAAGCATATAAATATAAATGCACAATATGAAATGATGCAAGGCACAATAAAGAGAGAGAGAGAAAGAGAGAGTCAATGGATCAAGCGCAAACAACAAGATTTGTTTCGAGGTTCGAGCACCCAGCTCTACATCCCCGCCTTCACCCAGAAGGATTTCGAATCCACTAGCTTGTCCACAAAGGACTCCCACACAGGAACCTCCACCGAGGATTTGGGGCAATATAATAACTAGGAGTACCCAACTCCTCTCTTTACAACCACAACCTCCTTCTTGAGGCAAAGCACCAAGCCAACAAACAATCACCTCACAACTTGAGAGATAAGCACAAAGCAACACAAGGATCACCTCACAACTTGAGGGATACAACCCAAATGCACAACCTCCTCAACACAATGAGGGAAAGACACAAAGCCAAGCAAATATAGGGTTTACAACTTGGTGGTCTAATAACCACAAACAATTTCTTTTCTCACACAAAGATCCTATAGAATAAGATAGTAGATGTAGCTCAAGTGTGAAGAAAACAAAGTGTTCAAAACAAAGAAAAATCACTTGGGAAATCGCCACAAAGATATAGAATGAATGAACCAAAATCAATTCCCAAAGACTATTTTTATTTAAAATAATGAAACACTTTTAAACAATAAAGATTGATCTTTTTAGCACAATAAACTCTTTTTAAACTTGTGAAAACACTAGAGAAAGTTCAAAAATTTCGTCCAAAAAATTCTTATGAAAACCTCTTTACAATGGGGTATTTATAGCCCATAGAAAAATATAGCCGTTTGCAGCAAATTCTGCCAGAAATAACCTACCGGTCGACCGGTCGGTCGACCAGCCAACGGTCAAATTTTGACCGTTGGCAGCTACCGGTCGACCGCCCGTTGACCGCCCCAGAAACAGAGAGCAACACTCTCTGTCCGGTCGACCGCTCGGTCGACCGGGAGCAACCCGAGAGTGGTTGCTCTCAGTCGGTCGACCGTGCGGTCGACCGGCTTATGGGGCTGCCTGCGTGCACGTTGCTGTGCACGTCGGTCGACCGTCCGGTCGACCGATCTAGCCTGGCAGAGGCAATCTGGGACTGATAAACATGTTATTTTTAATTCTAAAAATTCTCATAAAATCTCTAAAAATACACAAAAATAGTTTTATCATTTTAAATTGAAATATAAACTTGTGTTAAAAATTTTAACACAAATTTCAAACATTTTGAACTGTTTTTGTGTCTTACAAATTTTGCCGAAAACCAAAAACCGTATTTTCTAAAACTTTAATTTTTGAATTGAAAATACGTTTTGTCTAAAACTCATCCAAATACAAAAACATGATATTTAAACACTTTAAAGCAAGTTGCATATGGACACAAGTCCAATATACATGAAACATATATATATCTATGTTTTTGACTTTAATTCCAAAAATGCGTTTTATTAAAAACACAAAACCTAAATACATGAATAGGCATATCAAAATAAGTTTGTCTAAGAAGTTGAAGCATGCATGTATATAGAACAAATCTAATATACATTAAATCATGTAAACTTGTTTTGATCTAACTATTCATGAAACCAAGATCGGTTAAACCAAAACGGAAAAACTGAAAACCAAACCAAAACATGAAACGTGTGTGTTGTGAACTTGAGCATATCATACTATTCTAATCTTTACAAATGGATCTAAACAAACTGTAAACTATGGTACCGAAGTCTTCTTGTAGAGCGCCGTCTTCAAGCCAAAACTTCGTGATCCACCGAGCTTGACTCCAATGAGTGCTATATATGATCTTGATGCTCGGGCTCTTGAATCACCATGTGAAAGCTTCTAAACCATCTTTGTTGAAGCTAATCACCAACTAATATCTTGGTTAATGACCTGAAACTAAACATCACAAGATTATTAGTACACATAACTACATGAGTTAATCATCATCAAAACTAGAGTGGAAGGCCTTTGGGCCAATAATATATACACTTACATACACATCTACACCAAAACTCTTAGCAATACATGCATATATGTACATGCACACACACACACACACTTTTATTCATCAAAACTCTCATTAGTATATATACATATAGATCTATATGTATATCCACATATCTATACATAAAAATACATGAAATAAACATTCAAAATTTTCAGAGTGTTACATTTATCCCACCTAAATAAGAATTTAGTCCTCGAAATTCAACACTAAGGAAATCAATAATCAAGTATACAAAATAAAAGCCATACAGGATGGTCTAACCCAACTATGTATATTCTAGCTTCTAATTGAATGAAACTGGTACGTTAAAGGAAGAATCCAAACAAGAAAAACCTGATGTATATATCATATGTCTCGCGCTATTATAGGCTAAATATACATGATCTATGGTAATCCAATATCTAAATACAAATAATAATCACATCACCACACTGACTATACTTAATGTAACAATCAAATCAAATCACACGCGCCCATATACGTGCCCACACATATGCAAAGCCTACATAGTTATCCCACGCATCTAATGCATGCGACAAATCAAACAAAGTAGAGGCACATCAACATCTATTATGATGCAAACAAGTAATTGATAGTCGAAAAATCGACTAAACATCAAGTATATTTCAACTCGGTTGAAATCAACAACAGTATAAAAAATTCTTATATAAACATTGCATAACACAATACAACCATGTGATCGTCCTCACCCAGACTCATAATATTGCGTATTTTATACTCAAAGAATCCTAAAGAATTTCTATGCTTACTCCAACTTAGACACAAGTTATGGAAACCCTATGATGCTTGAATCTTGAGCTCTGATACTAACTACAACAACGCTCCTAAATTTTCACACACCGGCAGCGTTGATTATACTGTAGAGGGCCAAAACTTTAGACCCGTTATAACATGATACATAACTCAAGCAGTTCAAATATGGATATATGATAGGAAACAAATCATATAGGTAATACTCTGACATGGGAAAAAAATATATGTCATATATAAAGAGTCTCAATATATGAAATACTAAGTCTAAGTCTATATATAAAGAAGGCTAAACATACAGATATAAGGTCCAACATCAAATACAGAAAATTCTCAACACAGATACAAAGTCTAAATCTAAAAATATACAATACCAAAAATATGGTTACATGTATATGTAACACCCCGTCCCTGAAATACGTACTTAAATTCGTGTTCTGATTTTTCAATCATATTTTTCTATTTTCTTTTCTTATTTGTTTTGTTTTATGAATATTTATGTGATTGTTTTGCATTGGGTCCGGATTCGTGGACTCGGAGACATCCCTTATCTGAACCGGGGACCTGATCTCAGAGTATTGATTGATTTAACCTTTTTGATAGTTAGATTTGACTTATTTCAGTTTCAAACATCATTTTTCAATATTTATATTTTTTATGTTTTTTTGAAAATTTTCCAAATTAAATTGAAAAATCTTCAAAATCAGCATTGTCGAGTATCGTTGGTCGATTCCAGGTTTTTTTTAATTTACAAAGGGAATTGAATCTTTGAAAATCACTTTCACATTATTTCTTAGAATCATATTTTCTACTTTAATGCATATTTTAAGATTTTTCTAAAATTATCAAAATCGACCGGATTTGGTGTCGGCCGGTTTCATCATTTGATTTTTTTCATTTTAATATGAAAATAGAATTTTATTTTTGAAAATGATTTCATATTATTTCTTAAGGTGATGTTTTTTACCTCTAGGTATTTTTGGGAATTTTTTTGGATTAGCATATTTTTTGATATATAAATAATATTAATTATTTTGGAATCTGTTCCTTCTTTCTTTCTTTTTTTTCTTTCCTTCCCCTCATCCCATCACCTGCGCCCACATGAGCCGGTCCCTATCACTTTTCTCTCTTTCTTTTTTTTTTCCTTTTTTTCTCATCTTCTCCTTCTTCTCTCCCTCTCTCCCTCCTTCTTCTCCCTGGCGATGCCCAGCTCAAAGCGCTGCCGACCACCGCCTCGCCATCGACCCTCGACTCCGGCGTGCCCCCTCTCCTCCTTCTTTTTCTTTTTTCTTTTTCTTTTTCTTTTTTATTCTTCTTTTATTATTCTCCTCTTCTTCTTTTTCTTCTTCCTTCCTTCTCTTCTCTGATCTGATCTGCCGCCGCGGCGTGGAGCCGCCTGTTGAGGTTTTACCTGCACACAAAAATACAGAATTTCAGAACTTAAGAATAGAATGTATAAGGTACTCAATATTACCGCTATAGCAAGTGGCTATGCGGGTCGTGATCCACAAGGAGGGACTAGCGATGGAAGCTTTTTAAGCAAGTTCTCTTTTATGCTACAATTAATGGTTAAAATTCTTCTTTTAGTTCTTAAAAATAAAATAGAAAATGGAGTTAAAGTCAAATTTAGGAAGAAAGTGGTAGAATGAGAAGGTGGAGAAAATAGAAGTGGTATGTACAAAGAAATTGAAAAAGAGTGAAAGAGATTTGAAAGATTGTGGTGTTGGTAATTTACACTAAAAGTTAAAGAAAGAATTTAAAAATAATTACTTACCTCCTTTAACCAAAAGCTTACCTAGAATCTTTGGCGACGATGTTATCTTGAAATGGAGGCAATCAGCTCATAGCCCATAAGAGTTGATTCTCGTCTTTTTCACATTACATCATCAAGACAAAACAAGCATGAAATGATACAGACTGAGACTAAAATCCATCGTCATGAGCTATCGGTGGCACTCGCAAAGGTAAGACTCTTTCGATGCTATAAGACTCACTTGGATAGCAATTGGTACATGTTAGGGAGATTCTGTCTCCTCGTTTTAAATTAACCGCAAGCGCACGATCGTTCGATGTAGCACTTGAGGGTCGGTCCACAGGGACAGGTGGTTCTTTTGGTTTCAACACTTCTAGACGAATTGATCAAAAGTTTGTAGGTTAATGAGTTATTTGCACTAATTATAATAAAAGAAAAGTCAAGCACCTAGGGTCGAATCCCCTAAACTAGCATCAAGTGGTCAATCTCGGTCTCCATACTGGTATGTTGTTACTCACCAAATCTCTACTTCTAATAGGCAAAGTAAGTCTAAACACTAGATCTAAGTACAGAGTATTATCCAGTTACATGATCCATCAAAGGTAAATTAACTAAATTAAATAAATAATATAAAGGTAACAAAACCCTAAGTATGGACCATTAACCCATGATACATATCCTATCAAATTTCCAGTGGTTTTAGAAATTAATCTCCTAAAAGTGGTAGGTCAATTGGTGAGTGTACAGACCTAGACAGGGGATCTAACGAGTGATCACAAGATAATCTAGTTTAAGTTCATCTCCCCTAGGCACTCGAATTAGGTACACATGATTAACTTGCTAGGACAACAATGAACTGACAAAACATTAACACTAAAAGTTAATAAGATTCAATTAATCACTAATAAAATTTAATTAGAATTAAAGGAAAAAAATACAAGTATTAATAAATCAAACCTCACATTGAAATGAAACTTACTTTCTCCCTTGGATTGCTGTTGCGTGCAGGCCTAAAGTGGACCCCATGCATGGCACTCCACCATGATTGGCTGCCTTCAATGGCACCTCTGTAGGCGCCTTCTCCCATGGCGCCTCTCTGGAGGCGCCTATTTAATTTTTTTTTTTCTTTTTTTTTTTTTAAGAAACAAAGAAAAGTCTAAATAAAGAAAATTCGGCTTAAAACAAAATCAGCCCCTTGGGAAGAAAATAACTTCTGAATAATTGCAGAAAATTGAGAAAGTGGCCAAAATTCAAGGCTTGATTATCTTCGCACAAGTTTCAAGAAGGAAAAAAAATTCTAAAACATAAAAACCTAGAAAAGAAGCCCCCATGATCCTAGGGTTCATTGCTTTTATAAGCCAATGAAAATGCTATTCTCACATCTTCTCTAAAAATTTCACTCTCACAAATGTTCTCCTTTCCATCTGAGTTACAAGTCAAATCTGGAGTAAGAATATCGCAAGAGAAAATAAATTACATTCAACCCCCTCAACATTTCATAATTGCACTCAGATCTGGTCCAATAACAGTAGCAGAACGTTTTTGACTTTTACGGGCAGGTAAATGGCTGAATCAGTAAAATCTTTCAACATAAAAGTTGTAGCTCTTTGAATTCTCTTTCTGTAGCATCTTGAATGATTTAGTTCGGAGTCCTGTAACTCAAGTTATGATCAAAATACCGTAACATATTTGGAAAGCAACCCTCAATCTTTTACAAATTGAGTTGTTTTATTGCTGAAAGTAACCGGATTCCTCTTTCTCTTTCTTTTACCTGTTTCCTGTAAAAGTTCAATCAACTATACCCAAGTAGCATTATTTATATACAAATAATAGATAATTAGGAGCATAAAAATAATATAAAATCGTGCTGATCAAATACCCCCACACCTATTATTTTCTAGTCGTCGAGCAAAACTAATAAAAAGAAAAAGAAAAAACTAAACTACCCTAACTCACTTTCGTAGGAATCACGATTGCACTTAGCATGTGCAACAAGCCGTTAAACCCCTAGGTTACCTCTAGAGGACGAGTTTTGTCTCGTGAGGGTTTTCAGCGGATTACACCCACAAAATCCAAGAAAGTTAGAGATTAAGAAATAAACAAAAGTAAAATAAGGATAACCGAAAATCAAGAAAAGAAAAAAATCAATTTTTTTTTAGTTAACTAGCTAGCAAGATCATCAATTTCCAAGAGTTTCATTTTTAAGTAAAACCTCAATTCAAGATAGCATATTGGCTATAAAGTAAAGTCTCAAATCCAAAACTTTATACTACCTGTCCTAAGTTTCAGATCCTATGTACCCCGTGATCGTGATGTAGTTCTTAAGCTTGGGAATATTTAATTACAACTTTCATTTTTTTTTTGTGATAACAATTTTTTTTCCTTCTTTTTCTTCTTTTTTTTTAAGACTTTTTTTTTAACTATCTTTCGCGTAGATACCGAGGCTTCTTGAGGCCAAGGTACCTAGCTAATTGATAATCAAAATTATTATATTTTTATAGTGTCTTGTCCTATTAGGCTTTCTTAGCTACCCATATAGCGAGCTTTGGGCCAATGCTCCCAAACCAGATGGTCTTAGGGCAATAAGTGTAAAGACACTCCTACGGACTTAATTACTCAAGCAACTGAGGCCACAAGACAAGATTTATTAATATTTATTTTACTATATAATAAATTTTTTTCTTTTTTTTCCTCTCTTTTTTTAGTTGCAGTCAATATCTCAAGCCTATGAACTAATAGTGTAAGTGCTATTAGGTACATAATCACTTAGACTAAGTTTAGATGGTATGTCCGTATTAGATTCTAATCTTTATTTTAAGACTTTATGACTCTTTCATTTTGATCTTACCCTTAAAATTCACTCATGGATACTAAATCACTCACATACTAGCTAATCATTTGCAGAAAATTTTCAACCTTTTTTTTTCAATCAAAAAAATTTTTTTAAGACTCCTAAAAGAAAATAAAAAATAAAGAAAGGAAAACAAAACCCTAAAAGCAAAAAAAAAAAAATTGACTCTAAAAAAAATGTGAATCTCCCCCCATACCTAAACTGTGTCATGTCCTCATGCACACAAATGAATATAGAGATAAAAATAATGTAGCATGTAATTTACACATCCAAAACATGCACACAATGCAATCCAAGCATACAAAAGATATAGAAATATAAACAGTATGCTAGAATTAGAAATACTCACAGTGCACTAGAAAATCAAGCTGTCGAAGCAACAAAAAATCTCCTTGTGTGTGGTGGATGCCTCCTTGCTTATCCTGTATCACTTGTAATAAACTCGACACATAGATTAGAGAAAGAGAAATAAAAGACTCACTAAAACTGACTCAACTAACTAAAAGAGAAATAAAAAGACTCAACAACTAAAAGAAAAAAATAAAACAAATATTTACATATGTACAATTTCACAACTCCCCCACACCTAGATCTTTCTAGGTCTATTCCCTCGAGCTCGCTTCCAATCATTCCAATGGGTTCTCTTTAATGGACAAAGTCGAGAGGTTAATCTTTTTGTCATTTTTAATTTCATCCTCTCCAACTTGTTCATCACTTTCCTCCATCTTTTTCTTCTCTTCTTCCAATACCTCCTCACAAATTCATCATTTTTACACAACATAAATAGAGTGCCCGCAATATGATTGCCTATGAATTTAAGCTCATCCTCAAACATCACCTCAAAATTTAGATCAACAATTTTCTTTAAAGGTGTGTAACTAACCAAAGCGTCTCTAACAGATTCATCCAAACATATGAGTTCGTCTTCACATAGGTTTTTAGAGTTTTGATTAATTAGAGATTCTTGAATCAAGTTTTGAAAAGTATGATCATTGGTTGGCTCATCAAAAGTGAAGATACTCAAATCGAGTTTTATATTCTCAAAGGGAACTCTAAACTCAAGATCCTCAACATATATTTTCTCATCATTGTGATCACACTCTTCAACAAAAAGCTCATCAAGAAATAAAGGCTCATTATCCATGTAGGCATTCTCACAATTTTGATCAGTGTGCTCCATTTTCTCCATATGAGTGGACGCAATTTTTTGCTCCTCAACATTTGTCTTTTCACAGAACTTAGAAAATTCATCCTCAAATTTTTTTTGAAGCAAAAATTCATCATTGTCACATTCCTCTTCATAATAAAATTCAACTGGCTCCACATGAGTTGTATGTGTAGCCAAATAATTTCTAATCACTTCATCCAGAACTAAGGATCATTATCACATTTATACACCTCATGGACCTTCACAACTTCCTCAACACACTTCTCATGTTCAAGCTCTTCAAATTGATTAAGATGAAATAATGGTGACTCGAAGGGCATCTCGATGGAATGATTAGACATGTCACTATGGCCAACATTTGCTCTTCGGGTCTAACAGTTTGGTCTCTGTTCATCTTATGAAAGTTGATGTGCTCTTGAATGGACATGGGTCGAGTCAGTATTGGCTCAGGAACTAGTTGACTAGAAAAGGGATCCTTCTCTTGCTCACTAACCAACTCATTTGCTGGCCTGTTTAAGCCGTCTCTAATGTCATAGAGCACATGCTTTGAAGTTTGCCTGAAAGTTTCAAAAGCTTCCTCTAGTGTTGGTTCCTTGTCCACCTGATTGCCATTGAACTCATTTTGTGAAAGTTGATGGAACTCTTGAACTTGATCTGGACATGTGGTTAAAACAGGTTGATTGAGATAAGTCATTATCTTATTCATGTGAGCACGTGCCTCGATTAACTGCTGATTGGTTTCAACTATAGTCTGTTGCATGGCTTCAAAACTCTTCTCTAATGTGCTTTTTTCATGCTCATTGTTAAATCCCCAAGATGGAGGTGGTGGTTCACTGTAGGACCAATTAGGTTGAGAATTCTGATATGATTGGTCCCATGAAAATTGAGGACAATTTCAACCCTCCGAATTGAAGTTTGATGGATAAGGTTCGCTCGTAGGTCCTTGAAATGTGTGGAATTGATTTTGACCTGGTCCCAACGAATACTCTATCGAAGGACACTGTTCTGAAGGATGATTTGGATCTTGACAGTGATGACAACCCATTTGATGGTATGAAGAAAATGAGTAGTTCGTAGGATGGATGTATTCATTAAAGTCAGGAAGAGAGGTTGGTGGATGGAAAGGAGGGTCTAGCCTATAAAATTGATCGTAACCAAATGAATTTGGATTGGCCATGGGGAAAGGATTTTTTTATTTTTTAATTTGTTTTATTTTTTGAATTTTTTCAAATTTTTATTTTTTTTACAATCCGGTATAGGTGTCAAAACTAAAGATAGAACACCGTGTCCCCGGCAACGGCGCCAAAAACTTGTTGGGGAGATTCTGTCTCCTCGTTTTAAATTAACCGCAAGCGCACGGTCGTTCGATGTAGCACTTGAGGGTCGGTCCACAGGGACAGGTGGTTCTTTTGGTTTCAACACTTCTAGACGAATTGATCAAAAGTTTGTGGGTTAATGAGTTATTTGCACTAATTATAATAAAAGAAAAGTCAAGCACCTAGGGTCGAATCCCCTAAACTAGCATCAAGTGGTCAATCTCGGTCTCCACACTGGTATGTTGTTACTCACCAAATCTCTACTTCTAATAGGCAAAGTAAGTCTAAACACTAGATCTAAGTACAGAGTATTATCAAGTTACATGATCCATCAAAGGTAAATTAACTAAATTAAATAAATAATATAAAGGCAACAAAACCCTAAGTATGGACCATTAACCCTTGATACATATCCTGTCAAATTCCCAGTGGTTTTAGAAATTAATCTCCTAAAAGTGGTAGGTCAATTGGTGAGTGTACAGACCTAGACAGAGGGTCTAACGAGTGATCACAAGATAATCTAGTTTAAGTTCATCTCCCCTAGACACTTGAAATTAGGTACACATGATTAACTTGCTAGCACAACAATGAACTGACAAAACATTAACACTAAAAGTTAATAAGATTCAATTAATCACTAATAAAATTTAATTAGAATTAAAGGAAAAAAATACAAGTATTAATTAATCAAAACCTCACATTGAAATGAAACTTACTTTCTCCCTTGGATTGCTGTTGAGTGCAGGCCTAAAGTGGACCCCGTGCATGGCACTCCACCATGATTGGCTGCCTTCAATGGCACCTCTGTAGGCGCCTTCTCCCATGGCGCCTCTCTGGAGGCGCCTATTTAATTTTTTTTTCTTTTTTTTCTTTTTTTTAAGAAACAAAGAAAACTCTAAATAAAGAAAATTCAGCTTAAAACAAAATCAGCCCCTTGGGAAGAAAATAACTTCTGAAGAATTGCAGAAAATTGAGAAAGTGGCCAAAATTCAAGGCTTGATTATCTTCGCACAAGTTTCAAGGAGGAAAAAAAAATTCTAAAAAATAAAAACCTAGAAAAGAAGCCCCCCATGATCCTAGGGTTCATTAGCTTTTATAAGCCAATGAAAATGCTATTCTCGCATCTTCTCTAAAAATTCCACTCTCACAAATGTTCTCCTTTCCATCTCAGTTACAAGTCAAATCTGGAGTAAGAATATCGCAAGAGAAAATAAATTACATTCAACCCCCTCAACATTTCATAATTGCACTCAGATCTGGTCCAATGACAGTAGCAGAACATTTTTGACTTTTACGAGCAGGTAAATGGCTGAATCAGTAAAATCTTTCAACATAACAGTTGTAGCTCTTTGAATTCTCTTTCAGTAGCATCTTGAATAATTTCGTTCGGAGTCCTGTAACTCAAGTTATGATCAAAATACCGTAACATATTTGGAAAGCAACCCTCAATCTTTTACAAATTGAGTTGTTTTATTGCTGAAAGTAACCGGATTCCTCTTTCTCTTTCTTTTACCTGTTTCCTGTAAAAGTTCAATCAACTATACTCAATTAGCATTATTTATATACAAATAATAGATAATTAAGAGCATAAAAATAATATAAAATCGTGCTGATCAAATACCCCCACACCTATTATTTGCTAGTCCTCGAGCAAAACTAATAAAAAGAAAAAGAAAAAACTAAACTACCCTAACTCACTTTCGTAGGAATCACGATTGCACTTAGCATGTGCAACAAGCCGTTAAACCCCTAGGTTAACTCTAGAGGACGAGTTTTGTCTCATGAGGGTTTTCAGCGGATTACACCCACAAAATCCAAGAAAGTTAGAGATTAAGAAATAAACAAAAGTAAAATAAGGATAACCGAAAATCAAGAAAAGAAAAAAATCAATTTTTTTAGTTAACTAGCTAGCAAGATCATCAATTTTCATGAGTTTCATTTTCAAGTAAAACCTCAATTCAAGATATCATATTGGCTATAAAGTAAAGTCTCAAATCCAAAACTTTACACTACCTGTCCTAAGTTTCAGATCCTATGTACCCCGTGATCGTGATGTAGTTCTTAAGCTTGGGAATATTTAATTACAACTTTCATTTTTTTTGTGATAACAAATTTTTTTCCTTCTTTTTCTTCTTTTTTTTAAGACTTTTTTTTAACTATCTTTCGCGTAGATACCGAGGCTTCCTGAGGCCAAGGTACCTAGCTAATTGATAATCAAAATTATTATATTGTTATAGTGTCTTATCCTATTAGGCTTTCTTAGCTACCCATATAGCGAGCTTTGGGTCAATACTCCCAAACCAGATGGTCTTAGGGCGACACTCCTACGGACTTAATTACTCAAGCAACTGAGGCCACAAGACAAGACTTATTAATATTTATTTTACTATATAATAAAAAAAATTTCTTTTTTTCCTCTCTTTTTTTTTTAGTTGCAATCAATATCTCAAGCCTATGAACTAATAGTGTAAGTGCTATTGGGTACATAATCACTTAGACTAAGTTTAGATGGTATGTCCGTATTAGATTCTAATCTTTATTTTAAGACTTTATGACTCTTTCATTTTGATCTTACCCTTAAAATTCACTCATGGATACTAAATCACTCACATACTAGATATTCATTTGCAGAAAATTTTCAACCTTTTTTTTCAATCAAAAAAAATAAATTTTTTTTAAGACTCCTAAAAGAAAATAAAAATAAAGAAAGGAAAACAAAACCCTAAAAGCAAAACAAAAAAAAATTGACTCTAAAAAAAATGTGAATCTCCCCCCATACCTAAACTCTGTCATGTCCTCATGCACACAAATGAATATAGAGATAAAAATAATGTAGCTTGTAATTTGCACATCCAAAACATGCACACAATGCAATCCAAGCATACAAAAGATATAGAAATATAAACAGTATGCTAGAATTAGAAATACTCACAGTGCACTAGAAAATCAAGCTGTCGAAGTAACAAAAAATCTCCTTGTGTGTGGTGGATGCCTCCTTTCTTATCCTGTATCACTTGTAATAAACTCGACACATAGGTTAGAGAAAGAGAAATAAAAGACTCACTAAAACTGACTCAACTAACTAAAAGAGAAATAAAAAGACTCAACAACTAAAAGAAAAAAATAAAACAAATATTTACATATGTACAATTTCATAACTCCCCCACACCTAGATCTTTCTAGGTCTATTCCCTCGAGCTCGCTTCCCATCATTCCAATGGGTTCTCTTTAATGGACAAAGTGGAGAGGTTAATCTTTTTGTCATTTTTAATTTCATCCTCTCTAACTTGTTCATCACTTTCCTCCATCTCTTTCTTCTCTTCTTCCCATACCTCCTCACAAATTCATCATTTTTACACAACATAAGTAGAGTACCCGCAATATGATTGCCTATGAATTTAAGCTCATCCTCAAACATCACCTCTAAATTTAGATCAACAATTTTCTTTGAAGGTGTGTAACTGACCAAAGCGTCTCTAACAGATACATCCAAACATATGAGTTCGTCTTCACATAGGTTTTTAGAGCTTTGATTAATTAGAGATTCTTGAATCAAGTTTTGAAAAGTATGATCATTGGTTGGCTCATCAAAAGTGAAGATACTCAAATCGAGTTTTATTTTCTCAAAGGGAACTCTAAACTCAAGATCCTCAACACATGTTTTCTCATCATTGTGATCACACTCTTCAACAAAAAGCTCATCAAGAAATAAAGGCTCATTATCCATGTAGGCATTCTCATAATTTTGATCAGTGTGCTCCATTTTCTCCATATGAGTGGATGCAATTTTCTGCTCCTCAACATTTGTCTTTTCACAGAACTTAGAAAATTCATCCTCAAATTTTTTTTGAAGCAAAAAATTCATCATTGTCACATTCCTCTTCACAATAAAATTCAACTGGCTCCACATGAGTTGTATGTGTAGCCAAATAATTTCTAATCACTTCATCCAGACACTAAGGATCATTATCACATTTATACACCTCATGGACCTTCACAACTTCCTCAACACACTTCTCATGTTCAAGCTCTTCAAATTGATTAAGATGAAATAATGGTGACTCGAAGGGCATCTCGATGGAATGATTAGACATGTCACTATGGCCAACAATTTGCTCTTCGGGTCTAACAGTTTGGTCTTTGTTCATCTTATGAAAGTTGATGTGCTCTTGAATGGACATGGGTCGAGTCGGTATTGGCTCAGGAACTAGTTGACTAGAAAAGGGATCCTTCTCTTGCTCACTAACCAACTCATTTGCTGGCCTGTTTAAGCCGTCTCTAATGTCATAGAGCACATGCTTTGAAGTTTGCCTGAAAGTTTCAAAAGCTTCCTCTAGTGTTGGTTCCTTGTCCACCTGATTGCCATTGAACTCATTTTGTGAAAGTTGATGGAACTCTTGAACTTGATCTGGACATGTGGTTAAACAGGTTGATTGAGATAAGTCATTATCTTATCCATGTGAGCACATGCCTCGATTAACTGCTGATTGGTTTCAACTATAGTCTGTTGCATGGCTTCAAAACTCTTCTCTAATGTGCTTTTATCATGCTCATTGTTAAATCCCTAAGATGGAGGTGGTGGTTCACTATAGGACCAATTAGGTTAAGAATTCTGATATGATTGGTCCCATGAAAATTGAGGACAATTTCAACCCTCCGAATTGAAGTTTGATGGATAAGGTTCATTCGTAGGTCCTTGAAATGTGTGGAATTGATTTTGACCTGGTCCCAACGAATACTCTATCGAAGGACACTGTTCTGAAGGATGATTTGGATCTTGACAGTGATGACAACCCATTTGATGGTATGAAGAAAATGAGTAGTTCGTAGGATGGATGTATTCATTAAAGTCAAGAAGAGAGGTTGGTGGATGGAAAGAAGGGTCTAGCCTATAAAATTGATCGTAACCAAATGAATTTGGATAGGCCATGGGGAAAGGATTTTTTTTATTTTTTAATTTGTTTTATTTTTTGAATTTTTTCAAATTTTTATTTTTTTTACAATCCGGTATAGGTGTCAAAACTAAAGATAGAACACCGTGTCCCAGGCAACGGCGCCAAAAACTTGTTGGGGAGATTCTGTCTCCTTGTTTTAAATTAACCGCATGCGCACGGTCGTTCGATGTAGCACTTGAGGGTCGGTCCACAGGGACAGGTGGTTCTTTTGGTTTCAACACTTCTAAACGAATTGATCAAAAGTTTGTGGGTTAATGAGTTATTTGCACTAATTATAATAAAAGAAAAGTCAAGCACCTAGGGTCGAATCCCCTAAACTAGCATCAAGTGGTCAATCTCGGTCTCCACACTGGTATGTTGTTACTCACCAAATCTCTACTTCTAATAGGCAAAATAAGTCTAAACACTAGATCTAAGTACAGAGTATTATCCAGTTACATGATCCATCAAAGGTAAATTAACTAAATTAAATAAATAATATAAAGGCAACAAAACCCTAAGTATGGACCATTAACCCCTGATACATATCCTGTCAAATTCCCAGTGGTTTTAAAATTAATCTCCTAAAAGTGGTAGGTCAATTGGTGAGTGTACAGATCTAGACAGAGGGTCTAACGAGTGATCACAAGATAATCTAGTTTAAGTTCATCTCCCCTAGGCACTCGAAATTAGGTACACATGATTAACTTGCTAGCACAACAATGAACTGACAAAACATTAACACTAAAAGTTAATAAGATTCAATTAATCACTAATAAAATTTAATTAGAATTAAAGGAAAAAAAATACAAGTATTAATTAATCAAAACCTCACATTGAAATGAAACTTACTTTCTCCCTTGGATTGTTGTTGCGTGCAGGCCTAAACTGAACCCCGTGCATGGCACTCCACCATGATTGGCTGCCTTCAATGGCACCACCTTCTCCCATGGCTCCTCTCTGGAGGCGCCTATTTAATTTTTTTTTCTTTTTTTCTTTTTTTTTTTTAAGAAACAAAGAAAACTCTAAATAAAGAAAATTCGGCTTAAAACAAAATCAGCCCCAAGAAAATAACTTCTGACGAATTGCAGAAAATTGGGAAAGTGGCCAAAATTCAAGGCTTGATTATCTTCGCACAAGTTTCAAGGAGGAAAAAAAATTCTAAAAAATAAAAACCTAGAAAAGAAGCCCCCCATGATCCTAGGGTTCATTAGCTTTTATAAGCCAATGAAAATGCTATTCTCACATCTTCTCTAAAAATTTCACTCTCATAAATGTTCTCCTTTCTATCTCAGTTACAAGTCAAATCTGGAGTAAGAATATCGCAAGAGAAAATAAATTACATTCAACCCCCTCAACATTTCATAATTGCACTCAGATCTGGTGCAATGACAGTAACAGAACATTTTTGACTTTTACGGGCAGGTAAATGGCTGAATCAGTAAAATCTTTCAACATAAAAGTTGTAGCTCTTTGAATTCTCTTTTCGTAGCATCTTGAATGATTTCGTTCGGAGTCTTGTAGCTCAAGTTATGATCAAAATACTGTAACATATTTGGAAAGCAACCCTCAATCTTTTACAAATTGAGTTGTTTTATTGCTGAAAGTAACCGATTCCTCTTTCTCTTTCTTTTACCTGTTTCCTGTAAAAGTTCAATCAACTATACCCGAGTAGCATTATTTATATACAAATAATAGATAATTAGGAGCATAAAAATAATATAAAATCGTGCTGATCAGTACAAGAAAGAGAGAAGTAGAAAAGACGAAGAAGAACACAAAAATAAAGTATATAAAAAAGGTAACTACATATTTGACTTTATAACAATAAGAGAAAAGAAGAACAACTTACACCGATGTCACTCACAGCATAAGCTTCATTCTCATTCTCCTATGAAACTCTGATCTCCTCTCATTTACATATATGAAAACTGAAAATTACATAAAAAGAAAAACAAAACCTACACTAAAAAGAATGAAAAAGTGGACTAAATTCTATCTCTGCATCCTCGTCCTCTTTGCCTTTGAGATTGCAGGTATTTATAGGAGAAATGCAGAGGTTAGAGGAGCATGAAGATAGGGGAAGCTGGATATATATGAATTTGAATCCTCCCCTTATCTCCAAACTTGATTTGATGTGGATATTCAGTTCTGATCTGCAACTTGTTGGTGTGTTGATTGTTGAATATAACTTATCAAATGATAGAAAAAGAAATAGTGATCAACTTAAGAGTTGTATCCCTTTAAGTCTTCTTTCTAGATCATCTTGAATCATTAGATTTGCATTTTAATAACAAAAGTTATGATTTAAATACTAAAATGTGTCCAGTCAGAATCTGAGTCAAATTTGCTTCATCTCATCCGTGGATCTTCTCTCTATCCATTTATCCCTTTAGATTTGGACTCTGTATTTAATGTTATCCTTGGTTGATTTTTAGATTTAACCACTTGATTCACCAAAAACTGAATTTAACCAATTGGATTTGGGATCCTCCACCTCTAACCAAATAGATCTAGTTAAATTTGAATTTAACTGATATTTATTTGATTTTATCCTCTTTCTCCCCATGATTATCTTCTGCAAAATAGACATTTAAGATAAAGAATTTAGCAGATTTATTATATGATAAATGTGGAAATGTAATGAAGAATAATACAATAAATGTGTGCAATCACACCCCCCACACCTATCCTTTGCTCGTCCTCGAGCAAAATAATAAACTAAATCAAAGATTATTAGACCACTTTCCCAGGTTATGCAATTACATTGAGCATGTGCAATAAGCCGTTAAACCTCTAGGTTTCCCCTAGAGGACGAGTTTTATCTCATGAGGGTTTTCAGTGGATTACACCCACAAAATGTATAAAGAAAGAGAAACAAAGTATTAGTATTTTGAAATACATTTTGAAAGAGAAAATATTTGAAATATTATTGTAAGAATTAAGTAATCTATAAGTTATAGGAAAACTAAACTTTTCATTCCTAAACTTAGTCTTTATTCAAAAACTTGTTATCAATCAAAGTAAGGAGTCAAACTATATTTTTCATCTAGTCAATTACTTTACCCTAAGTCATATGCACCTTCGTGATCGTGAAATTTTGACAAGGGATCTTTAACTCTAATTCCTATGCCTTATTTATATTTATTTTTTATGGTATTTATTCCTCAATTCCATTAGGCTTTCTAATCTGCTTATGTAATGAGCCTTTAGTCGGTGACACCCAAACCGGACAGTCTTAGGGCACCAGGTGAGAAAACACCCCAGGAACTTAAACACTCGAGCAGACAAGGCCACAAAACTAAGATTTTTATTTATAAAATGTACCCTTTTAGGCGTGAATACTTATGCTTCATGAGGCACAAATACTCAGCTTAATCAGAGGATATATATATATATATATATATATATATATATATATATATATATATATATATATATATATATATATATATATATTATATATATTCAAACTTATCTTATTATCTTTTGCATAAATACCAACGCTTTCTTAGGCCAAAACACCTTGCTAATCAATAATTAGATTGTATTTTTCGTAGATATACATATATTTTTTTTTCTTTTTTCTTTTTTATAAGACATAAGAATCTTTGTTTTTGAACGCTAAGTGAGTAAGTGTATAAGGTGTGCATATTTCTTCAAGGTAAAGATCTAGATTAAATTACTTTCACAGATTTTCTTCCTAACCTTAGAAATCAAATAAATAATCTTATTTTGACCAAGTATAAGAAATCCTAATTATAATTCTCCTATTCCTTAAAATTGACTTAATTTCTTACAAAAAATATGTCAAAATATTGTTTCTATTTTCAAAAAATTAAGCGAAAAAAATGTTAATATTTTTTTTGAATAATAAAAAGAAACCTAATTTATGTTAGAATCCTCCCCCACACCTATCTCATGCATTGTCCTCAATGTAAGAATTAATGCATAGATGCATGAAAAAGAAGAAGGGGAAGGAAAATATTACCTTAAGGTGGTAGTTCCAGTGGTGGTCTGATTGGGTCAAGCGTTACTACCCAATCAAGATAATATAGTGGTTCACGGAATCCACCTTTATTGATCTCTTTTCTATTTACATATTTAGATTCCCCAATATCAATAGGATCATGAAAGATCCTATTGTAAAATTTACTCCTTTTACATGACCAGTCCTGGAAAATCATTACGGAGTCATCATGGTGTATACCTATGTCCAATAAAAGAATGTGACTTGGGGGAATGGTTGACTTAGACTTAAGAATGATAGGTTCAGGAACCAATACTAACTCGGGATAATTAACTTTGGGTTCGAGAGTTAGTTTTGGTTCAAGTATTGACCAAGTCCAAGAATTGATATTCACATTTTTTTTCCCATCAATGGAATGTGACTATCCAAAATTGGTGATTTAATTTCTAAATCTATGGATACGAGAATAAATGTTAGTTCAAAAAATTGGTCCAAATTGGGTAAGAATATCAGAGTCAACATAGATTTGAAGATGGAAACTGAATCACAAAGTTAGGGATCGGGTTCACATTCATGATCAAGTTCAATCTCATTAAAATGAAAACTTGTCAATTCGTCAATTGGTTGATATTGATCAAGTTCAAGGCTTTGTGGTGAAACTGAATCTTGAGCAAAATCTTCAAGATATCATGATTCTTAGTTTTCATCAATATGGCTAGAAGTGTTGGGAATAGTTAAAGATTGAATAGGGAGAGTTTTCTTATTCCTATGCATGTTCTCCAATCTACTAATTCTTACTTCTATCATATCGAGTGGATCATTTTGGCATTGAATTATGGTTTCCGTACTCTTTTTTAAGTTGGCATGTTCTCCTTGAAAAATAGAGTAAGGATCTGTGACTTGAAAATTTTGACGGAATTTTGAGTCTTCTAAAATTTAAATTTGTCGCTCAAGCTCATCTGAGACTTCCATTCTCTTTTCTCAGTTAATTAATTCTTCTAATGGTTGTTCGGGAGGAGGAGTATATGAAGCTGGATGTTGGTAGGGTAGTTGACAATATGACTCGGGGGAGTTGTATCCCCAATGACTCTGTGAAGAGTAATGATGATTATTTCAGTCATGTTCATAGTATTGGGACTGGGCATGTAATGATTCAGATAAGATCAATCCGGCACACTAGGTTGCTTAAAGTTATGATATGCCGGGTTGGTAATATCCGAAAAAGAGGTCAGGGCGTAACATGAATTACCATTAAAATTGGAAAAATTATTGTTATAAGCCATATCACACAAGAAATGTCAAACACAAACAAATAAAAACAAACCAATAAGCAAACAAATAAAAAGAAAAGAAAAAAATTCTAGCCTAAGTTAGGGTAAACCTTAGACCTAGACAACTCCTAACTGGTTAGACTATCCACGGGGGCTATATTGCTGAATCTGACCACAAGTTAATCGGCCAGGTAGGGGCAAGATTGGTGGGAGGTATCCGTTCTTAAAGCAACGGGCCTAATTATGCCAAACCACCAGTCTTTGGGGTTTCACCCCTCAATCCCCAACCTTAGACACCGATTTGGTAAGAGTCAAATTCAAATCAACTTCCCTTAGGTCAGTCTCCTATTTGAGTTTGAGATGTCCCTAGGGCCAACTTCTACTCAGTTTTAGTTAGGCTTGGGTTAGTGAGTGTGGAGATTGTTTGTAGGCTAAGGGAGGGTAATGACTTCCCCACCTTATCTTATTTGTAGGACAAACCCTTAAGATTGATTGTGCAAAGTGTACAAGATATAGAAAAGTAACATTCACAAGAACATTCACAAGCAAATATCACCCAAGAATGTTTCTTAAACTATATGCTATGCATACGTCCTTTTGCTCTAGCACTCTTCAACAGTAATATAAAATGTAAACGAATTAGACACGTGCCTAAATGCAAGTCTAAACCATTTTTAGCATTTAACAAATATCATTTTACTGTTGAGGTTAGAAAGAAATTACAGTGAGATAAACAAGAAAATAAATTGCTACAGAATTTTAGCTTTGTAATTCAGCCAACCTGCAAAATACAGGTTAGTAGTTCACTCAGATTGCCACTGGAATGTAGCAAATCTGAGGGCTTCTGGGCTCTGCTTTCTTGAGCAGAGTCCAGGGCCACTTATATGTCTACTGTAGCAAAAATTTCTTGTTGTTAAATCTGTACACCAAGAATAAAGAAGAAAGTTAACAAAAAATGTAAATCTAAAAAGAGAATAACTTATCGTCCCTCCTCGACAACGGCGTCAAAATTTGATTGAGATTTTACCTGCACACAAAAATACAGAATTTCAGAACTTAAGAATTGTAATATCCCTAGTTAGTAATACCGTATTTTTTAATTTTTCTACAGTATTTATTCTGTTTTACTGATTATTTTACTAAGATTATTGATTAACCTAATATATTGCTTCTTTTTGTGATTATTATTATATTAATATATAAATATTTTTAAAATGGTAAATGGTAATTTGGCTTTATATATTTACTATTATTGCTTATTATCCTTTTAATTACTAATTAGTAATTTTTCCTATTACTATGATTATTATAAATTTTATTAGTGTTAGTATTTATTTTTACCTATTTATTATTTTATTTATTTTTATGAATTAACATTAACTTAATTTTTGACTCCTTCTTTTCTGATTTTTAATGGTACTAATGTTCAAATTGTTTTCTAGATATTATATGATAAATTACCTTTATGTTTTATTACTAGTTTTAATTAATAATATTATTAATTACTATCACTATTATTATTTTTAAGTAGTTGTTATTGTTATTATTATATTATTATTCTTATCATTATTATTTATTATTAGTATCTACTATTATTATTATTATTTTATGATTAAGCACCAATGTTATTAGTGTTATTAGTATTAATATGTTAATTATTGTTCTTCTTATTATTATTAATATTGTTTTTGTTATTTCCTTTTCCTCTCTTCTTTCTATACCCAAACTCCATTACCCATTATCCTCTTTTATCCCCATACCAAACCCAATAACCCAAACCCAATACCCACTATCTAAATCTCCCTATATAATCCTAAAACATTAACCTTAATCCTATCTTCTCCTTCCTTTTCCCCCAACACAGCCGGTACCGCCCATGTCTCTCTTCCAGATCCACTTGCATCCCCACGCCATGGCCATCGTGAGATCCATCTCCCCTCGTCGGAACAACCCACAACTGAGCTGCAATGCCTTCTCCTTTTCATTGGCCGAGCACCCTGACGCATCACCCCGCACCACTCCAATAACTGCCACCCAATCACCTTGCATAAGCCCCCATGCACGTCCAAGCCTTCTCGGCCGAGCCCCGTGCCTCCTCCATGCCCGGAACTCCCCTACCATCAACAGCACCCCACGACAACGCAACCCACACCACCCGGGCCTCCTCTTGTCCTTAGCATTGAATCCAAGCCAAGCTCCTCTTTCCCACACAACGTGAGCTACCTACGACAACACCCCGATGTCCTTGGCCGCTCACCACTCCATAAGCAACTAAGCCAATGGCCTTCTCCAGCGTGAACCTCCACCCTTGGGCCTTGCCGTGAGCTTCTCCCTCTTGGGTGTGCGTATTATTCATATGGGTTATTTTCATGTGTGGGAGACATCTTACTCCGAGCCATTTTCCGTCACTCCGTGGATCATCATTGATCGTCGACGGCGAGCGCGAACGCACCCACGCCCTTCACGATGAGATCCTCTATCCAACGACATCCCCCGTGGCCTCCGACGCCTCCACCAGAGCCTCCGTCGGTATGCCGCAAGTTGCCTCGAGGTTAGTGTATTAATATGTATAAGGGTAAAGTTGTAATAATTGGGAAGTGTAATTAAATGTGTATGGTTGTCTGCGTGACTATGGATGTGGTTTGCATGTAATTATGCATGAATGTGCATGTCTATGTGCTTTAATTCATGTAAGTGTATGTACATATGTATATATAAGTATGTATAGATGTATGTATGTATATAAGTGTATATACGTGTAGGTATGCATGATTATTAGTTTGTATATATGTATATATATGTATGTATAGAGGTGTGTGTATGTGTATACTCATATAGGTGTATGCATGTGGGTATACGCGTATGTATCTGTATGATCGTGTGGGTGTTAAGCATGTATTTATGTTTATATGTATGTGTTGGTTGCATGCTACAGTGTTTCGGAACTGTTCGGTGAGATTCGAACCCAACAATAGGAGACCCGTACCCGATTCAGATTCGTGCTCGTTATGGACCCGATACACAGGCGATTCGAAGACCAATCCATGGATGGTCCGTAGATCAGTACTGGTTCGTGCAGTGATGACTAGACGACGATTCGGTTCTGACACCGCGTCATTTCATGTGAGTGTTTGTTCTTGTGTATTTTCTTATTTAGCGTTGTCAGTATATATTTACATGTTACACTTATCATTTCTTGTGATTTTTTATTATAATTTACTAGTTTGATTACTTGTACCACTTCATGAGACATCAGTGATTGTTCACTTTAATTATGCAGTTGATATGAGCTTGTATCAGTGTCGTTTCATGTATTGGTAGTTTGTCGTTATTGGCTTAGACCTAGTGTTTATACATCTTAGATTGTGACTTGACTCGACTCGATCTTGAGATTTATATAGTTTGTGTTTGAGATTAATAGTAGATTTTATATGTATTAGTTATAAGATTTGACATTCATGTATTTGGTGATTATTACAGACTGGAACACTTTTGGATATTGTGGACAAGTAAATATGACGTCTCTATTGATATGGGATAACTTAAAGTTACCACAGATAATAGATCAGATGTGATTTAATGTTAAACATTTCTGGACTCGATGTTTTATCACCAGGATATTAGTATTTTTGTTAGCTCTTACTAGTTGTTTATTATTTTAGATTCGGAAATAGTTACGAGGAAGGTTGGATTGTGATTTGGATTGATCTTGAATTAGAGTTGATCTGGTATTTATGTTCTTCATAACGAAGCCTGATCTGCATTAACATGAGCTTGACATAGCTAGATTTATAGTTGTGAGTATTTGGGATTTATCTAGATGATATATTGTTGATGTTGAGTATCAGAAGTAGATATTCTAGACTATATGTTGTTTGAGGATGAATCCCTTACTTTGTTATGATTTCGGTATCCGTTGACTTGTTGATCTCGAGGATATATCATGTGCTTCATGTTTAATTATTGATTACTTCAATTAATAGAGATTGAGCTATTGTGATAGTGATCTATTCGATATTGGTGATCTTGTACTTTAGAGTTATCAGATAGCAGTCATCACTTTATCAGTTATTGGTGAGATTATTTGTTGGTGATCATATGATGTGTTCAGAGTTTATAGGAGTTGTCAGAGATCAGTATCAGTTATTAGTGATTAGTATTTAGTTGTGTTGTGGTTATATCTCCAGTACCCTATTTTAGATGTCAGATATTAGTTGTCAGCTACTCAGTTATCAGATATCAGTTGTCAGTTGTCAGATTATCAGCTATTATTGACATCACTAGTTGTTGGAGATATCGGTTACTCTTTAATAATAACTCATATTGTTGCTTGTTAATAAAAAACACCATAACTTGGGAACAAGGATAATTGCCTGATGATGCATGCCGTGTATTTTGGAAGGACTTCTTATGGTACCGAGTTGTGGGTTCCAACCATGGGGAACCAAGGTAATACTGGCTACCTAATTATTCAGTTGTCAGTTGTCAGGGCTATGCCCGGATTACAGCGCCACACTAGTTGTCTTTTCGTGTGGGGCTTTGGTCTTCAGTTATTAGAGCCTTGCGGCTTGTCCTGGTTCAGCGCTAGGGGTGTTAGACCGTGGTACCGGGCATGCACGGTACCCTTCCAAAACACATGCACTACATTGGTAGGCAGTTACAATAACGATAAATTTGTTTGATATATGCAAAAACAGCTGCGGTATGGAACACAGCTAAGTACTACATTAGTTAGGTTAATAATAACCAACCAGACTAGTGACATATGCTAGGTTACATATGTTTGTTTACAGTTGTAATAGTTGCCTTTTTATTTACGTACATGTTGTTATTTAATTATCCTTCAGTTATCTGTTTATCATGTTATTTAGTTGTCTTCTGTCTGTAGTATATCTTGTTGTTATTCTGTGCACATTGTTTATATACACGAGCAGTCCTCTTTACACACACACACTCACCAGGTCGCTTTCTGATGACCCTGAATTTGTACGTCCAAATATTGGACGCTTTGTTTCTATTGTTCAGGTGTTGGATGAGACCATACATATTGCGAGGAGCTTGAGTCTCTCTCTCTCCCTGATTCTGGTATTCTCTCTCTTGTCTTCCTGTTATTTCCTTACTCTCGATATATCAGATTCATAGCTTGTTTCGGGTTACTTAAGGCTTAGCGCGTATACGTGAGGTATTTTCCTCGCGTATATGCGTCGCCGACTCGTGTCGCGTCTCCGCTCCAATGTAATTTGGGAAGCGGGGTGTGACAAGAATAGAATGTGCAAGGTACTCAATATTACCGCTATAGCAAGTAGCTATGCGAGTCGTGATCCACAAGGAGGGACTAGCGATGGAAGCTTTTTAAACAAGTTCTCTTTTATGCTACAATTAATGGTTAAAATTCTTCTTTTAGTTCTTAAAAATAAAAGAGAAAATGGAGTTAAAGTCAAGCTAGGAAGAAAGTGGTAAAATGAGAAGGTGGAGAAAATAGAAGTGGTATATACAAAGAAATTAAAAAAGAGTGAAAGAGATTTGGAAGATTGTGGTGTTGCTAATTTACACTAAAAATTAAAAGAAAGAATTTAAAAATAATTACTTACCTCCTTTGACCAAAAGCTTACCTAGAATCTTTGGCGACGATGTTACCTTGAAGTGGAGGCAATCAGCTCATAGCCCATAAGAGTTGATTCTCATCTCTCTCACATTACATAATCAAGACAAAAAAAGCATGAAATGATACAGACTGAGACTAAAATCCATCGTCATGAGCTATTGATTGCACACATTTATTGCATTACGCTTTATTACATTTTCACATTTATCATGTAATAAATTTGCTAAATTTCTTATCTTAAATGTCTATTTTGCAAAAGATAATCATGGGGAGAAGAGGATAAAATCAAATCAATATCAGTTAAATTCAGATTTAACTAGATCTATTTGGTTAAATGAGGATGATCCCAAATTCAATTGGTTAAATTCAGTTTTTGGTGAATCAAGTGGTTAAATCAAAAGATCAACTGAGGATAACATCAAATACAGAGTCCAAATGCAAAGGGATAAATGGATAGAGAGAAGCTTAACAGATGAGATGAAGCAAATTTAACTCAGATTCTGACTGGATACATTTTAGTATTTGAATCATAACTTTCTCTACTGAAATTCAAATCTAATGATTCAAGATGATCCAAAAACAAGACTTAAAGGGATACAACTCTTAAGTTGTTACTATTTCAAATTCTGTTATTTGATTAGTTATATTTAGCAATCAACACGCCAACAAGCTGCAGATCAGAACTGAATATCCACATCAAATCAAGTTTGGAGATAAGGGGAGGATTCAAATTCATAAATATCCAGCTTTTGCTATCTTCATACTCTTCTAACCTCTGCATTTCTCCTATAAATACCTGCAATCTCAAAGGTAAAGAAAAACGACCAAGCAGAGAATAGAACTTAGGCTAATTTGTAGTTTGTAACTTAGGTTTTTAGTTCTCTTTCATGTAATTTTTGTTTTATTTATGTAACTAAGAGGAGAGGAGACTTTCATGGAGGAATGGGAGCAAGCTTGTACTGAAGGTGACACCGGCGTAAGTGATCTTTTCTTCCATTGTTATTTGAATCGAATCGAGGTTTCTTTTTTCTTCTTTACTTTTATTTTCGATTACTTCTCTCTTCTATATTTGTGGATCTAAATGAAACTGATAGCCTCGAAGTTGCCTTGCCCTTGCAAGTGTCGTTGATGTCTTATGGTGATGGATATCCACTTCTATGGTAGTGTAGCTTGCCCCTTCAATTCATAGTGTAATACGGGAATGGGGAAGATCCTATTTGTCATACTTCGCTCGCCTTCTATCAAAGGTACATTGTCGATACGGGTCAAAGGTAAGCAGACGCTGAAGAGATAAGTAACTTTTTTAGGTTTTAGTTTTTTTTTTCTTTAACTTTTAGTTTAGATCACCAACACCACTCTATTCACTCTTTTTACTTTCTTTGTACAAAGTCATTTTCTATTTTTTTCCACCTTCTCAATCTACCACCTTCTTCCTAACTCAACTTTAACTCTATTTTTCTCTTTTTCTTTACAAGAACTAAAAGAAGAACTTTAACCATTCTTTGTAACCTAAAAGATAACTTACTAAAAAAAGTTTCTATCGCTAGTCCCTCCTTGTGGATCATGACCCGCATAGTCATTTGCTATAGCGGTAGAATTGAGCACCTGTACTCTTTATTTAAAAGTTCTGAAATTCAGTATCCTTGTGTGCAGGTAAAACATCAACCAAATTTTGGCGTCGTTACTGGGGAGGGACGGTAAGTTATTCTCTTTTAGATTTACATTTTTGGTTAACTTTCTCTTTACTTTTGGTATACAGATTTAACAACAAGGAATTTTTTGCTGCAGTGGACATATAAGTGTCTCTGGACTGTGCTCAAGAAAGAAGAGCCCAGAAGCCCTCAGATTTGTTACATTCTTGTGGCAATCTGAGTAAAATACTAACTTGTATTTTCTGCAGGCTGGCTGAATTGCATAGTTTAATATCTGTAGCATTTATCTCCTTGTTTGACTCACTATATATATATATTTCTAACTCAACAGTAAAAAGTTGATTGTAAATGCTAAAAATGATTTAGACTTTGCATTTAGGCACGTGTCTATTTCATTACATTTTCTATTTACTGTTGAAGAGTGCTGGAGCTAAGGTATGTGTGCATAGCATTTAGTATAAGGTTCATTCTTGTATGAAATATTGCTTGAGTGTTACTTTTTTCCTATATACTTGTACACTGCACTAAATTGATTTAAGGGCTTGTCCTATAAACAAGATAAGGTGAGGAAGTCATTACCCTCCCTTAGCCCACAAATAATCTCCTCGCTCACTAACCCAAGCCTAACTAAAACTGAGTAGACGTTAGCCCTAGGGACATCTCGGACTCAATTAAGAGATTATCCTAAGGGGGAAGGTGTTAGAATTTAACTCCTGTCAAATCAGTGTCTAAGGAAAGGGATTGAGGGGCGAAACCCCGAAGGTTGGTGGTTTGGCTTAATTAGGCCTGTCGCTTATGCGCGGATACCTCCCACCAATCTTACCCTGACCTGGCTGATTAGCTTGTGGTCAAAGTCTACATTATGCCCCCGTGGACACAGTTAGGAGTTGTCTAGGTCAAAGGTCTAACCTAACTTAGTTTAGAATTTTTTTCTTTTTATTTGTTTGCTTATTTGTTTTTTTTCTTTGTTTGTGTTGACATTTTCTGTGTGATATGACTTATAACAATATTTTTTCCAATTTTAATGGTAATTCATATTACATTCCGACCTCTTTTTTAGATATTACCAACATGGCATATCATAACTTTAACCAACCTAATGTGCCATATTGGTCTTATCCGAATCATTACATGCCCCAATCCCAATACTATGAACAAGACTGGAATAATCATCACTACTCTTCATAGAGTCAATGGGGATACAACTCTCCCGAGTCATATTGTCAACTACCCTACCAACATCCAGCTTCATATACTCCTTCTCCCGAACAACCATTAGAAGAATCAATTAACTGGGAAAAGAGGATGGAAGCCTTAGATGAGCTTGAGCGACAAATTCAAATTTTAGAAGACTCAAAATCCCGTAAAACTTTTCAAGTCACAGATCCTTACTCTATTTTTCAAGGAGAACATGCCAACTTAGAAAAGAGTATGGAAACCATGATTCAATGCCAAAATGAATCCACTCGATATGATAGAAGTAATAATTAGTAGATTGAAGAACATGCATAGGAATAAAGAAACTCTCCATATTCAATCTTTGACTATTCCCAACACTTCTAGCCATATTGATGAAAACCAAGAATCATTGTATCTTGAAGACTTTGACAAGGATTCAGTTTCACCACAAAGCCTTGAACTTGACCAATATCAACCCATTGACGAATTGGCAAGTTTTCATTTTAATGAGATTGAACTTGATCATGAATGTGAACCCGATCCCTAACTTTGTGATTCAGTTTTCATCTTCGAATCTATGTTGACTTCGGTATTCTTACCCAATTTGGATCAATTTTCTGAGCTAACATTTATTCACATACCCATAGATTTAGAACTTGAATCACCAATTTTAGATAGTCACATTCCATTAATGGGAAAAGAATGTGAATATCAATTCTTGAACTTGGACTCAGCGCTTGAACCAAAACTAACTCTCGAACCCCAAGTTGATTTCCCGAGTTAGTATTGGTTCCTGAACCTGTCATTCTTGAGTCCAAGTCAACCATTCCACCAAGTCACATTCTTTTGTCGGACATAGGTATAGACCATGATGAATCTGTGATGATTTTCCAAGACTGGTCATGTAAAGGGAGTAAGTTTCACGATAGGATATTTCATGATCCTATTCATATTGAGGACTGTAAATATGTAAATAGAAAAGAGGTCAATAAACGTAGGTTTCGTGAACCACATCATTATCTTGATTGGGTAGTAACGTTTGACCCAATCAGATCACTGAAAATACACCTAGAGGGGGGTAAATAGGTGTAAGGCTAATCTAATGATCAATAATGAAGAATTAAAAACTTAATGCAACACACTTAGTGTAACTAACGAGTGTAGCCGAATTCCTGGTGAAGGGCTCTGGACTAACTCCTCTGAATTCCTCTAAATAAGAGTTGAGGTGCTATGTAAAGCTTTCTTGGTTAAACACAAGTATGGGCACACACAAACAACACAATTATGTATATGATATGACAATATGAATCAATGCACAATGTAAGAGAGAGTTAGAGAAAGTGGATCAAATGCAAACACCAAGATTGTTTCGAGGCTCGAGCACATAGCTCTACGTCCCCGCCTTCACACAGAAGGATTTTCACTAACTCGTTCACACAGGACTTCCCACACAGAGAACCTCCACAGAGGATTTAGGTAAATACAACCGGAGTACACAACTCCTCTCTCCAACAAATACAACCTCTACACTTAGAGGCAAGGCACTAAGCCTATACAATATCAACCTCACAAATGAGGGATAGGCACAAAGCCACTCAAACAACAATCACCTCACACTTGAGGGATTCCAACACAATCTCCACCTCTCACTAGAGCGAGCCAAAAACCACTTCCACTATCACCTCATACTTGAGGGATAACAACTCAATCACCTCTCACTAGAGGGATATCATAATGAATGGAAGGTTTACAACTTGGTGGTCTATCTCAACCACAAACCAAATCTTCTCACTAAAACAAAAATCCTATAGATAGGATAGAATGATAAGCTCAACTATGAGAAAATCAAGGTGTTTGGAAATCAAATAACAAAGAAAAATACTTGAGAAAACAACTTGAATTTGATAGAAATGAAAACAATACAAATATCCCAAATCTCTATTTTTCTTTGATTTTTTCAACCCTTGAAAAACAAAATAAAGATGATTCCTTTTGGCTTAAAACTCTGTTGAAAACTAGTGTTAAAACACTTATAAAGGTGAGAAATTTTGCTCTTGGAAATCTTGTACAAAACAACCAAGAAATGGGGTATTTATACCCTCATTTCAAATCTGCCCATTGGCAGCTGAAAAGGGCCAATTTGCCCTTCCAGTCGACCGGCCAACGGTCAAATTTTTGATCGTTGCGCCAGCCGGTCGACCGCCCGGTCGACCGCCCAGTCTACCGGGACTGGATCCAGAGAGCAACGGCTCTCTGGCTGGTCGACCGCCCGGTCGACTGCCTGGTCGACCGAAGCCGGATACAGAGAGCAGACTCTTAGTCCGGTCGACCGCTCGGTCGACCGGAGGCTTTTCCAGAGAGCAGAGCTCTCTGACGGTCGACCGGCCTCCCCAGCTCGGCTGCATGCACGCTCTGTGCACGTTGGTCGACCGGCCCGGTCGATCGCCCACTGCTACGGTCAACCGGTCCGGTCGACCGGCAGTCAGCCAGTCCAGCTAATATAGGTCTTAAAAACTTGAGTTTTTATATTTAATTAAATCCCATAAAATCACATAAATTCCACAAAAATTAGTTCATGTTATATCTTTGAAATACAAACATGTTTGAGTAAAAATCAAATCATGTTACAAACATTTTGAACCATTTTTGTGACTTAGAAAATTTGCCTTAAATCAAATTCTGTATTTTCCAAAAATAGAATTTTTGAAATAGAAATCCGATTTTTTCAAGGCACATGTAAACATATTTAAACAACTTTGAAGCATATAGTATATGGATAGAATCCAATATACATGAAAGGTATTATATCTATGTTTTTGACATTAAATCCAAAAATAGGTTTTGTCTAAATACAAAACTCCAAACACATGAATAGTGTATTGAAATAAGTTTTTCTAAGTATGTGAAGCATAGATGTATATAGATCAAATCTAATATACATTAAACCATGTAAACTTATTTTGATTCTATCTATTCATGAAAATCAAGATCGGTTAAACTGAAAACTAAAATCAAAACATGAAACATGTGTGTATTGTGAACTTGAGCATATCACACTATCTAATCTTTACAATGGATCTAAATAAAATCTTAACTAAACAAACTGAAGCCTTCTTGTAAAATGCCGTCTCCAAGTTGACTCGATCCAAACGTGATCCACCGAGCTTGACTCCAACCGAGTGCTAGATATAAACTTGACGTTCGAGCTCTTGAATCACCATGTGAAAGCTCCAAAACACCTTTGTTGAAGCTAATCACCTACTAATATCTTGATTAAATATCTGAAACTAAATATCACAAGATTATTAGTAAACTATAACTACATGAGTTAATCATCATCAAAACTAGAGTGGAAGCCTCTGGGCCAACAATCTCCCCTTTTTGATGATGACAAAACTCATGGAGTTATATATGCATGGATTAAAATTAAGCTTCATAGAAGCTCCCCCTTAACTCATGCATAGCAATAAACAAGTAGAGATATGTCATGAATGCTATAAACATAAACATGCTTTTGATACCAAATTTTAAAATAAACATGTTCTTAAATAATTGCTCTTGATACAATAAAAAATTTCAATAAAAGCTCTTGATACCAACAAAACAAAATAACACAATATGTTCTTGATATTAATATCCATGTTCTTGATACCAATATCAACAAAACATAAAACAAATGTTGTTAATATAAACATGCATATATACTAAAATACTTCTCCCCCCTTTTTGTCAATCATCAACAAAGGGGTTAAAGTAAATAATAAAACAATGTTCTCCCCCTTTTTGTCCGAAATAAAAATCAACAAGGGGTGAAATCAAATCAAAACATTATGATACCAATTGAAAAAAAATATATCAATTTAGTGCAAAGGTATACATAGAAACATCATGATACAAAAGGATGATACCAATTAAAAATAAACAAAACATTTTGAAGAAACCAACAAAAATTTTGATATCAATTGAAAGATATAAACATAAAGGTAATCTTGATACCAATTGTAAAAATTAGTACCAACTGAAAATATTTTACACTTTTGATACTAAATGAAAAACATAAACCAATCTTTTTGGTTAAATACTAAACTCATTTTGCAATAGAGATACCAAATAGAGAATAATATCAATTTAATATTTTTGATACCAATATTGAAAATGAAACATATACCAATTGAAAATAATTTTCATCAGGAGCGTATGATACCAAATCAAAAAATTAATATCATTTTTCAATCATTATTCAACATAAAGTGTGGGAGTAAGATACCAAATATAAACAAAACCAATTGAAAGGTGAAATATGAATTTTTCTCCCCCTTTATGAAATACTAAAAAAAATGATGCATAAGCTTGTATAAGATACCAATTGAAAAATAATCAATTAAAATATAATTGTTATTTAAGAAATCAAGTTTAGCATAACAAAAATTTGTGCTCAAAGATATAGAGATATAGTAAGCACAAATAAAATACATATATATATATATATATATATATATATATATATATATATATATATATATATGTATGGAAAATTGAATACCAATCGAAATTGATACTATTTGAAGTTTAAGCATACATATATTAAAAATATGAGTATACAAGATAAATGAATGTCAATTGTGATACCAATTGAAAAGATACAATGATATTAATTGAAACTATAATGAGAATCAAGTGTATAACTCATATTTCCTACCACCCATTTCATGCACATATTTTAAATATATTTTCAATAATGAGCATACAAGGCAAGGTCGCCCAACCAACCGCTCTTTGATGGGTAGGGGTTTTCAAAAATAAGTTTAAAAATAATATAACACGTTTGAAAACACTACCATATGAAGAATACCACAACTAATTTAATGATAAACTTGTAAACTAGTACGAAATCCTTCAAGTAAGGAATAAAATAAGAATATATTCCATAAAACATGAAAATCACTAAACCAATGTCACGTAAAATCTATATAGCACATATAATACTCATGAAAATAAAATCATGAGAAAATATCAAGTAATATGAGTTTACAAGTTTTGTGAAAGACATAGTCATGGAAATAGGCAATTTGGCTCAATATGAAATTTCTTAAAACATGAAAAACAAGAAAATCTAATTTTCATCAAAATAATTTAATCTTCAAGGCATATGTATGTTTTGTACAAACTAGAGTATACATACATATTCAAACTGAACGAGTCCACAAAAATATATGCATGAAGGCAAGTGGCTCAAGGATGTATATGTATAACTAATAGTTTAGGCAAAATAGACATATACATGAAGTTTAACATAAACATGAAAAACATGTCAAAAATATGAAATACAAGTCAAAATGTATGAATCATCAAAACTAGACTATACTAGTATATCTAATGGGTACAAATGAGCATTTAAGTACAAACATATAATAAGCTATTTGTGGCTCACTAGTTGTACAAGTATATATCCAAGTTTTAATGAAAACTAACATCTAAACATGTAATCAAAACATGAAGCATAAAAATCAAAACAAAACTTATATGATCATTATGTAAATGCATATCAATTAGATCTATGATATACACAATAGCTAAAACAAATATGAGAACAGAAAAGTATAAGTCCATATTAAACATGGGTGATCTCAAATACTAATTATGTATATCACTAATCTAAATATCATGGCATTTAACATACTAATCATGAAACATCAAAACATGCTAAAATGAATAATATGAAAGTATGTAAATATAAATTGGAGTTAGAGATCGTTACTAAAACCATGAGGGTACATCTCCATATCTCCAAACCAATGGTGGTCCTCCCACCAAACTCCCCTTGAAAGTGATGCATTCAAATTGTCCTCTTTAAGCTCGGAACGCATCCACCTCAAGGCACCATCACTCTCACGTCAAGTGAGAGCCCACACCTACATCAAATAAAATAGGAGTGATCTTTGGTACCCATACTCTTTTGGGTCCATGGGGGTTAGCTCCATTCCTAACCAAACAAATTTATTTGCTAAATTAGAATCATGTATCCTATCATAACAAAATTTAGTAAGGTGGCCCTTACGTCCACAATGTGTACAAGTCTGCACATTAGCATACATAGTGTGATGAGTATGAACGTGAGGAGCATGTGTATGTCGTGGTTTGTGTGCATGCATAGGAGGAACTTATTTCTTTCGAAACATAGATTCCAAACGTGTATGGTTCATGACACAATGGCTCAAAGTGGAGCTCAAACAATCAACACTTTTCTTCAAAATATTTATATCATTTTTAATACTAGAAGATAAAGTGGAGCATGTAATAAGTGAGCTAGATGATGAAGCTACACTAGCATGGCAAACATAAGAATCAATATCATTTTTCAAAGAAATATTTTCATTAGACATCAAATCCAAATCCTTTGAAATAGAAATAATTTTGTTTTTTAAAGAATCATTTTCTTTTAAAATAAAAACAACTTTTGAAGATAGAACTTCATTTTTCTTCGAAACATTTTCACAATTATTTTTACTTTTCAAAATTTTGTTTTCATTTAAAACAAGTTCAAGTTGGGTTTTCAAAGAGTCACAATCATTTGAAATCTCAACCTTCTCTTGTAAAGCCAAATCAAGTTTTGAACACAAATCCTTATTTTCTTCTTTTAGTCCAAAACTCTTCTTTTTCAAAAGATTATATTTTTCAAGCAATTTTTCACAAACAATTGAAAGTTCTTCATTCAAAGCATTGGCATCAATATAATCATTACTAAAAGAACTAGCATCATCATCATCTAATTGAGTTTTCGAGTATACCTCAAGGGAGTCATTCCCTTAGACCATGTAGCAATATTACTCGGATTCTCCACTAAATTCATTCTCCATTTAGATTGGCAAAGAAGCTTTGGAGAGGTCAAGATGTTCCACACTGCAAAGGCGGAAACACAATGAGAAACCATATTTAAATATTCTTTACTAAGTGATTTTCTAAGTGCCTCTAGGGCTAGTGCATTGGCCTCTATGTGCATGTTATCACTAAGGTAGGATTCATTGATAATGGCAAGATAAACTTTGTAACCTATGGCTTTTAAATGCCAACTCATCTTAACCTTCCATATATCAATTTTAGAGATATCAAACATGGGAGGGCTATCCATGAGTGCAAACAATATGTGTGCAAATGCAAATGATAGATTAGCAAAACCAAGATCACACTCATAGGTGGTTAAACCTAATATCAGGAGCGTACGCTCTGATACCAATTGAAAATACACCTAGAGGGGGGATGAATAGGTGTAAGGCTAATTTAATGATCAATAATACGGAATTAAAAACTTAATGCAACACACTTAGTGTAACCAACGAGTGCAGCCGAATTCCCGATGAAGGGCTCTGGACTAACTCCTCTGAATTCCTCTAAATAAAGAGTTGAGGTGCTATGTAAAGCTCTCTTGGTTAAACACAAGTATGGGCACACACAAACAACACAAGCATGTATATGATATGACAATATGAATCAATGTGCAATGTAGGAGAGAGAGTTAGAGAAAGTTGATCAAACGGAAACACCAAGATATGTTCGAGGTTCGAGCACACAACTCTACGTCCCCGCCTTCACACAGAAGGATTTTCACTAACTCATCCACACAGGACTTTCCACATAGGGAACCTCCACTGAGGATTTAGGTAAATACAACTGAGAGTACACAACTCCTCTCTCCAACAAATACAACCTCTACACTTAGAGGTAAGGCACTAAGCCTACACAATATTAACCTTACAAATGAGGGATAGGCACAAAGCCACTCAAACAACAATCACCTCACACTTGAGGGATTCTAACACAATCTCCACCTCTCACAAGAGGGAGCCAAAAACCACTGCCACTATCACCTCACACTTGAGGGATAACAACTCAATCACCTCTCACTAGAGGGATATCACAATGAATGGAAGGTTTACAACTTGGTGGTCTATCTCAACCACAAACCAAATCTTCTCACTAAAACAAAGATCCTATAGATAGGATAGAATGATAAGCTCAAGTGTGAGAAAATCAAGGTGTTTGGAAATCAAATAACAAAGAAAAACACTTGGAAAACAACTTGAATTTGATAGAAATGAAGAACAATACAAATATCCTAAATCTCTATTTTTCTTTGATTTTTCCAACCCTTGAAAAACAAAATAAAGATGAATCCTTTTGGCTTAAAAACTCTTTTGAAAACTAGTGTTAAAACACTTGTAAAGGTGAGAAATTTTGGTCTTGAAAATCTTGTACAAAACAACCAAGAAATGGGATATTTATACCCTTATTTCAAATCTGCCTGTTGGCAGCTGAAAAGGGCCAATTTGCCCTTCCGGTCGACCGGCCAACGGTCAAATTTTTGACCGTTGCGCCTGTCGGTCGACCGCCCGGTCGACCGGGACTGGATCCAGAGAGCAACGACTCTCTGACCGATCGACTGCCCGGTCAACCGAAGCCAAATCAGAGAGCAGACTCTCGTCTGGTCGACCGCTCGGTCGACCGGAGGCTTTTCCAGAGAGCAGAGCTCTCTGGCGGTCGACCGACCCGGTCGACCAGCCTCCCCAGCTCGGTTGCGTGAACGCTCTGTGCACGTCGGTCGACCGGACCGGTTGACCGCCCACTGCTACGGTCGACCGGTCCGGTCGACCGGCAGTCAGCCAGTCCAGCTAATATAGGTCTTAAAAACTTGAGTTTTTATCTTTAATTAAATCCCATAAAATCACATAAATTCCATAAAAATCAGTTCATGTTATATCTTTGAAATACAAACATGTTTGAGTAAAAATCAAATCATGTTACAAACATTTTTTAAACCATTTTTTGACTTAGAAAATTTGCCTTAAACCAAATTTTGTATTTTCCAAAAATAGAATTTTTGAAATGGAAATCCGATTTTTCCAAAACACATGTAAATACAAAAACATGATATTTAAACAACTTTGAAGCATATAGTATATGGATAGAATCCAATATACATGAAAGGTATTATATCAATGTTTTTGACATTAAATCCAAAAATAGGTTTTGTCTAAATACAAAACTCCAAACACATGAATAGTGTATCAAATAAGTTTTTCTGAGTATGTGAAGCATAGATGTATATAGATCAAATCTAATATCCATTAAACCATGTAAACTTGTTTTGATTCTATCAATTCATGAAAACCGAAAACCAAAACTAAAACATGAAACGTGTGTGTGTTGTGAACTTGAGCATATCACACTATCTAATCTTTACAAAGGATCTAAACAAAATCTTAACTAAATAAACCGAAGCCTTCTTATAGAACGCCATCTCCAAGTTAACTCGATCCAAACGTGATCCACCGAGCTTGACTCCAACCGAGTGCTAGATATGAACTTGACACTCGAGCTCTTGAATCACCATGTGAAAGCTCCAAAACACCTTTGTTGAAGCTAATCACCTACTAATATCATGATTAAATATATGAAACTAAATATCACAAGATTATTAATAAACTATAACTACATGAGTTAATCATCATCAAAACTAGAGTGGAAGGTCTCTGAGCCAACAATCACCACCGGAACCACCACCTTAAGGTAATATTTTCCTTCCCTTTCTTCTTTTTCATGCATCTATGCATTAATTCATACATTGAGGATAATGCATGAGATAGGTGTGGGAGAGGGTTCTAACATAACTTAGGTTTTTCATTTTTAAAAAAATTATTATTAACATTTTCTTTACTTTTAAAAAAAAACTTTTTGAAAATAGAAACAATATTTTGACATATTTTTGGTAAGAAATTAAGTCAATTTTAAGGAATAGGATAATCATGATTAGGATTTCTTATACTTGGTCAAAATAAGATTATTTGTTTGATTTTTAGGGTTAAGAAGATAATTTGTCAAAGTAATTTAGTCTTGATCTTTGCCTTGATGAAATATGCGCACTTTATACACTTACACACTTAGGGTTCAAAAACAAAAATTCGTATGCCTTATATATATATATAAATATATATATATGTATATCTATGAAAAATAAACAAATCTAATTATTGATTAGCTAGGTGCTTTGGCCTAAGCAAGTATTGGTATTTATGCAAAAGATGATTAGATAAGTTTGAAAAAAAAGAAAAAAAAGAAATATATATTTATAAAAATCCTCTGATTAAGCTGGGTATTTGTGCCTCATAAAGCATAAGTATTCACACTTAAAAATGGTTCATATAATAAAATTCTTAGTTTTGTGGCCTTGTTTGCTCGAGTCCTTAAGTTCTTGGGGTATTTTCTCACCTGGTACACTAAGACCGTTTGGTTTGGGAGTCACGATTAAAGGCTCGTTACATAGGCAGATTAGAAAGCCTAATAGAACTAAGGAATAATACTACCAAAAATAAAATAATATATATATAAGGCATAAGAGTTAGAGTTAAAGAACTCTTAGTCAAAACTTCACGGTCACGAAGGTGCATATGACTTAGGATAAAGTAATAGACTAGATGAGAAGCACAATTTGACTCCTTACTTTGATTGATAACAAATTTTTGAATAGAGACTAAGTTTAAGAATGAAAATTTTAGATTTCCTATAACTTATAGATTACTTAAATCTTACAATAATATTTCAAATATTTTTTCTTTCAAAATGTGTTTTCAAAATATTAACATTTTTCTCTTTTTTTATAGATTTTATGGTTGCTATCCACTGAAAACCCTCACGAGACAAAACTCGTCCTCTAGGGGTAACCTAGAGGTTTAACAGCTTGTTGCACATGCTCAGTGCAATCGCGTGACCTGCGAGAGTGGTCTAATAATCTTTAGTTTAATTTTGTTGTTTTGCTCAAGGACGAGCAAAAGATAGGTGTGGGGGTGTGATTGCACACATTTATTGCATTATTCTTTATTATATTTTCACATTTATCATGTAATAAATCTGCTAAATTTCTTTTCTTAAATGTCTATTTTGCAGAAGATAATCATGAGGAGAAAGAGGAAAAAATCAAATCAATATCAGTTAAATTCAGATTTAACTAGATCTATTTGGTTAAAGGAGAATGATCCCAAATTCAATTGGTTAAATTCAGTTTTTGGTGAATCAAGTGGTTAAATCTAAAGATCAACTGAGGATAACATCAAATACAGAGTCCAAATCCAAAGGGATAAATGGATAGAGAGAAGGTCAACGGATGAGATGAAGCAAATTTGACTCAGATTCTGACTGGATACATTTTATTATTTGAATCATAACTTTCGCTACCAAAATTCAAATCTATTGGTTCAAGATGATCCAGAAAGCAGACTTAAAGGGATACAATTCTTAAGTTGATCACTATTTCAAATTCTATCATTTGATTAGTTATATTCAGAAATCAACATGCCAACAAGCTGCATATCAGAACTGAATATTCACATCAAATCAAGTTTGGAGATAAGGAAAGACTTTAAATTCATAAATATCTAGCTTCCCCTATCTTCATACTCCACTAACCTCTGCATTTCTCCTATAAATACCTGCAATCTCAAAGGTAAAGAAAACGATCAAGCAGAGAATAGAACTTAGGCTAATTTGTAGTTTGTAACTTAAGTTTTTAGTTCTCTTTCATGTAATTTTTGTTTTATTTATGTAACTAAGAGGAGAGGAGACTTTCATGGAGGAATGAGAGAAGCTTGTATTGAATGTGACACCGGTGTAAGTGATCTTTTCTTCCATTGTTATTTGAATAGAATCGAGGTTTCTTTTTTCTTTTTTACTCTTATTTTCGATTACTTCTCTCTTCTGTGTTTGTGGATCTAAATGAAACCGATAACCTCGAAGTTGCCTTGCCTTGCAAGTATCGTTGATGTCTTATGGTGGTGGATATCCATTTCTAGGGTAGTGTAGCTTGCCCCTTCAATTCATAGTGTAATACGGGAATGGGGAAGATCCTATTTATCATACTTCGCTCGCCTTCAATCAAAGGTACATCGTCGATACGGGTCAAAGGTAAGCAGGCGTTGAAGAGGTAAGTAACTTTTTTAGGTTTTAGTTTCCTTTTCTTTTAACTTTTAGTTTTCTTTTCTTTAAAGTTTTAGTTTAGATCACTAACACCACAATCTCCAAACTCTATTAACTCTTTTTACTTTCTTTGTACAAAGTCATTTTCTGTTTTTCTCCACCTTCTCAATCTACCACCTTTTTCCTAACTCAACTTTAACTCTATTTTTCTCTTTTTCTTTACAAGAATTAAAAGAAGAACTTTAACAATTCTTTATAATCTAAAAGAGAACTTACTAAAAAAAGCTTCCATCGCTAGCCCCTTCTTGTGGATCATGACCCGCATAGCCACTTGCTATAGCGGTAGAATTAAGCACCTGCACTCTTTATTTAAAAGTTCTGAAATTCAGTATTCTTGTGTGCAGGTAAAACATCAATCAGCTATCGGTGGCACTCGCAAAGGCAAGGCTCTTTCGATGTTATAAGACTCACTTGGATAGCAATTGGTTCAAGAAAGAGTGAAGTAAAAAAGAAGAAGAAGAACACAAAAACAAAGTACATAAAAAAATGTAACTACAGATTCGATTTTATAACAATAAGAGAAAAGAAGAATAACTTACACCGGTGTCACTCTCAGCATAAGCTTCATTCTCATTCTCCTATGAAACTCTAATCTCCTCTCATTTACATAAATGAAAACTGAAAATTACATAAAAAAGAAAAACAAAAACCTACACTAAAAAGAATGAAAAAGTGGAGTAAATTCTATCTCTGCATCCTCGTCCTCTTTGCCTTGAGATTGCAGGTATTTATAGGAGAAATGCAGAGGTTAGAGGAGCATGAAGATAGGGGAAGCTGGATATTTATGAATTTGAATTCTCCCCTTATCTCCAAACTTGATTTGATGTGGATATTCAGTTCTAATCTGCAGCTTATTGGCGTGTTGATTGCTGAATATAACTTATCAAATGATAGAATTAGAAATAGTAATCAACTTAAGAGTTGTAACCCTTTAAGTCTTCTTTCTGGATCATCTTGAGTCATTAGATGTGAATTTTGATAGCGAAAGTTATGAATCAAATACTAAAATGTATCTAGTCAGAATCTGAGTAAAATTTGCTTCATCTCATCCGTGGATCTTCTCTCTATCCATTTATCCCTTTAGATTTGGACTCTGTATTTGTATTATCCTGGGTTGATCTTTAGATTTAACCACTTGATTCACCAAAAACTGAATTTAACTAATTGGATTTGGGATCCTCCTCCTCTAACTAAATAGATCTAGTTAAATCTGAATTTAACTGATATTTATTTGATTTTATCCTCTTTCTCCCCATTGTTATCTTCTGCAAAATAGACATTTAAGATAAGAAATTTAGCAAATTTATTATATGATAAATGTGAAAATGTAATGAAGAATAATGCAATAAATGTGTGCAATCACCGCCGCTGCCTGATCGGGGGAAAATCGCACACAAAAAGTGTATGTTTTTAAATCGATATTTAAAGTATGTGTGCTTTGGCTTCCTTGATACTTCCGTTATAGCATAGAGGTGAGTCGAATCCACAAGGACGGAAGTTGATGGAAGCTTACACGGTATGTTCACGTGTATGTTAAAAGTTCTTCAATGTTTGAAAGAATGAAAAGAAAGAAAAACAAATAATGGAAAAGAGAAGTACGGTGAAACACAAAGAAGGGAGAAACATAGAAGAATGGTTTTTATAATTTTTGATTGTTTTTCTAAAACAAAGTGAAAAAGAAAGAAAACTCATGGCTACTAACTACTAATGACTCCACCAACATGCTAACCTCTTAGTGATAGTTGTTGGCCCAAGGTTACAATCACCCGTTTTAGTGTGTTTTGATGATTACAAAACATATAAGTTATTTGTACTAATCATGTTTATTGTTTAAGTGTGTTTCAGGATTCTAACTCAAGTAGATAGTTTCTTCCCTAAAGGAAGGTGTTTTGGACTCAGTCAACTCAATTTGGGCTCAAGAATCAAGTTTTGAAGATCACATGATGAAGCCCTCTTGAAGAACTTGAAGCACTTAGAACCAATGTAAGAAATAGTTTGTTAAAGTTTGAGTTTTGGAAATTGGCTCTAGGATTCACACACACGTTTTTTTATATTTAAGTTTTCATGGTCAAAACTTTAGTTTCATACCTTAGTATATATATACATGACCCCAAGTTTTACAAATATAAATATCATGTTTAGATCATGTATGTATACTCCTTCCAACATATTACTTAGCCTTCTTTACTTCAAAACAATTTTACAAAATTTTCCAAGTTCAGAAATCCTGCTGTTTTTTCTGTTTCAGGCTTGACCGGCCGACCGGCCCGGTCGACCGACGCCAGTATCAGGACGTGCACACTTGTGCACGTCTGTCGGCCGACCGCCCCGGTCGACCGACTGAAAGCAGGTCACTCTCGGGTTTTCTGGGTCGACCGGCCGGTCGACCGCCTTCAGAAACCTGTGTTTCTATTTATAGGTCGGTCGACCCGACCGGTCGACCGGAGCCCAACGGCTACTGCCACATAGGCGGACGGTCGACCGCCAGGCCTGCAGAGCCCCAACGGCTCTTTCCTCTTTTGTGTATTTCTGAAATCTGTTTTTGTAATCTGTTTTGGCAGACTTTTTCTGGGTTTTAGGAGAACTTTTTCAGGTCAAATAAACTTAAAATAAATTAGTTTTAACCCCTTCCTCTCCCTATAAATAGAGGAGAAGGGTCTCTTACAAAATACCGAGAAAATCCTCAAGTTTTCATTGTTTTCAAAAGAGAAGAAAATTTGTTTAAGGCTTTCATTTCCAATTCTTTTTGAGCTTGTTTTTGGTTGTGTTTGATTGCTAATATCACTCTACAACTGAGGTTTTCTCACTACACTTCATAGAGCCAAAAATCCCTAACTCATTCTATAGTGAAGTTGTAAAAAGAGTGAGAGTGTTGTAAAAGAGTTTGGTGATCTTGTTGTGATCACTCTTGTTCTTCTTCTTGTTCTTGTGGAGACACCTCTTCGGTAGAGGTTATTGTAATTGGTGGAGCTCGGTGCTCGGGTCTTCGGTAGACCGGTTGTAAGTGTCCTCGGTGGATAGTGGAAACCCTTCACGGAGGTGAAGGCGGGGAGTAGAGCGGTGGCTCGAACCTCGAAACAAATATCTTGTGTTTGCGATTGCCTTGTGTCAATTCTTGTTTCTCTTGCACTTTATTGCTTTTAATTACTTGCTTGTGATCTTGTTTCTTTCTTTGTGCTATTACTTCAAGCTTGTGATACTTGTGATATATTGTGTGCATCTCACTATTCATTCATCATACTTTTCCTTGATCGATCATATCTCATACAACAAGGTTGCATTGCGCACCTCTAACCCATTTCAAGGGGAAGCCAGAGGAAGGAGTTCAGAACCCTTCACGGGGTATTCGGCTCTTAGTCTTGTTTTGAGAGATCGTTGCATCATTCATCATACTTAGTTTTAAAAAGATTATTAGATTAGCAATTACACCTATTCACCCCCCTCTAGGTGTTTTTCAATAGTTGCCTGACATGTATCATTGGCCATCACTAGTCCTTGGTTTAAGAGCTTTTCAAAGCATAACCCATATGTTAACTCATCACATCCAAACTCAACAAAATAAGAGGAAGCTACACTTAAACCATTAAAACTAAACAAGAGTAAGTATGGAATAAAGTAATGTTAGCTTGTTAAAGAGTTAGGATGTTAGAGTGTTAGATTCATCATCATGAGCCATCAATAGCTCTTGTAAGAGCAAGGCCAAGTAGAGGTTATTAGATTCATGTGGATTATCAAGTAAGAAGTTAGACTAATTAGTGGTTAGTAGTTAGTTGCCATGAGAGAAATATTAGCTAAACATGTAAAGAGTTAGAGAAGAAGTAAATAGAGATAAAGGAAGAACCTTTCATAAAGTGTCACCCTCCGTTATAAGAGCTTTCTCTTCTATACTATGATCACTCTCTTTCCTATTACATGATCTATAAAAATAGAAAATAAAAGAAGAAGAAGAACAACTAATTAAACTATCCTAAACTACAACATGGAGGAGAAACTACCCTAACTCTCTGTATATCTCCCTGAAGAAGAACCCCAGGGATATTTATAGGCACTAGGGGAAAGGGAGCTAGGGGACAACCCCTGGCCCGAGGCATTGGCGTGGCGCGCGCAGCGCCGCCTGCTGCGCGTTGTCGCGTCGGTCTCCTATCAGTTGGATGTCCCAGTTTCTAGTTTTGGGCCCTTGGTTTTGAGGAATCATCTCTCCAAAGTAAATGGCTATATTATAGGCTTTTAATCACTCATTAAATGGTGATTTAGGATTTTCTTCTTCATTACACACCATGGACCTAGAAACATGCAAGAGAGGTATTATTAGTAGAATTTAATATTAAATAAATGTGAAGTTGTGGTATGAAATGTACAGTTTTAGAGACTAATCACACCCCACACTTATCTTTTACTCGTCCTGAGTAAAACAAAAACCAAAGGAATTATTACATAACTTTCGCAGGTGACGTGATTGCATGAGCATGTGCAACAAGCCGTTAAACCTCTAGGTTTCCCCTAGAGGAGGAGTTTTGTCTCCCGAGAATTTTTAGCGGATTGCACCCACAAAATCCATAACAAAAGAAATCAAATATTAGTATTTTAAAAACGCATTTTTAAAATAGAGAAAAGTGTTGAAATATTTTTGCGAAAATATAAGTGATCCAAGGTCATAGGTTAACCCGAAATTATTCTTTCTTAAACTAAGTCAAAATGCAAAATCTTATTATAAATTAAATGTAAGAATTTAAAATTGAATCGATTCTTTGATCTTTCATAAAACTCTTAGAAAAATATGCACTTTGTGAACTGTGAAGATTTTTGGGATATTGACTCAAACTTTCACGCCACTGTTTTGTGTATATTTATTTTTTTCTTTTTCTTTTTTTCTTCCCTTAGTTCTCTTAGGCTTTCTTATTTACCCGGGTAGTGAGTCTTTAGCCGGTGACTCCCAAACCAGATGATCTTAGGGCACCAGATGAGAAAACATCCCTTAGGCTTAAGGACTCGAGTAAATAAGTCCACAAAACTAAAGGGGATTATTTTATTTTTTTGTCCACCGTTTTAGGTCTGAATAATCATGCTTCCTTAGGCATAATTACCCAACTTTAATAAGTAATTTTATTATCATTTTATTTTTTTATATATTTTTTATGACATTTTCAGTCTTTGTTTCAATCCTAAAAATTGTGTAAGTGTGAAGTGCATAAATCTAAGGAAAGAAATTCAAGATCAAATTATCTTTTCAATCTTACTTTCTTATCGTAAAATTTAAACAAGATCTATTATTTTGACTTGGTTTAAAATTTCATAATTTTAGGTCTTCTTAATTCCTAAGATAATCTTAATTTTCTTAAAAAAATAAATCAAAACTATTTATCTTGTTTCAAAAATTTTGTAAAAGAAAAAAGAAGAGAGTTTTTATATAAAAGAAAATTTTAAAAATTTTCTAAGAAGAAGTGTAAAAGAAAGAAAATGTAAAACTAACTACGTTCGTAAACCCTCCCTCACATTTATCGCATGCATTGTTCTCAATGCATCGTGAATGTGTATATACATGAAACAAATGGAGAGGGAAGGAAAATTACCTCATGGTGGTGGTTTCGGTGGAGGTCTAACTGGGCCAAGCATTCTACCCAACAAGATATCATGGATCTTGCAGAAACCCACCAGTGACCTCTCTAATATTACCCAGTAAAAGAATAATTGAGTGAATGGTCTTATTTAAAAATTTATCCCCATCTAATTTTCAATTTTTAAAAATAATCACTGAGTCATTTTCTTCAACAGTCTTGTCCAACAATGAAGTGTGATTTTGGAAGATGATTGATTTGGACTCAAATGGAACAAGAACAAAGACCCAAACCAACTCAGGAATTTGACTTAGATCAAATCGAGATTCAAAAGGGGGAGTCAAAATTGGTTCAAAAATGGGATCCAAACCAAAGAATTATTGTTCACATACTTTCCTAATCAATGAAGTGTGATAAAAGTTATTGGTCATTCAATTTCACGGTGTACTAGTATAGGATTCAATGTTGACTCTGGAATAGAGAAAACAAATCTGGTAAAGATGGAGTCATTATTGAATCAAAAAGTGAAATAGAATTACCAACTTGAGGTTCAGGATCACTTTCAAGCTCAAGTTCAATTTCGTCAAAAGGATAACTTGCCAAAATGTCAAGGTGGTTCTCAAAATTTTAGGTAAGTTCAAATGGATGTAATGAAATTGAATCTTAATTTTCGTCCATAGAAGAAATGTGAATGGGTGAAATAGTGGATTCAAGTTCAGGAATTATGAGAATCAAAACTGGCTCAAGAACGTTACTTAGTTTAGGTAACACTACAGGAGTTGATATTGATTCAAGGACTGGATTCGAATCACTAAATTGAAGCTCAGGTTAACATTCATTTTCAAGTTCAATTTCAGGAATTGGAAACTTGTCAAACTATCAACAATTTGATGTTGGTCAAGTTCAGGTTGGTATGATGAAATTGAAGCTGGATTTCCAAAATGACATGATACGTGAGTCATATGAACATCTGATGGATATGGAAACTTATTCATATTTTGTATTATTCGCTCGGTCTCTTGTACAAATTTCATAATTTTTTCCCACAATGATTTTTCTTTGATTGGTTCTAGAAAAGAACGATATGAATTTTGGAATTTTGTGGACATGATGAGGCCATATTCTTTTCAAATTATTTTTGGGCCTCTATCGCTTCTTCCAAAATCCTTTGCAATGATGATTTTTCTTCAATTGGTGGTTCAGAAAAAGGAGGATATGAAGTAGAGTCGGGGAATGAATATTCTAAAAATTGTGGATAATGTGGTTGAAAATTGAACTCGGGGAAGTTGAATCCCCATTGACTCTGTGAAGAATTGGAGTTATTTTAAAAATTATGGTCATAAGATTAGGGATATGGGTCATATTGAGTCGGATAATCCTAACTATGCATATATGGTTGGTTCATGTTGTACATAGCGGGGTCGGAGTTATACGAGTCAAATGAGGTCGGGGTAAAATATGAATTTATATTAGGATTGAAAAAATTGTTGTTGTTGAAATCCATATCACAATTTACAAAAAGAAAAGAAAACAAACAAAGAAAAAGAAAAAGAAAACAAGCTTATGCTAGGGTTGACTTAGACCTAGACGACTCCTAACTAGTTAAACTGTCCATGGGGGTACATTGTCAGAATCTGACCATGAGTTAATCGGCCAGGTAGGGGCAAGATTAGTGGGAGGTATCTGTGCCTGAACAATGAGCCTAATTATGCAAAATCACTGTTCTTCGAGGTTTCACCTCTCAATCCCCAACCTTAGACACCGATTTGACAAGAGTCAACTTCTAACAACTTCCCCCCTAGGTCAATCTCTTAAATGAGTCTGAGATGTCCCGAGGGGCCAACGTCTAGCAAATTTTATTTAGGCTTGGGTTGTGGGAGTGGGGAGATGATTTTTGGGCTAAGGGAGGATAATGACTTCCCCACCTTATGTTGTATTGGGTTTTGCCCTTAAGTTCAATTTGTGCAAGTGTGCAATATAGATAAGAATGAACACAAAAAGGCGAGTAATTCACTGAAGTGTTTATCCTAACTATATGCAATGCAATATGTACACCTCCATCAAGATCACAACAACACAAGAACAAAATACACTATATTGGAATGAAAATTAATACGTGCCTAGATGTAAATATCTAAACCGTTTTAAAGCATCTATTTTCATATTTTAGTTCTTAAGTTATTATAGTGCACAGGTAACAAATATTAGCTACAGAATATAATAATATATGAGAATTTACCCAACCACACAAGAGCAAGTGTGGACTTCTGCAATGCTAAAATTTTTGACCTGCACACCAAAAGAGCAAAGAAGAAAAGTTAACAAAAACGTGAAATCAAACTTTTCACATCCTCGGCAACGGCGCCAAAATTTGTTCGGGAAAAAATCACGCACAAAAAGTGTATGTTTTGAAATCGATATTTAAAGTGTGTGCGTTTTGGCTTCCTCAATACTTTCGTTATAGCACAGAGGCTAAAACGAGTCGAATTCACAAGGACGGGAGGCGATAGAAACTTACACGGTATGTTCACGTGTATGTTAAAAGTTCTTCAATGTTTGAAAGAATGAAAAGAAAGAAAAACAAAGAATGGAAAGAGAAGTACGGTGAAACACGAAGAAGGAGAAACATAGAAGAATGGTTTTTATAGTTTTTTATAGTATTTCTATAACAAAGTGAAAAAGAAAGAAAACTTATGGCTACTAACTACTAATGACTCCACCAACATGTTAACCTCTTAGTGATAGTTGCCTCACATATATCATTGGCCATCACTAGTCCTTGGTTCAAGAGCTTTTTAAAGCATGACCCATATGTTAACTCATCACATCCAAACTTAACAAAATAAGACCAAGCTACACTTAAACCATCAAAACTAAATAAGACTAAGCATGGAGTAAAGTAATGTTAGCTTGTTAGAGAGTTAGGATGTTAGAGTGTTAGATTCATCATCATGAGCCATCAATGACTCTTGCAAGAGAAAGGCCAAGTAGAGGCTATTAGATTCATGTGGATTATCAAGTAAGAAGTTAGACTAGTTAAGTTAGTTGCCATGAGAGAAAAATTAGCTAAACATGTAAAGAGTTAGAGAAGAAGCAAATAGAGATAAAGGAAGAACCTTTCATAGAGTGTCGCCCTCCATTACAAGAACTTTCTCTTCTATCCTATGATCACTCTCTTTCCTATTACATGATCTATAAAAAAAGAAAATACAAAAGAAGAAGAAGAACAACTAATCTAAACTATCCTAAACTACAGCATGGAGAAGAAACTACCCTAACTCTCTGTATATCTCCCTGAAGAAGAACCCTAGGGGGTATTTATAGGCACCAGGGGAAAGGGGGCCAGGGGGATAATCCCTGGCCCGAGGCACTGGCGCGACACGCGTAGCGCCGCCTGCTACGCGTTGTCACATCGGTCCCCTATTAGTTGGATATCCCAGTTTCTGGTTTTGGGCCTATGTTTTTTGACGAATCAGCTCTCTAAATCAATGGTTATATTATAGGCTTTTAATCACCCATTAAATAGTGATTTAGGGTCTTCTTCTTCATTGCACACCATGGACCTAGAAACATGCAAGAGAGGTGTTATTAGCAGAATTTAATATTAAATAAATGTGAAGATGTGGTATGAAATATGCAGTTTTAGAGACTAATCACTGCCAACCCCCTCTTCTTCTTCCCCTTCTTCTTCTTCTTCTTTTTCTATCCTTTTTCTTTTTCTCTTTTCTTCTTTCCTCTCTTTCTCTCTCTACCCTTCTTCTCTAGATCTGATCGCGGCGGCCAACGCCGCCGCCGACCATTGGTCGGCATCACCACCGCCAATTCTCCTCTTTTCTCCCCTCTTGATCTCTCTCTCTCTCTTTGCATCTTCTCACTCTCCCCCTCTATATCTCTCACTTTCTTTCTCTTTCTCCTCTGCTCTCCTCCCTCACTTTTCACTCTCCTCTGTCTGAGAAGCGCTGGCGGTGAGGGCCGCCGCCGGCCACCCTCTTCTCTCCCCCTTCATTTCTCTCTCCTACAAAGTCTCTCTCTACTTTCTCCCTTTTGATCTCTCTCTCTCTCTCTTTCTCTCCCTGACAATCTCTCTATACTATGGGGAGTGGTCCCTTGCACGTGTTTTGGGACTTCAGAATTTTGTGGGTTTCTGAAGATTTAGGCGAGTTTTCTCGCCTTTTGGGTTTACCCACTTTGACGGGTGATTTGTATTACGTTTATTGTGTATATGTATTGGTGGAATTGTAACTATATCGTGGACATGTAATTGTAATCGGTGTATTATGTTTGTACCAGTGTGGGTGTGTATATGTATACTGCGGACATGTATATTATACCGGTGTACTATATTGTACCGTGTGATTAATGGTTGTACTGGTGTAGTTTCATTCATGTACATATATACTATATGTGATACTATTACTGCGTGCCTGACCCTTCCCCGTACACTCCGGGCTCCCTACTCAGCCTCCGGGCCCCATCAGCCTCCGGGCTTTACACTTAGCCTCCGGGCTTCACCGTTTCATAGTAGTCTAGTTATTTTTATGATGATATGTGTGCATGTGTGGTACTAACATCTTATGCAGGTTTTATACCCAACCTCCGGGCTGCGTTCAGCCTCTGGACTTTCTATACCCAACTTTCGGGTTGCGTTCAGCCCCGGGCTTTCATGTTCTACCTGGTAGGTGAGTCTATCGCACAACACTTTCCTGCTAACTCTGCTCGAGTGTAGTTATGTTGGAAAGTTAACTCTGCTCGAGTGTAGTTATGTCGTGAGCGATAACTGTACATTATCGTGGCATGGTCACCAGCAGTAACTACGTCAAGCGTGATAACCTCTAGCACTGTACGCTAGCCTCGCTCCAGCTTGTCTAGCTTCACTTGATTGTTCGCTTGTCTGCTCGCTGACCTTATTCCTGTCTTACTCAGCCTCCAGTTTTACCACTCTACTAATAGATTAGTTATCATCTGTTATATGTGTATGTTTGATACTGACACTTCTACAGGTACCTACTTTGCCTTCGGGCTTATTAGCCTTTGGACTTTCACCCACTCCGTCGAAAGAGGAGTGAGTTCAGACCTTCAGGTCTTTTAGCTACACCTGGTAGGCGGACCTAACGCTCAGAACTTTGCCGCTAACTCTGTTCGAGCGTAGTTAACTCTGAGCGCGGCTTCAGCACACGCGGTAGAATAGCGTTCATACACTCGCTCCATTGTATACGTTTAGCTGTGCCGCGAGCGATAACCACGCCGAACGTGATGGCGTCTAGTGTTGTACGTTAGCTTTACTCCATCTTATTTAGCTTCGTTTGGATGACCGCTTGCTTGCATATCCGCTTGTCTACTTGATAATTCAATTATTATTCTTTCCCTGATGGTTGTGAAGAGTTTGAAATCATGACTTATACTGTTTTTCAAAACTGTATAGTTTTCCTGTATTCATACCGATCTTCTGTATCGGTACCGTTTTCCTGTATTCATACTGATCCCCTGTATCGGTTCCGTTTTCTGTATTTGTACTGATCCCCTATATCGGTACTATTTTCCTGTATTGAAATACATGATAGTGATATCCACCATGCTATTACTTGACACCTCACTCATGTATGCTATCACCTGACTCCTGCTTGTTATCACCTTACACCTGCTTGATATCACTTATCACCTACCACCTGATATATTATCACTTGTATTGTGATTATCATATTTCAGGAATCATATCCTGCTATCCTGTATTATATATACAGTGAACTGTATTTCTAGTACTTATGTATTCCTATAACTCATGAACCTGTCCTGCTCTTGCTATTATCGTGATATGATAAGTACAGAATAAAAAACTATAAAAAGACCAACCTACATCACGTAAGAGGAAAACTGATGGACTTCAAGTGGTGAATATGTTTACAGTGGTATTAGGTATATTGTACAATCTAAACTTCTGGTTCAACCTGAGGGCCTCCAGGTGTTTGGAGGGGCGTGCTGGCTCCCAATCTCCTGTTATATTTCTAAATGGACATAATATAAGACCCACCTCCTTTTTACCTAACGGCAGGTTCTGGGTTAGCACCAGAACATCATAGGCCGTGGTCCCGGGTATGTACGGGACCCACTATAAACATAACCAATTGGTTTCACCATCTGTTTCCAATAACAACCTCAACTTACTCATTTATGGATGTATGTGGGATGGAACGTACGCATGTACACATACTTAGATATATGGGTCGGACGAGTAAATAATAAGATACTAATTAATAATTCGTTGTATTGTTTTGCATTACAGGTTGTATACATTCAAATTACGGTGACTTTATAAAGGTATATATATGGATTTTCTTATTTGGATTATTCCTTCGATGTACTAATCCCATGAAGCCGTAAATCGGGCTTGTATAACTGGTTTTGCTTGCTGAAATGCCCTGATCCTGAGGGTACAGGGACGTTACAATGACGTACATACGCAGGGCATAAATACCCTCACTTACGTATGCTAAGCCTTAGTGCAGGGAATAAACATACACAATAGTTCCAGCATGAAATAAGTACAAGAATACCTGCAGAAAGGGGGTCAGTGATCATGATAGATATACAAATATGAATAAGTAAGATACAATGATATCTCAGATCTTCAACCTGGGCACGCAAACCCAATGTTGTCAGAAATCGACCTAGTAAGTAGTAAAATGAAGGAAGTAGTAATATATATAATAATAACACTTATCACAATAATAATATATAATACATGTTTAATTACCAGTGAAAACAATATAATAATAATAACAATTGAGAAATATACAAGTGTCATATTTTAATATCATCAATAACTAGTATGTTATAACAGTGTCATTATCACAATAGTATCCAATTTTATATTATTACTATCAGGTTATATGTCTGGGCTGTGCTACCAAAATAATAGGCAAGTCACTTTGTAAATTATATTATTATAGTCAATAGAGTTATATTGTATATATATAATTCCCAATATATGTGTGATATGATACAGTATTAAGTGTTTCTAATTGCATCAGTGTGCATCAGTAACATGTAGCAAATTTAGTTACTTTATATTTCTTGTTTAATCTAATAAATATAGTAACATAGTGGTGATCTGATGGATATGAACATGCAGATATGAAGTATGCAGAATAATCATACTAAAATGATGTGATTATGCGGTAACAGTGTATACAAAGTATACATGAAACAGAATATATAGAATGCAGAATATATGTGTACAATAATAGTGTGTTGTCACATGAAGTGTAACAAAATTTACCGGTGGTGTGATAATAGATAGAATATCAGAAATGATAACAAATACAATAGAACATTAACATACATGTATCAAGCAAGTCATGTTATTTATACAATAATAATAATCAGTACCACCTGGTATTTTAATCAATCTCTTTCAGTGTCTCATACCACTGACAGTTCCTACGGAGCCCGCACTCCGACCGAACCCATCCGAACATGGCATATAGGTACCATGATCCGAACGAGAGAGTGACCAAATAACTAGAGTTTCTGACGTCACTATTATTTATACCATTTTATTATGTTAATTAGAAACACAATGGTCAAGGAGCTCCTATCAGGTGGGTGTATCCCATGCATACCCGGGATCACGGCCTTAAACGGACCCTAGTTGTTAAGACCAGGGCCTTCCGCTAAGAGGAGAGCAGGAAACAGGAAATGTGAGCTCATGGAGCATATACAATCGGTAGCCAGCATTATCATCCCCTGCAGTGGGATAAATATGGATCTAGTACATCCACCTAAAAAAATCTAGTCAACTGTCAAGTCTCCCCCATCCCTAAGTTATATTTCTTATATTTTAACTACACAGTGTATCAAGAACTAGTACAGTGCATGGTACATGTAACATGATAACAGGACATGAGCTGTGTTGATAGCATGAAACAGGATAACGGGAAACGGAAAACAAGAAATATGGGATTCTAGAGGTGGCCCTTGCATATCAACAGCTCACATGTCAGTAACGTGAATATCAATATCGGTAATGGAAAACAATCATGCAATGGGAATACAAAAAAACTCATATAACAATAATTCATGTAACATGAACAGTGTTCAATGCAATGGGAATATAAAGACAATCATCGCATGCATGCAAACAGTATTGGTGTGACAGTAATACATGGATATGAAATGAGAGTGTCAGGTATAACAGGTATTTACATGAAATACAGTGTCCAGTGTACTAGAATATCTGTGTAGCGGTGCCAGTATCAAGGTGACATGGACTTGTGTCAACTTACTACTATTTTGTTATAACGATCTCAATATTATTAACATGATGATATCATATCATAAATATATATAACTAACTATGTTATCGCATTTAAATGATCAATTTATTATAAATCTAGATATGTTGATAATTCAACTATATTCTATAGTATATCAAGAAATAAATTAAGTTATTATTTTATCAACTATGTTTTGAGAGTAATCATGCATCTTCTAATTTCAGTAATTTATCAATTATGACAATTTATTAAACAATATTTACAGTAATTTACCGTTAACCATATTATATTAAATAAAGCAAACAATTTCATTCAACATAATAACAATATTATTTATAAAAGTATAACACTCACCTAGGTAGTACAGTGATGTAGCTCATCTTCTTATGATCGCAACGGTTCTAGAATCGTCCAAATCGGATTCTAGGTGCTCTAGATATCACCCGTATGCTAAAATCATAACAAAAGGGTTAATTATGTAATTTAAGAATTTAGGATGAAATAAGTTTATTTCACAGGGTTTTTTAATCCAAAGTTACCTTTATAAGCAATCGATTTGGGTTGTTAACGGGTCGGGTTCAGATCCACAACCTATACCTAATTAACTAAATTGTAAATAGGTCGTGAGTTAACGGGTTTAATGGGTTTTGGTTTTTAAACTAACCCAATAGGGTTAATGGTTTCGGGTTCATACTCGAACCCAATAATAGACAACAATGGCGGTAGTAGCTGTCTCTGCTGCTGCCGCCTGCTAGCGGGCTGGCCAGTTGGGCTGGCTGGTGGCGCCCACCACGGCCCAGGCCGACGACGCCCTCCGCGTCCGTGGCTGGTCGCGATCAGCGACAAGGGGAGGGAGAAGAGGAGTGTGTGTGTGTGTGTGTGCGCGCGCGCGCGCGCGTGAGAGAGAGAGAAACAGAGAGAGAAAGAGAGGGAGAGATGACTTTACAGAAAAAGGAGAGGAGAAGAAGAGAAGAGGAGGAGGAACGGAGGCGACACCCGGTGAGGGCGCGCGGCCAGCGGTGACCCCACGGCGGCCCGGGATGTCGGCCAATCGGTCATCTAGACGCGGTACAGTTCAGGCCCCCACGGGCCTAGAACAGAGAAAGGAAATAGAAAAAGAGGGATATTGTGTGGGGGGAAGGAAGAGAGATAGAGAGAGAGAGAGAGAAAGTGATAGTTAGAGAGAGATGGAAAAGAGTAAGAAAGAGGGAAGGGGTTTTATACAGAGAGAAGAGGCGGTTGGGAGGTGGTGGGTAAGGCGGTGGATAGACATAGGGAAGAAGAAATAAAGTGATTGGAGTGGAGGAATAAAGAAAGAAAGAAAAATGAAAATAATCTTCTTTATGTTTTAATTGGGTCGACTTTTGACTAGTTTAGAACAGTACCAAAAATTTTGTAAAATAGAGAATATTATCCTAAGGAACAATGTGAAATCAGATTCGTGAAATAATGTTCGATTTGCAAGTTAAAAATCCTGAAACGTATCGCCCATACTGGGCGACACCGGTTTGGCTGAATTTTTGATAAATTCAGAAAAATTCCTAAAAATACCCTAACGTAGAAAATATAATTCTAAGACATAATATGAAAGCAGATTCTAAAAACTCAACTTCGTTTGAGAATTAGAAATTGTAGAGCCGATTATTGGTATCGGTCGACACAACTTCAGAGATTTTCCAAAATAATCCAAAAAAATTTCAGAAAATTAAATATTGTAAAATAATATCTAAAACTGAAACTAGCTCAATCTGACTACCAGGAAGGTCAAATCAATATTGTACGTCATATCGAGTACTGATACTGTGATACGTACATCAAGGATCGGGGGGGTTACACTTGTATTCTATATTATCAGTTTTATCAATTTTCTATCGGTTTTATGAAGTTTTCTTAGTTTAGGAGATAACTCGGGTTATATAAACTCAGGATGCAGTGACGTGAGGTATATGGTATATATATAAGGGTTTCGTTGTTTAGATTATTCCTTCGACGTACTAACTTTTGGCCCAAGGCCTGAAATCACCTAGAGGGGGGTGAATAGGTGATTGGCTAATCTAATGGTCAACTAATATGGAATTAAAAACTAATTTGAAACACACTTAATGTAACCAACGAGTGTAACCGAATTCCCAGTGAAGGGCTCTGGACTAACTCCTCTTGATTCCTCTGAATAAGAGTTGAGGTGCTATATGAAGCTCTCGCGGTTAAACACAAGTGAGGCACACACAAACAACACAACCAAGCATATAAGAGTGATATGACAATATGAATCAATGCAAGGCACAATATAAAAGAGAGAGAGTTAGAGTCAATGGATCAAACGCAAACACCGAGATTTGTTTCGAGGTTCGAGCACATAGCTCTACGTCCCCGCCTTCACACAGAAGGATTTCCAATCCACTAACTTTTCCACACAGGACTCCCACACAGGGAACCTCCACTAAGAATTGGGGCAAATACAATTGGGAGTACACAACTCCTCTCTTAACCAATACAACCTCTCATTAGAGGCAGTGCACAACCAACACAAATACCACCTCACACAAGAGGGGTAGGCACTTAGCCAATACAAATCAATCACCTCACACTTGAGGGATTCCAACACAAACTCCACCTCTCACTAGAGAGAGCCAAACACAATCTCCACCTCTCACTAGAGGGAGCCAACCAACACTTCCACAATCACCTCTCACAAGAGGGATCACAACTCAATCACCTCTCACAGAGGGATATCACAAAGAAGGATGTTTGCAACTTGGTGGTCTAACTCAACCACAAACTAATTTTCTCACAAAGATAAAGATCCTATAGATAGGATAGCAAGATAGCTCAAGTGTGGAAATCAAAGAGTTTTAAAATCAAAAACTCAAAGAAAAACTCTTGGTAAAACTTCTAGAATAGATAGAAAAATGTAGATCAAAAACCAATCCTAAAAGACTTTTCTTTTCTTGATTTTTCCAACTCCTTTTAAAACAAATAAAGATGAAAACTTTAAAGCTCTAAAAACTCTTTTGAAAGTTGTAGAGAGTAGAAAATTTTTGGCTCTAAAAATTCTTAACCAAAACCCACTTCAAATGGGGTATAAATAGCCCCACTTGGAATCTGCCCGTTGGCAGAGAAAAAGGCCCAGATTGGCCTTCCGGTCGACTGGCCGGTCGACCGACCAACGGTCAAAAATTCGACCGTTGAGCCCTCCGGTCGACCGCCGGTTGACCGTGCCAGATCCAGAGAGCAACGGCTCTCTGGCCGGTCGACCGAGTCTAGAAACAGAGAGCAGTGCTCTCCGCCCGGTCGACCGCCCGGTCGACCGTAGGCTTTCCAGAGAGCAGAGCTCTCTGGCGGTCGAGCTTGGCTGCGTGCACGTTCTGTGCATGTCGGTCGACCGGCCCAGTCGATCGCTCACTGCTGCGGTCGACCGGCTCGGTCGACCGGCAGTCAGCCAGTCTGACAATTCTGAGACAGAAAAACTTGGGTTTTTAACTTAAATAAAATCCCATAAAAACTCTAAAAATCCACAAAAAATAGTTTCAGTATAATACTTTGATATACAAACATGTTTGAGTAAAATCAAACCATGTTACAAATATTTTGAACTATTTTTGTAACTTAAAATTTTGCCGAAAACCAAAACTCGTATTTTCCAAAACAAGGATTTTGCAATTGGAAAACCGTTTTCTCCAAAACACTTGCAAATACAAAAACATGATATTTAAATAATTTATAAGCATATAGTATATGGATATAATCCAAAATACATGAAAGATATATATCAATGTTTTGACTTTAAATTCAAAAATAAGTTTTGTTAAAATACCAAAACTTCAAACTCATGAAATAGACTATCAAACTAAGTTTGTATAAGTAGTTGAAGCATAGATGTATATAGAACAAATCTAATATACATTAAACCATGTAAACTTATTGATTCTATCTATTCATGAAAAACCAAGATCGGTTAAACCGAAAACCAAAACATGAAACTTAAATAAGTGTGTGAACTTGAGCATATCACACTATCTAACCTTTACAAATGGAGCTAAACTATAAACTAAACAATATACCGAAGTCTTTTTGACGAACTCTGTCTTCAAGTCGACTCGATCCAATCGTGATCCACCGAGCTTGACTCCAACGAGTGCTAGATATGAACTTGACGCTCGAGCTCTTGAATCACAATGTGAAAGCTCCAAAACACCTTTGTTGAAGCTAATCACCTACTAATATCTTGGTTAAGTATCTGAAACTAAACATCACAAGATTAATAGTAAACTATAACTACATGAGTTAATCATCATCAAAACTAGAGTGGAAGGCCTCTGGGCCAACAAGGCTCATCACTCTAGTTTTGATGATGATTAACTCATGTAGTTATCTTACTAATGATTTTGTGTTTAATAAGTTTTAGATTTTCTATCAAGATCATAGTCGGTGTTTAGCTTCAACAAAAGATTTAAAGTCAAGTATGAAGCTAGCACGTGTTGATTCAAGAGCTCGCGCTTCAAAAATCGCATCAAGTACTCAAGAGAAGTCTAGCTCTTTGGATCAAGATTTGGACTAAGTCCAGAAGGAGAAGAAGATTTCTAAGAGAAAATTTTTAAGACTTGAGTCTTAGTTTGTGAGTGTTAACATTTTATTTTTAGATAAAATATAAAGGATAGATTAGTTGTAGATTGCTCAAGCTCATATACACACAAAAAAAATTTATATGTGTTTGCATAAAATAGTTTTGGTATTAGAAAATACTGTTTTGATTTTGAGCTTCAAAGAAGATATCTTTATGTTTCATGAATAGAGTTCATCAAAACAAGTTTACATGTTTTATATGTCATCTATATACATTGGTTCAAATGTTTAGAAAAACTTAGTTTGATATTTCAAGTTCATGGTTTTTAAGTTTTGTATTTATCAAAACTTTGTTTAGAGCTTAATTATCAAAAACATAGATATTTCATATATGTGTATTAGATCATATCCATACACACTATGCTTCAAATGAGTTTTAATATCTTATTTTTGTATTTGAACAAGTTTTGAAAAAATTATTTTTCAAATTGAAGATTGATTTTGAAAAATACGGTTTTCGGTTTAAAGCTAAAATTTTTTATTGCAAAAATAGTTCAATATGTTTGTAATATGTGTTGATTTTTTATCACACATATTTGTAATTCAAAGTATTTCAATGAACTTATTTTTGTGGATTTTATGTGATTTTATGGGATTTTATAGGATATTGATGTTGGCCCAAAGGCATTAGCCCTAGTTTTGATGATAAAAAATATATGTAGTTATGTTTTTTAACAATTTTTTTAACAAAGTTTCAAGTTAACTATTTGTTACATTTTGGCTCTTTCACAAAACTCACACATTTGAAAGCCAAGAAGATATAGATCTCAGAGCTTAAGCACATAGAAGAGCCCAAGGGTCAAGTATATTAGAGGAGACCATATCAAGATTTGTATTTTCACTTTTTGTATTTTAGATAGGATTTATAGTCATTTGTTAAAACCTAGATGATATAGGTTAATAGCTTTGGGATTGACACACACACACACACATTTCATACTCCTTTGAGTTTTTAATGAGAGTTCATAACTATACTCTTTATCGTTTTCAAAATCGTGTTTCAGAAAAACAAGTTTTGAAAAAATTAAGTTTTTTATTTAGAAAAGAATTTTGACAAAATATGGTTCTAACTTTATTTGTGTTGATCCATGATCACACACTGGTTCTTCAAGTCCCTATAACTCTATTTTACATTTAAAGACCAAAAGTTATTTTATTGGAAAAAGAATGGTTTCAAAAAGATTTCCATACCTTGCCATTGGCCCTTTGCGGTCGACCGAGCGGTCGACTGTAGGCAGAGCAAAATTGTTCTGTCGGTCGATCGAGCAGTCGACCAATATGTACCAAAGTGCATTTGTGCACTTCCGTTGACCGAAGGTCAACCGACTGCAAGAGCTTTGCTCTCGGTTGGGTCCAGTCGACCGGCCCGGTCGACCTATAGATAGTTTATCTCTCTGGTTGGGAACAACGGTCGACCGGACGGTCGACTGCTACCCCAACGGTCGAAAATCTGACCGTTGGTGGTCGACCGTCCGGTTGGCCGGCAGAAGACTTTTCTTCTGTGATTTTTCCCAACAGTTATATTCTGTTTTGTCTTTTTCTGCATCTTTTCCCAATGGCTATTTTGTGTTTTCTACTCATGTTTTCATATCCTATAAATAGCGGGACTGTGAAAAAACTCAATAACAAGATTTCTAAAACTTAGATCAAGTTTTTACAAGTTTTAGTTTTTCCATAAAACATTTCTTTTGAGCCAAAATTTCAAATTCTTGTTTTTAGCTTGAATTCTCCCTCTACATCTCTACAAGTTATTTTCATTACACAATCCCAAAGAGTTTCACCTCCTCATCTTGGTTATAGTATTGTACTTATGAGCCATTTGTGATAAGTGTGGATCACCATTTTTCTTCTATTGAGAAGTTATAGAGGTTGCGGCCTCAAGTAAGCTAGTGATCTCTGTGTTGGTGTTGCAGCACCGCGAGAGAAGACTAGTGAGTTCATTGAGTTCTAATGAGAATTTGTAACAGTTGACGATTTAGTGAGATCGGTTATAGTGAAAATCTTTCATAGTGTTGAAGGTGGGGACGTTGAGCAGTGGCTCAAACCTCGATACAAATCATTGTGTTTGTGATTGCTTACTCTCTCTCTAATAACTTGCACTCTTATATTACTTACTTATTTACAAGTATTTCTTAAGTTGTGTTTTATATTTACTAGGTTGCTAGCAAGATATTTTTAATTCCGCTTTATTTGCCATTTAGTATAGCCATCACCTATTCTCCCCCTCTATGTGATTTTCAATTGGTATCAGAGCCTAACTCTAGTTTTGGTTTAATCACCTTAGGGAGATCCTTTCATTTGGCTCTATCATTTGTTGCATTTATTATTTATTTGTGCACTTATACTTGTTTTCATGACACGACTTCTCTAGCATCAAACCCTCCCCCCCCCAAATTTGATGGGTTAAACTTTCCCATTTGGAAGGTCAAAATGTTCATATTCCTTAAGTCCCTAGGAGTAAGAGCTGCCAAGGCCATTACCAAAGAATTTATTGAACCTCACGGTGATGAGGATACATGGTCTGAAACAACCGCTAAGGAGTATGCGGCCAATGCTAAAGCCCAATATGTACTTACACAAGCATTAAATGAGGATGATCTTTCTCGTGTAATTAATTACAAATCCACTTATGAGATTTTGAATGATCTTATCATTATTCATGAGGGAACGTCGCAAGTCAAGAGATCTAAAGGTGACTTGCTCCGTTCTCAATATGAGAATTTTTATATGCTTGAAAGTGAAAGTATAGATAAGATGCTCACTCGGTTCACGAAGATCACTAATGGTTTATCTTCTTCAGGTGACACCATTGACAATGACCAAAAGATCCGAAAGGTCATTGAGCTCTTTCCAAAGCTTGGGAAGTCAAGGCAACTACCCTCAAGGAGCTCAATATAGAGAGGAGATGAACTTGATGAATATAATTTTACTACATTTTCATACTCTTATTTATCTATTATTTGTATATAAATAATGCTACTTGGGTATATTTGATTGAATTTTTTAGCAAAGAGGCAAGAAAAAGACAAAGAGGAATCTGATTATCTTCAGCAATTAAATCACGCAGTTTGTAAAAGTTTGAAGGTTGCTTTCCAAGTATGTTGCGGTCTTTTGATCATAACTTTAGTTATGAAATTTCAAAAGAGGTCATTCAAGATGTCTACGGAAAGAGAATTTAGAGAGCTACAACTTTTTTGTTGATGACTTCTTCTAATTCAGTCATTTATTGACTCAAAATTATCAAAGAATGTCGATTTCTGCTTCTGGACTGGACTGAAATGCAAGTTTGAAAAATTCAGGAAGCTAAAGATAATTTTAACATTAATTGCAGAATTGATTTCTCCTTTGTTATTGTCACTCCTATTATTCATTATATGAGTTGAAAGGAAAAATTATTAGAAGATGTGGCTTTGTAAAAATGGAGTGAGGATATCATGTATAAATGTTATAAATCTTAGAAACCTAGGTTGCATCTAGAGGCGGTTTTTTTTTTTTTTTTTGGCCGATTTTGGCCTGGATAATTCTGCAGTTTTTTTTTAATAAAAATTTTCTTTGTTCTTTGAATTTTTATTGCATTTCATTGCCTCGAATCTTGCGCACGAGAAGTAAATGAAAGGAGATCATGTGCATATGACTCTGGGCAAGTCACATTCAGGTAATTATTTTTTTTCTTTTATCTTTCTTAGCTTTATTGATTAGATAGTTAAGTAATTTAATTATTTTGGTTATTTAATTGTAGCATTAATTATTCAATTTAATTATAGGTTATTTAGTAGACTATTTTATTAATAATTTAATCATGCTGAACTAAAATTCCTCTTGCATCTAGGGGAGATAAACTTAGACTAGAATATCTTGTGGCCATCATGGATCTCCTATATAGGGTTATATGCACACCAATTGATTGACAACTTTTAGGAGATTATTTCTAGAACGACTGGTTATTTGACAGGCTATGTATCGGGGGTTAATGGTCCATACTTAGGATTTTGTTGCCTTTATGTTATTCATTTAATTTAGTTAATTTATCTTTGATGGATCATATAACTGGATAATTCCCTGTGCTTAGATCTAGTGTTCAGACTTACTTTGCCTATTAGAAGTAGAGATTTGCTGAGTAATAATGATTGTACTCCAAAATTGCATTTTTATCATCACTTTTACACATATATCCTTGTTCATTCCTTTATTAATTAATGCTATTAACCCCTTTTTTGATTATGTTGTGTAGTTACTTAAATGAGAGGATAAAGATACAACAAGCTTCATTTTATCCCTAATCCTATCTAAAGTTAGATTTAATTGAATCCAAAGGAGGAAAGGATTAATCTTCATCTCCTATTCAAGTTTAAATTCAAAAGATAAAGTCCTAAAAGATGAAGGGGATAAAGCTAATTCTACAAGGGAAAAGGAGGATAATTTAAATTAAATGGAGTTCAAAATCAATTCAGACTCGGATTCTGACTGTACACTTTTTCGTATTCAGATCATAATTTTTGCTACAGATATTCAAATCCAATGATTTAAGATGCTACAGAAAGAGCACTTGAAGGACTACAATCATTATGTTTACCACTCTATCTAATTCAGCCGTATGATGAGTCATACTCAGCAAACAACATGTCAACTTGCTGCAGGACTGAATTCCTTATTGAATTAGGAAACCTTCTAATTTGTATCCTATTGTGATTAGATTTGAGGCCTATTTAAAGAGCTGAAATCTCTCATTATAAAAGCTCTCCACATCAGAGATCATAACTTAGGATTTTTCTTTTAGTTTCTTTTTCAAATTTCTTTTGTAATTTTTAGATTCTACTTCTACTTCTAATTCAAGATTTGTGAGAAGGAGAATCCATTGTAATTCGAGGTGACAGATCAATACAAGGTGCTTTCCTTCTTTTCATATCCTTTTGTTATTTACTTTATTTTTCTTTTTCTTTCTTTCTTTTACTTGTTATGTTTATCATGAGTAGCTAAATTTTTCTCATGGCATACTAAGACATCACCACCATCACATCTAATGTCTAGTCAATAAAACGGATTAGATCATATGCATGCCTACTCTAATTTTATTCTTGAAGACTCATTAGGATAAGCAACTAAATATTTGCTAATACTTCTTAATTGTTTTTTCTTAATCTATGCTTGATGAAAATATTGATATTTTAATGTTAAACATTAATTAGTATTATTTCAAATAGGGCTAAGATTTGGTAAATATTTTCTAATGATTTTTTCTTATTTTATACTTGATTGACAACCTTGATATTGTAACGTTAAAAGTTGGATGGTGTTATCTCAAATCATAACCTAGTTTCTATCCTATGTATCTTTCTTGATTTTGTGATAGAATATCATGTTTAGGATTTGAAGTGAGATAATTATCTATCTAGTATTAGCATGTGTGGTGGTTGATTATTAGTAAGCTGTGAACCTTTCTTTTAGTTTTTTCTTTATCCACATACAATTCATCCCCTCTTTTTCACGTTCTTTAAACAAAGAAGATAAAAAGAAAACAATATTACTGAAAAGCTTCCATCGCATCTCTCCCTAAGGCTCGACCTGTTTAGCTCTTGCTACAGCGGTTAAATTGTAAAAATTCAGAGTAAACCAATCACATACACTTTTTATATTCCCTGTACTCTGTTTTTCGCAATCAAATTTTGGCGCCGTTACCGGGAGGGAACGGTATATATTATTTTCTAACTTAGGCTAGATTTTTTTTGTTTATTTGTTTCTCTTTATTTTTAATAATTCGTATGTGATATGGCTTATTACAACAATTTTTTCAATTTCAATAGTAAGCCATATTACACCTCGACCTCTTTTGAATCAGATATTACCAACTAGATATATCATAACTTTAACCAACCAAGCATGCCTAGTTGGTCTTATCCAAATCGACATATGCCACAACCTCAATTTCATGAAATGAATTGGAATAATCATCTCTACTCCTCACTGAGTCAATGGGGATATAACACCCCTAAGTCATATTGTCAACCATCTTTCCACAAAATTTGATTGTGAAAAATAGAGTACGGGGAATATGAAAAGTGTATGTGGTTGGTTTACTCTGAATTTTTACAATTTAACCGCTGTAGCAAGAGCTAAACGGGTCGAGCCTCAGGGAGAGATGCAATGGAAGCTTTTCGATAATATTGTTTTCTTTTTATCTTCTTTGTTTAAAGAACGTGAAAAAGAGGGGATGGATTGTATGTGGATAAAGAAAAAACTAAAAGAAAGGTTCACAGCTTACTAATAATCAACCACCATACATGCTAATACTAGATAGATAATTACTTCACTTCAAATCCTAAACATGATATTCTACCACAAAATCAAGAAAGATACATAGGATAGAAACTAGGTTATGATTTGAGATAACACCATCCAACTTTTAACGTTACAATATCAAGGTTGTCAATCAAGTATAAAGTAAGAAAAAATCATTAGAAAATATTTGCCAAATCTTAGCCCAATTTGAAATAATACTAATTAACGTTTAACATTAAAATATCAAGATTTTCATCAAGCATAGATTAAGAAAAAAATTAAGAAGTATTAGCAAATATTTAGTTGCTTATCCTAATGAGTCTTCAAGAATAAAATTAGAGTAGGCATGCATATGATCTAATCCGTTTTATCTACTAGACATTAGATGTGATGGTGGTGATGTCCTAGCAAGTCATGAGAAAAATCTAGCTACTCATGATAAACATAACAAGTAAAAGAAAGCAAGAAAAAGAAAAATAAAATAAATAATAAAAGGATATGAAAAGAAGGAAAGCACCTTGTATTGATCTGTCATCTCGAATTATAATGGCTTCTCCTTCTCATAAATCTTGAATTAGAAGTAGAAGTAGAATCTAAAAATTACAAAAAAAATTTGAAAAAGAAACTAAAAGAAAAATCCTAAGTTATGATCTCTGATGTGGAGAGCTTTTATAATGAGAGATTTCAGCTCTTTAAATAGGCCTCAAATCTAATCACAATAGGATACAAATTAGAAGGTTTCCTAATTCAATAAGGAATTCAGTTCTGCAGCAAGTCGACATATTGTTTGCTAAATATGACTCATCAGACAGCTGAATTAGACAGAGTGATAAAGATAACAATTGTAGTCCTTCAAGTTCTCTTTCTGTAGCATCTTAAATCATTGGATTTGAATGTCTGTAGCAAAGGTTATGATCCGAATACGAAAAGGTGTACAGTCAGAATCCGAGTCTGAATTGATTTTGAACTCCATTTAATTTAAATTATCCTCCTTTTTTCTTGTAGAATTAGCTTTATCCCCTTCATATTTTAGGACTTTATCTTCTGAATTTAAACTTGAATAGGATATGAAGATTAATCCTTTCCTCCTTTAGATTCAATTAAATCCAACTTTAGATAGGATTAGGGATAAAATGAAGCTTCTTGTATCTTTATCCTCTCATTTAAGTAACTACACACCATAATCAAAAAAGGGGTTAATAGCATTAATTAATAAAGGAATGAACAAGGATATATGTGTAAAAGTGATGATAAAAATGCAATTTTGGAGTACAATCAAATAACATACCGTGTGGAGACCGAGATTGACCACTTGATGGTATTTTAGGGGATTCGACCCTAGGTGCTTGACTTTTTTTATTATAATTAGTTCAAATAACCCACAAACCCACAAACTTTTTACTAATTCGCTTAGAAGTGCTGAAATCATAAGAACCACCTGTCCCTGTAGACCGACCCTCAAGTGCTACATCGAACGACGTGCACTTGTGGTATTTTAAAATGAGGAGACAATCTCCCTATCAAGTTTTTTGCGCCGTTACCGGAGACACGATGTTCTATCTTTAGTTTTGACACTTCTACCAGATTAAAAAAAATTAAAAATGTAAAATTCAACAAATAAAATTTAAAAAAAAATCTCTTTCCCCATGGCCTATCAAAACTCAGTTGATTACGATCCATGCTATAAGCCATACCCTCTTTTCATCCACCAACACCTCTTCCTATCTTTCATGACAACATCCAACCCATTATCCCATCTTTTATATCTAATTCTCCCATTTGGTGCTATCACTATCAAAATTCATCTCACTCTTCTGAACAATGTCCTTCGGTAGGGTATTCGTTAGTACTAGGTCAAAATTAACTTCATACATTTCAAGGACCTACGAGCAAACCCTATCCAGCAAATTTGAATTCAGGGTGTTGGAATCATTCAGATTCTGCATGGGACCAATCATATATATAAATTCTCAATCCAATTGGTCCTAGAACCACCACCTCCATCTTGGGGATTTGACAATGAGCATGAGAAATTGATGAGCACATTAGAGAAGAGTTTTGAATCCATGCAGCAGACTATAGCCAAAACCAATCAGCAGTTAATCGAGGCATGTGCTCACATGGATAATATAATGACTCATCTCAATCAACCTATTTCAACCACAAGTCCAGATCAAGTTCAAGAGTTCCATCAACTTTCACAAATTGAGTTCAATGGCAATCAGGTGGAGAAGGAACTAACACTAGAGGAAGCTTTTGAAACTTTCAAGCAAACTTCTAAGCAAGTGCTCTATGACATTAGAGACTGCTTAAACAGGCCAGCAAATGAGTTGGTTAGTGAGCAAGCGAAGGATCCCTTTTCTAGTCAACTAGTTCCAAAGCCAATACCGACTCGACCCATGTCAATTCAAGAGCACATCAACTTTTATTAAATGAACAAAGTCCAAACTGTTAGACCTGAAGAGCAAATCATTGGCCATAGTGACATGTCTAATTATTCCATCGAGATGCCCTTTGAGTTCCTATTATTTCATCTTAATCAATTTGAAGAGCTTGAACATGAGAAGCCTGTTGAGGAAGTTGTGAATGTGCATGAAGTGTTCAAACTTAATAATGATCCTCAGTGTCTAGATGAAATGATTAGAAATTATTTGCTACACATACAACTCATGTGGAGCTAGTAGAATCTTATTGTGAAGATGAATGTGACAATGATGATTTTTTTCTTTAAGAGAAATTTGAGGCTGAATTTTTTAAGTTCTGTGAAAAGACAAGTATTGAGGAGCAGAAAATTGCATCCACTCGTATGGAAAAAATGGAGCACACTGATCAAAATGGGAGGATGTCTACATGAATAATGAGCCTTTGTTTCTTAGTGAGCTTTTTATTGAAGAGTGTGATCACAATGGTGAGAAAACATGTGTTGAGAATCTTGAGTTTAGAGTTCCCTTTAAGAAAATAAAACTCGATTTGAGTATCTTCACTTTCGATGAGCCAACCAATGATCAAGCTTTTGAAAATATGATTCAAGAATCTCTAATTGATCAAAGCTCTGAAAACCTATTTGAAAATGAACTCATGTGTTTGAATGAATCGGTTAGGGATGCTTTGGTTAGCTACACACCTCCAAAGAAAATTGTTGATCTAAGTTTTGAGGTGATGTTTGAGGATGAGCTTAAATTCATAGGAAATCATATTGTGGGCACTCCAATTATGTTGTGTGAAAATGATGAATTTGTGAGGAGGAATGGGAAGAAGAGAAAGCGGAGATAGAGGAAAGTGATGAACAAGTTGGAGGGGATGAAATTAAAGATGACAAAAAGGTTAACCTCTCCTTGTCTATTAAAGAGAACCCATTGGAATGATGGGAAGCAAGCTCGAGGGAATAGACCTAGAAAGATCTACGTGTGGGGGAGACATGAAGTTGTACATATGTATATATTTGTTTATTTTTCTTTTAGTTCTTTTTGAGTCTTTTTATTTCTCTTTTAGTTAGTTGAGTCAATTTTAGTGAGTTTTCTATTTATCACTTTCTCTAACCTATGTGCCGAGTTTATTACAAGTGATACAGGATAAGCAAGGAGGCATCCACCATACACAGGGAGCATTTTTGTTGCTTCAGCATCTTGATTTTCTAACACACTGTGAATATTCTAATTCTAGCATACTGTTTACATATCTATATCTTTTGTGTGCTTGGATTGCATGATCATCATGATTGTGTCCATATTTTGGATGTGTAAATTACATGCTAGATTCTTTTTATCTCTGTATTCATTTGTGTGCATGAGGACATGGCACAATTTAGGTGTGGGGGTATTGAGATTCACATATTTCTTTTCTTATAGGAGTCTTTTTGGTTTTCTTTTAGGGTTTTTTGTTTTCTTTTCTTTCTTTATCTTTATTTTCTTTTAGGAATCTTCAAAAAAAAATATTCTTTATATTTATTTTCTTTTAGGAGTCTTAAAAAAAATTTTAAAAAAAAGTTGAAATTATTTTACAAACAGTTAGCTAATATGTGAGTGATTTAGTATCCATGAGTGGATTTTAAAGGTGAATCAAGATGAGAGAACCATAAAATCTAAAAATAAAGATTAAAATCTAGAACGGACATACCATCTAAACTTAATCTAAGTGATTATGTACCCAATAGCACTTACATTATTAAGTTCATAGGCTTGGGATATTGATTACAACTTTAAAAAAAAGATTTACTATATAGTAAAATATTATTAATAAATCTTGTCTTGTGGCCTCAGTTGCTCGAGTAATTAAGTCCGTAGGAGTGTTTTTACGCTTATTGCCCTAAGATTATCTGGTTTGGGAACATTGGCTCAAAACTCGCTACATGGGTAGCTGAAAAAGCCTAATTGGATAAGACACTATAAAAATATAATAATTTTGATTATCAATTAGCTAGGTGCCTTGGCCTCAAGAAACCTCGGTATCTACGCGAAAGATAGTTAAAAAAGTCTTGAAAAAGAACAAGAAGAAATGAAAAAGAAGAAAAAAATTTTGTTATCACAAAAAAGTATGAAAGTTGAAATTAAATATTCCAAGTTAAAAACTATATCACGATCACGGGGTGCATAGAATCTGAAACTTAGAACAGGTGGTGTAAAGTTTTGGATTTGACTTTATTTTATAGCTAATATGATTTCTTGAATTGAGATTTTACTTGAAAATGAAACTCATGAAAATTGATGATCTTGCTAGCTAGTTAACTAAAAAAAAGATTTGTTTTTCTTTTCTTGATTTTCAGTTATCCTTATTTTACTTTTATTTATTTCTTAATCTCATTCTTTTATGAATTTTGTGGGTGTAATCCACTAAAAACCCTCACGAGACAAAACTTGTCCTCTAGGGGTAACTTAGGGGTTTAACGGCTTGTTGCACATGCTAAGTGCAACCGTGATTCCTAAGAAAGTGAGATAGGATAATTTTTCTATTTGTTTATTTTTTTAGTTTTTCTTTTTATTAGCTTTGCTCGAGAACTAGCAAAAGATAGGTGTGGAGGTATTTGATGAGCATAATTTTACTACATTTTCATACGCTTATTTATCTATTATTTGTATATAAATAATGTTACTCGGGTATATTCGATTAAATTTTGCAGCAAATAGGTAAGAAGAAGACAAAGAAGAATCTGATTACCTTCAGCAATTAAATCACACAATTTGTAAAAGTTTGAAGGTTGCTTTCCAAGTATGTTGCGGTATTTTGATCATAACTTTGGCTATAAAATTTCAAAAGAAGTCATTCAAGATGTTTACGGAAAGAGAATTTAGAGAGTTACAACTTTTCTGTTGATGACTTCTTCTAATTCAGCCATTTATTGACTCAAAATTATCAAAGAATGTCAACTTCTGCTTCTGGACTGGACTGAAATGCAAGTTTGGAAAACCAGGGAGCTAAAGATGATTTTACACATTCATTGCAGAATTGATTTCTCTTTTGTTATTGTTACTCCCATTATTCATTATATGAGTTGAAAGGGAAAATTATTAGGAGAAGTGGCTCTGTAAAATAGAGTGAGGATATCATGCATAAATGGTATAAATCTTAGAAAGCTAGGTTGCATCTAGGGGCGGTTTTTTTTTTGTTTTTTTTTTTGTTTTTGCCGATTTTGGCCTGGATAATTCTGCAGTTTTTTTTAATAAAAAATTTTCTTTGTGCTTTTGAATTTTTATTGCATTTCATTGCCTCGAATCTTGTGCACGAGAAGTAAACGAATGGAGATCATGCACATATGACTTTGCGCAAGTCACGTTCAGGTAATTGTTTTTTTTCTTTTATCTTTCTTAGCTTTATAGATTAGATAGTTAATTAATTTAATTATTTTAGTTATTTAATTGCAGCATTAATTATTCAATTTAATTATAGGTTATTTAGTAGACTATTTTATTAATAATTTAATCACGCTTAACTAAAATTCCTCTTGCATCTAGGGGAGATGAACTTATGCTAGAATATCGTGTGGTCATCCGTTGGATCTCCTATATAGGGTTATTTACACACCAATTGACTGACAACTTTTAGGAGATTATTTCTAGAATGACTGGTTATTTGATAGGATATGTATCGGGAGTTAATGGTCCATACTTAGGGTTTTGTTGCCTTTATGTTATTTATTAAATTTAGTTAATTTATCTTTGATGGATCATATAACTGGATAATACTTTGTGCTTAGATCTAGCGTTCAGACTTACTTTGCCTATTAGAAGTAGAAATTTGGTGAGTAATAACAAACCAGTGTGAAGACGAGATTGACCACTTGATACTAGTTTAGGGATTCGACCCTAGGTGCTTGACTTTTTTTTATTATAATTAGTTCAAATAACCCATAAACCCATAAACTTTTACCAATTCGCTTAGAAGTCCTGAAATCATAAGAACCACTTGTCCCTGTGGACCGACTCTCAAGTGCTACATCGAACGACCTGCACTTGCGGTATTTAAATGAGGAGCCAAAATCTCCCCATCAGGACTTCTCCGGCTTCATTGAAAATCTCAAAACCTATGAGATGAAAATGAAGGTGAGAGAAGAAAGAGAGACTCCAAAGAAGCAAGCAATAGCTTTCAAGGCTACTCCATCATCCTTTCATGAAGAAGAATTGTCAGAAAACGGTGATGAAGACTTTGCCATGCTCATTAGGAAAGTGGGCAAAATGTTTTACAATGAGGGAAGACAAAGTAACTTCCGAAGAGGAAGACATCAAGAAAGATTTGAAAAGAAAAAGGAGGAGACGGGTCTTTGCTTTCATTGCAAGAAGACGGGCCATCTGATTGCGGATTGTCCCTCACTTTAAGCCACTACCTCCAAAAATGTGCATAAGAAGAAGAAGGCAATGATAGCCACTTGGGATGATTCGGAGTTGGATTTCGAAGAGAAAATTGATGCCGCACACTTTTGCTTCATGACAAACGTAGAGGAAGCGTCCATGGTAAATCTCGAAAGCTCTTTAGAAGATAATGATTTGACTATGGATGAACTTGCAAAATTTTTTGAAGAATTATAAAATAGGTATGAAATATCTCCTGCACAAAATAAAAATTGAAAAAGGAAAATAAATTTTAAAGAATAAGCTAGAAATTATTTTTAAGAAAAACGACTTATCCATTTCTTTTAAGAAAATGAAAAAGGATTTTGAAAAATACAAACTTAATTGTAAGGGTAAAAGCTGTAACGCCCCGATCTCGCGGGTACGGGGACGTCACTGCAACGTATATACGCAAGTCAGACGAACCTTCACGTATATACGCTAAGCATCAGTACAGGCAAGAATCAGAGTGCGGAAGCAGTGGTGCATTATACATTCCAACACATGAGTACAATTACAAAGTTATCACCAGAGGTGATCCGATATTATAATATATTACATCACCAGAATGGCGCAATTGCGGGAATACAAGAGATATACAAGAGTAAACAGTATTAAGGCACTCACGAGTTTATCAAAAGAAAACTCGAGAGGCACACAGGGGGCCTGAGAGGATGGAGCTCTGGACAGTATGCTGGAGATCCACGCTACCGCTACGCCACTCTGATCAGCAACTGGAAGAATCCACACGCTCCAAGCTCCATGACCTGGACATGAGGATCCAGGGGAGTCAGATGAAACTCCCCAGGCGAGTGGTGAAGCAAAAGCCAAATGGCGAGTATGGGTAAGCACATGCGTATCAGTAAATCTGGATTATAAGCATGAAAGCCATTTTGTAGACATAAGCATGCTAGAACAAGAGAAGCATAGAAGGTGACATTCATGGTATAACAAGATAAGCAGTAAAGTAGATAGGGCAATACTAGTTATCTCCTAAGCTAATATAAAACCGATAAAACAGAATAAAAACCGATTACGAGTAAATCCAATTGTACAGGTCTAGGTCATGGCTCCATGAGATTAGTACCTCGAAGGAATAATCCAAACAAGGAAACCCTCATCCATATACCTTTACCTCATGTCACCGTAACCTGAACTTGTACAGCTCGAGTTACAAAACAATACGACGGAATCATATTAGAATTATTATTATGATTAGGCTGTCTAAGTTGTAGGTTTTAGTATGCGTCCCATTACACATACTTCAGCTTACAACTTATAGAGCAAGTTATCTGGAAACTGATAAAGTTCGATGAATCATGTTCCGGATGGGCCCCGTACATGCCCGGGACAACGGTTCAGGAGTATCCGGTGCTGAGCCGGAACGTACCGCTAGGTACCGGGACTTATGGACGCCTGAACAGGAATAGAGTATCGCAGATCCCATAGAAATAGGTCTAGGGCGTGTGCATACCCGGCATGAAAATCAGGAGTAGGGGTGCCAGTACACCCCACGGAATCCCTGGTGGCCGCCAGGTGATCCCTCAAGTATGTGACCACGCGTGACTCGATAGTGCCACCATGAACATGATTAATCAGGGCCCATCAGTTTTCCCCAAACCAGGTGCAAGTTGTCTAATATATATACCAGGTAAGCAGGACATGATCAGGAATCCAGGATTACATAACAGGAGTCAGGCATAGACAAGAGATGGCCCTGCAGATTCAAGAGGTGGCCCCCACAGATTCAAGAGGTGGCCCCCACCACGTGTGTGATGTGGCACTTTGTTCCGTGTGGCACTTTGTTCTGAGGGGATGGATTCTAGAGGTGGCCCCCACAGATTCAAGAGGTGGCCCCCACCGTGTGGTGTGGCACTTTGCTCCGTGTGGCACATAGTTCCATACAGGATAACAAGGCAAGATTCCCGTAAACATGATAATCACAAGTCAAGTAGATCATGCTGGGTGTCAAGTGATAGCATGACAGGATGGTGATGATTGGCAGGTAACAAGTCATGAAAATATCATAATATATAATACAAGTTCCGAGGATAAAGTCCATGTTCAAGGAAGGAATGAACCAAAGCAACCAGTCAAGATTAGTCGACTAGGGAGAATATGTAGTCGACTTAAGGAGGAATTAGTCGACTGGAGATAAGAGACAAGTCGACTTGCTAGGCTGCGTTTGGGAGAGCTGCGTTTGGGGAGGAAAGTTAGTCGACTAGGGCGTTTGGGTTAGTCGACTAGGTCAAGGCTGCGTCTCAAAGAGCCGCGTTTCAGGAAGGGTTAGTCGACTAGGAGCAGGGGGTCAGTCGACTAGTATGCTGCGTTTCGCAAAACTGCGTCTCATGAAGTCGCGTTCCACAAGTCCGCGTCTTGCCACAAGTCCGCGTCTCATGAATCCGTGTTTCACAAGTCTGCGCCTCACAAGAAAGAGTTAGTCAATAAGGGATGAAAGAATAGGCAGCGTTCCAGGGAAAGGACGCGTTCAGGAAAGGTTAGTCGACTGGCACAAAGGATTAGTCGACTAATAAGGTGCGTTCCAGAATAACCAGGCTGCATTTCACAGGATTAGTCGACTAGAAGCAGGGGGTAGTCGACTAATAATGGGGTCAAGTCGACTAATGACCAAGTCAAGTCGACTAATAGAGTGCAAATCAGGGAACATAATTCTGTTAAGTGTTGTGTTGTTGATTAATTGTATGACACAAAATATATGCATGGAGGTGAGTTGTCCAAGTCCTTGGCGAGGAAAAGCACTCGCACAACCAGCAGGAGATCAAGAGGAAAAGCGAGATCACTCGTATAACTAATCAAGTAGGGGATCAAGAGAAAAGCGAGATAACTCGCCTAACAAGATCTTTGCTGCGTCCAACAAAGGGAAATTCGGCCCCAATCTAAAAGGAGGGTACCGGCCCTAAGTCTTGCCGCCGGAGAAGAACGCGGCCAAAATCCTAAAGGAGTGGCCGGTCTTCACAAGTGATGGAGAGAGGTTGAAGAAGGTGGTATGGGGATGTTGTTGTGGAGAAGATGGAGTTTGAGTAAACAAAGGAAGCAAGAGAAGGAGCTCTCTCTCGGTGGTTCCTCTGTTGGAAGCCGCAGGAAGCAAGGAAGAAGAAGAAGAAGAAGTAAAATGAAGGGAGAGAGAAGGAGAGGGGGTATTTATAGGAGTAGGATTGTGAAGGTGATGCAAATAAATAAAGGAGAGGGGTTTTTTTGTAAAAGTGGGGGGTTTGGTGACTCTCTTGGCCACTTGGCTGGTTAAGATGATGAGAAAGGGAGTGGGGATATCTAGGAGAAGACATTTTGGAAGAGAAGCATTTAATGAAGAGAGAGAAAGGATGATAAAATAATGTTGCACACCATATAAAACAAAAGCAACAAAAAGGAGATTCATGCGTTTCTCCCACTCAAACGCAGCACACAACCTGCGTTTGGGCCGCAATGAGCTAAACGCAGGGATTAAAGCTGCGTTTCAAGGAAAAAGCCAAAAGTCGCGTTTCAAAGAGGAGAGAGAAAGTCATAATACTTGATGTGATTTGATCCGAAGTGCATTAAATGCGGAATGGGGAGGATCTTCACAATAAATGCAGAATCCCAGGTAGGTGAGATCCGCGTTTGAGGAAGGAGAGAGAAAATGGGGAAAAGACAAAGTGGAATATATGGGGCAATCTCCTCGGTAACTGGGAAAATACCAAAAATTCCGGAAAAGGTCCAAAAATAAAGTAACTCGGAAAGTTTCTCAAAAATTCTCAAAAATCATAAATATTAAAAAATGATTTTTGGTGAAATCGGTTTTCAAAGATTCAATCTCATTTTCAAGATAAAAATCCAGAAGTTAACCGTCAATCTCGGTCTACACCGGATTGGCCGGATTTTGATAAAATCTGATAAATCCCAGAAAATGCATTTGGATAGAAAATATGATTTTAAGAAATAATGTCAAAAGGCACTTCTCGTAATTTCAATCCATTTGTAAATTAAAAATCCAGGAATCGGTCAGCGGCACTGATCGACACCGGTTTTGAAGATTCCCAACTTAATTCAGAAAAATTCCAGAAAATCATATAAAATCCAGAATATTGGAAAACGATGTTTAAAACTGAAACCGGTCAAATCGGAATACCAGAATGTCCAAATCGAGCAATACTCTGGGATCGGGCCTTCGGTTCAAACTAAGGTTGACTCCGAATCCACGAATCCAAATCCAATACAAAACAATCATATAAGGAATTCATAATACAAAACAAACATGGAAGCTAATCGAAAAAAATACGATCGAGAAACCTGAATACGCAACTAAGTACGTATTCCGGGAGCGGGGTGTTACAATCCATCCACCTTACAAAAAATTGCGTCCTCGCAATTTCGATAAGGGGCAAATTGAACACAAGGAGGACAAGGGTGGAAACAAAGGCTTCGAAAAACCAAAACAAGGTAAAGATGGAAGGGATTAGGAATCCAAGGAAAGATGATCAAGAATGAATAGATAACTCTGTACTTGTAGTTGGAATGTATAACCAGGACTCATGCATTCCAGTTGCAAATGTCTTTACCAATAATTTGCCATCTGGACGTACTGAGGAAGTAAGAGCCTAGGCTCTGATACCAACCTGTAACGCCCCGATCCCGCGGGTACGGGGACGTCACTGCAACGTATATACGCAAGTCAGACGAACCTTCACGTATATACGCTAAGCATCAGTACAGACAAGAATCAGAGTGCGGAAGCAGTGGTGCATTATACATTCCAACACATAAGTACAATTACAAAGTTATCACCAGAGGTGATCCGATATTATAATATATTACATCACCAGAATGGCGCAATTGCGGGAATACAAGAGATATACAAGAGTAAACAGTATTAAGGCACTCACGAGTTTATCAAAAGAAAACTCGAGAGGCACACAGGGGGCCTGAGAGGATGGAGCTCTGGACAGTATGCTGGAGATCCACGCTACCGCTACGCCACTCTGATCAGCAACTGGAAGAATCCACACGCTCCAAGCTCCATAACCTGGACATGAGGATCCAGGGGAGTCAGATGAAACTCCCCAGGCGAGTGGTGAAGCAAAAGCCAAATGGCGAGTATGGGTAAGCACATGCGTATCAGTAAATCTGGATTATAAGCATGAAAGCCATTTTGTAGACATAAGCATGCTAGAACAAGAGAAGCATAGAAGGTGACATTCATGGTATAACAAGATAAGCAGTAAAGTAGATAGGGCAATACTAGTTATCTCCTAAGCTAATATAAAACCGATAAAACAGAATAAAAACCGATTACGAGTAAATCCAATTGTACAGGTCTAGGTCATGGCTCCATGAGATTAGTACCTCGAAGGAATAATCCAAACAAGGAAACCCTCATCCATATACCTTTACCTCATGTCACCGTAACCTGAACTTGTACAGCTCGAGTTACAAAACAATACGACGGAATCATATTAGAATTATTATTATTATTATTAGGCTGTCTAAGTTGTAGGTTTTAGTATGCGTCCCATTACACATACTTCTACTTACAACTTATAGAGCAAGTTATCTGGAAACTGATAAAGTTCGATGAATCATGTTCCGGATGGGCCCCGTACATGCCCGGGACAACGGTTCAGGAGTAATCGAGTTGCTCTCTATTAGACCCAGGTCGACCGGGCGATCGACCGTGAGTCAGGTCTGGCTGTTGATAACCCGTTTTAAAAACCCAAATTTCTGTCATTCCTTCTTCCTCCACTGTCACTCTCTCCTCTTCCTCCATATTTTCCTTCAACCCCTTTCACTCTAATCCTCGCAAATCACCTCTACTCTAAAATCAAATTCTAAAAATTGGTTGGATCTCTCTTCAGCACTCCAGATTTGTTGTTTTCAATGAGATTTTTTTTCAAGGTATAATCTCTTTTCTCTCTAAATCTTCTTAATTTCATAGTTTTTCTAGTAAATCTGTCTATATTTCATGCCAAATCTTTGTTTGTCATCTTCAAAATGTCAAAAAGGGCTAGAACTGAGAAGGGTAAATAACCTGAATCATCCTCCAACCCTTTTATCTCTGCCTTCCATAGATTTTTTTGTAATTTATAATAAACATGTTATCTTTGGTAGAACCATGGTGCTCGCTAATTTTGAGCACATGAATCTAGCTACCATCTTGAACATAAGCTCTCTTGAACATCTTGTTACAATTAAAGAGCCTGTCTATCCTGAGTTTGTACACTACTTTTACTCTAATCTGACTTTTCAAAACAATCACGTCAGATCTAGGGTTTTGGGCAAGGACATAAATATTTCTCTAGATCAATCTGCTTATCTGTTACACCTCTCTTGTGAGGGTATAGATATTTATAATGTTGATTTTCATGAGTTTGACTATCCTGACGGTGAATCTGCCCTCACCGCATCTCCTTTACTTTATGATGATGACAACCCCGTTTAGTTAGGAGTGAGGAGCTGAAGTATTATACTCTCACCGCTCAAGTCCTAGTCAAAATCGTGTTCTATACTCTCCTGCCAAAATCAGGAGAATATAGTCATGCACAGAGTTCTGCTCCCCTCTTGATCTACTGCCTTCTGATAGGCATTAGAGCTAATATTTCAAAACTCATCGTCGATTACATGGCCTACGAGCATCTCCTGATCCCAAACCGGCACTTGCCATTTGGTATGCTCATCACCCGCCTCCTAAAGCAACTAAACTTTAATCTCTCCACTGAACGGTCTATTAAACTGTCAGTTGACATCAACAGCACTCTTCTAAAGAGGATGCGTGTTAGGGAGTGTGTTCCTACTCCTCAGCCCCTCCTATCATTCATGTTGTTGTTCCTGAATCCTCAGTCTGTTCTGCCATCTTTTGATCCATACTCAGCCATTTCTACTCAGCTTCGTGAGCAAGAGCTAAAGATGTCTGCAAATTTTCTGTGGATAGAGCAAAGAGTTGATAATGATATGCAGTATATCTGTGCCCTTATTCGTTATCTTCATACCTGTGTTGACGAGACCTACAGTAGGAACACTTGGCCTGTACCACTTTCGAGAGGCCAGTCGCAGCCCCTTCCTACATCGGGTCCTTCGTTTGATACATGGGTACCTCCTCTAACTCCTTCTGAGGCACCGGCTCCTTCAGAAGATCCTGACTTTCAGGAGGATTGACCCCTTTTGTTGATAACAAAAAGGAGGAGAGAGATTTTATGGAGTTATCTTTGGGTGTTTTTTATCTAGGGTGTTTTGCTTTTATTTGAGTATTTTTAATTTTGGACATGTAGTATTTGGTGGACATATGTTTGTTACATTGCAGTATTTAGTGGACATGTATTTTGTGGTATGTAACTTGTTTTGAGGTAGGCATGAATCTCTGTGTGAACAAATTTATTTTATGATATCTTTATTATCTTTGGAAAGTTATGTATCTCCTTCTTTTCTGTTGATATATTTGCTACATATCTTCTGTGTGTGTGGTATATTTGTATTTTTAGTGTATTCTTTGTAAACCAACTGATTGAGTTGGAACCTGTACACAAAAATACAGAATTTTAGAAATAAAAAATAGAAGTGCAAGGAACTCAATGCTACCGCAATAGTAAGTGGCTATACGGGTTGTGATCCATAAGGAGGGACTAGCGATGGAAGTGTTTTGTAAGTTCTCTTTTAAGTTACAAAAAATGATTAAAGTTCTTCTTTTAGTTCTTGAAAAGAAAAAAGAAAATAAGTTATGTTAAATTGATAAAGTGGTGATAGAAGAAGATGGTGATTTTGTACAAAGAAAGTAAAAAATAGTAGAGATTTGGTGATGGAGGTGATCTAAACTAAAGATTGAAAGAAAAGAAAAAAATTAAAAGAAATACTTACCTTTTTCCGGTTGATGACTTACCTGTAATCCTTGCATGTTTACCCGGATCTGCAGGTGATCAGCGCATAACTCATAAGATTAACTCAGTCCCAATTCATATTATATCATCAAGGCTTCTTCGAGCAAGTATGAAATGATACAAACATAGGGAAGAATCTATCATCATGATCTATCGATGGCACTCGCTAAGGCAAGGCAGTATCGATGCTATTTGACTCACTTGGGCTATCATCAAAACTAAAAGAGGAAGAGTAGAAAGAAGAAGAAGGAAACGAAAATAAAAAAGAACATAAAAAAGTTACCTTTTTATTGCTTGCAAAAATGATGGAAGAAAGGAGAAGGTTACATCGGTGTCACTCTCAATATAAATCTCTCTCTTTCCCTTACTTCATGAATCTTAGTCTAACCTATGCTTACAAAGAAATAAAAATTACATAAAATGAAAATAAAAACCTACATTAAAATGAATGAGAAACTAGAGAATCATTTTTTGCTTGATCGTCCCTCTGTCTCTGATGTGTGGAGTATTTATAGCATAGAAATAGATGCGGAAATGAGTTAAAAGATAAAGAGAGATGACTATTTCTGAATTTGGATCCTTCTCTTATCTCCAAACTTGATTTGATGTGGATATTCAATTCTGATCTTTAACTTGTTGGCGTGTTGATTGCTGAATATAACTTATCAAATGATAGAATTATAAATAGTGATCAATTTAAGAGTTGTAGCCCTTTGCGTCTTCTTTCAGGATCATCTTGAATCATCAAATTTGAGTTTCAGTAGCGAAAGTTATGATTCAAATACTAAATTGTATCCAGTTAAAATCCGAGTCAAAATTGCTTTATCTCATTCATTGATCTTCTCTCTATCCATTTAACCCTTTGGATTTTGAATTTGGACTCTATATTTGACGTTATTCTCGGTTGATCTTTAGCTAACCAAAATGGATTTATAGAAATTTGAATTTTACCGATTTTCATTTGGTGCTATCTTTCTGATTTGCTCTGATCTTCAGATGATATTTGCTCCAATCCTTGATTTGTTCTGGATGCAGTGATATGCTTATAGATCTTTAAATTAATCAAATTGATTCACCAAAATCTTTTTTTTAACTAACTAGATCTGGGATTATCCTTAGCTAACCAAATAGATCTAGTTAAATCTGATTTTAACTTGTATTTATTTAATTTAATCCTCTTTCTCTTCATGATTATCTTCTGCAAAATAGACATTTAAGACAAGAAAATTAGTAGATTTATTACACGATAAAAGTAGGAGTGTAATGAAAAGAATGCAAAATATGTGTACAATCACACCCCCACACCTATCTTTTGCTCATCCTCGAGAAAAATAATAAAATTAAATCAAAAATTATTAGATCAGTTTCGCAGGTTACGCGATTGCATTGAGCATGTACAACAAGCCATTAAACCTCTAGGTTCCCCCTAGAGGATGAGTTTTATCTCGTGAAGTTCAATAGATTACACCCACAAAATTCATAAAGAAAGAGAAACAAAGTGTTATTATTTTGAAAACACATTTAAAAAAAAATATTTGAAGTATTATTGTAAGAATTAAGTAATCTATAAATTATAGGAAAACTGAATTTTTCATTCTTAAGCTTAGTCTTTATTCAAAAACTTATTATCAATCAAGGCAAGGAGTCAAACTGTATTTCTCATCTAATCTATTATTTTACCCTAAGTTATATGTACCTTTGTGACTGTGAAATTTTGACTCGGGGTTCTTTAACTCTAACTCTTATGCCTTATTTTTTTTATTTTTTATTTTTGATGATATTATTCCTTAGTCTATTAGGCTTTTTAATCTGCCAATGTAAAAAGCCTTTAATCGGTGACTCCCAAACCAAAAAGATCTTAGGGTACCGGGTAAGAAAACATCCCTAGGACTTAAGGACTCGAGCAAATAAGGCCACAAAACTAAAGATTTTATGATATTAACCGCTTTTAGGTATGAATACTTATGCTTTATGAGGCACAAATACCCATCTTAATCAGAGGATTTTTGATACTATCTATTTTTTTCTTTTTCTTTTTTTATTTTTTTAAATAAGACATAAGAATCTTTATTTTTGAACCCTAAGTGTGTAAGTGTATAAATCATGCATATTTCATCAAGGTAAAAATCAAGACTAAATTACTTTTCAAAGTTTTCTTCCAAACCCCTAGAAATTAAATAAATAATCTTATTTTGACCAAGTATAAGAAATCCTAATTATGATTCTCCTATTCCTTAAAATTAACTTAATTTCTTACAAAAAATATGTCAAAATATTGCTCTCTTTTCAAAAAGTTTTTTTTTGAAGAAAAAATGTTAGTTTTTTATTTTAAATAAAAAGAAAATCTATGGAATATTAGAACCCTCCCCCACACCTATCTCATGAATTGTCCTCAATGTATGAATGAATTCTTAAATGCATGAAAAAGAAGAAAGAGAAGGATAATGTTCCTTAAGATGGTGGTTCCGGAGGTGGTCGGATTGGGCCAAGCATTGCTACCCAATCAAAATAATGTGGTGGTTCACAGAACCCACCTTTATTGACCTCTTTTCTATTTACATATTTACTGTCCCCAATATGAATAGGATCATGAAAGATCCTATCATGAACTTATTCCCTTTACATGACCAGTCTTGAAAAATCATCACAGAGTCATCATGGTCTATACCTATGTCCAACAAAACAATGTGACTTGGTGGAATGGTTGACTTGGGCTCAAGAATGATAGGTTCAAGAATCAATACTAACTCGAAAAAATCAACTTTGGGTTCAAGAGTCAGTTTTGGTTTAAGAGTTGAGTCCAAATCCAAGAATTGAAATTCACATTCTTTTTCCATCAATAGAATGTGACTATCCAAAATTTGTGATTCAATTTCTAAATCTATGGGTACGAGAATAAATGTTGGCTCAAGAAATTGGTCCAAGTTGGGTAAGAATACTGGAGTCAACATAGATTCGAAGATGGAAACTGAATCACAAAGTTGGGGATAGGGTTCACATTCATAATCAAGTTCAATCTCAATAAAATGAAAACTTATCAATTCGTCAATGGGTTGATATTGATCAAGTTCAATGTTTTGTGGTGAAATTGAATTTTGGTCAAAGTCTTCAAGATACCATGATTCTTGGTTTTCATCAATATGGCTAGAAGTGTCGGGAATAGTCAAAGATTGGTAGGGAGAGTTTCCTTATTCCTATGCATGTTTTCCAATCGACTAAGTCTTACTTTTATCATATCGAGTGGATCACTTTGGAATTGAATCAAGGATTCCATACTATTTTCTAAGTCAGTTGTTATTCTTAAAAAATAGAGTAAGGATCTGTGATTTGAAAATTTTGATGGGATTTTGAGTCTTCTAGAATTTGAATTCATCGCTAGGGCTCTTCTAAGGTTTCCATCCTCTTTTCCTGGTCAATTGATTCTTCTAATGGTTGCTCGGAGAAGGAGTATAAGAAGCTGGGTGTTGGTAAAATGGTTAAAAATATGACTCGGGGGAGTTGTATCCCCATTAGCTCTGTGAAGAGTAGTAATGAATATTCCAATCTTGTTCATAGTATTGGGACTAGGGGCATGTATTGATTCAGATAAGACCAATCAGGCACATTAGCTTGGTTAAAGTTATGATATGTCGGGTTGGTAATATCCGAAAAAGAGGTGGGGTGTAACATGGATTACTATTAAAATTGAAAAAAATATTGTTATAATCCATATCACACAAGAAATGACAAAAAACAAATAAAGAAAAACAAACAAATAAACAAATAAAAAGAAAAAAAATCTAATCTAAGTTAGGGTAGACCTTAGACCTAGACAACTCCTAACTGGTTAGACTGTCTACGGGGGTATATATTGCCGAATCTGACCATAAGTTAATCGACCGGTAGGGGCAAGATTGGTGGGAGGTATTCGTGCTTAAAAGCAACGGGCCTAATTAAGCCAAACCATCAGCCTTCGGGGTTTTGCCCCTCTATCCCCACCTTTAACACCGATTTAGAAAGAGTCAAATTCTAATCAACTTTCCCCCTTAGGTCAGTCTCCTATTGAGTCTGAGATCTCCTTAAGGCCAACATTTATTCAGTTTTAGTTAGGCTTTGGTTAGTGAGTAAGGAGATTGTTTGTAGGCTGAGAGAGAGTTATGACTTCCCTACCTTATCTTGTCTATAGGACATGCCCTTAATTCAGTTTAGTATAGTGTACAAGTATATAGAAAAAGTAACACTCAAGCAATATTTCATATAAGAATGAACCTTATACTAAATGTTATGCACACATACCTTGACTCCAGCACTCTTCAACAGTAAATAGAAAATGTAACCGAAATAGACATGTGCCTAAATGTAAAGTCTAAACCGTTTTTAGTATTTACAATTAACCTTTTACTGTTGAATTAGAAATGTATATACTGTGAGTCAATCAAGGAAATAAATAGCTACATATATTTAAACTTTACAATTCAGCCAACCTGCAAAAAATATAGGTTAGTAGTTCACTCAGATTGTCACTAGAATGTAGCAAATCTGAGGGTTTCTGGGCTCTGCTTTCTTGAGCAGAGTCCAGGGTCACTTATATGTTCACTGCAGCAAAAATTTCCTTGATATCTATCACTGCACACCAAGAACAAAGAAGAAAGTTAACCAAAAATATAAATTTAAAAATAAAATTACTTACCGTCCCTCCCCAATAATGGCGCCAAAATTTGATTGAGTTGAAACTTACACACAAAAATAAAGAATTTTAGAAATACAAAATAGAAGTGTAAGAACTCAATGCTACCGCAATTATGAGTGGCTATGCAGGTCGTGATCCACAAGGAGGGAGTAGAGATGGAAGCATTTTGTAAGTTTTCTTTTAAGTTACAAAAAATAGTTAAAGTTCTTCTTTTAGTTCTTGAAAGAAAAAAAGAAAATAAGTTATGTTAAATTTTGAAAGTGATAGATAGAAGGAGATGGTGATTTCGTATAAAGAAAGTGAAAAATAGTAGAGATTTGGTGATAGAAGTGATCTAAACAAAAGATTAAAAAAAAAAAAGAAAACCTAAAAGAAATACTTACCTTTTTCTGGTTGATGAATTATCTAAAATCCTTGCATGTTTACCTAGATCTGGAGGCAATCAGTGCATAACTCATAAGATTAACTCAGTCTAAATTCACATTACATCATCAAGGCTTCTTCGGGCAAGTATGAAATGATACAAACATAGGGAAGAATCTATCATCATGAGCTATTGATGGCACTCGCGAAGGCAAGAAAATATCGATGCTTTTTGACTCACTTGGACTATCATCAAAACTGAAAGAGGAAGTGTAAAAAGAAGAAGAAGAAAACGAAAATAAAGAAGAACATAAAAAAGTTACCTTTTTATTGCTTGTAGAAATAATGGAAGAAAGGAGGAGGTTACATCGGTGTCACTCTCAACATAAATATCTCTCTCTTACTTACATGAATCTTAGTCTAACTTATGCTTACAAAGAAATAAAAATTACATAAAATAAAAATAAAAACCTACACTAAAAAGAGTGAGAAACTAGCCTAAGAATCCTTCTCTGCTTGATCATCCCTCTACCTCTGATGTGTGGAGTATTTATAGCATAGAATGGATGAGGAAATGAGTTAAAAGATAGCGAAAGCTGGCTATTTCTGAATTTGAGTCCTCCCCTTATCTCCAAACTTGATTTGATGTGAATATTCATTTCTGATCTGCAGCTTGTTAGCGTGTTGATTGCTGAATATAACTTATCAAATGACAGAAATAGAAATAGTGATCAACTTAAGAGTTGTAGCCCTTTACGTATTCTTTCTTGATCATCTTAAATCATCAGATTTGAGTTTCGGTAGCGAAAGTTATGATTCAAATACTAAAATATATCCAGTCAAAATTGCTTCATCTCATCTGTTGATCATCTCTCGATCCATTTATCCCTTTAGATTTTGAATTTGAATCTGTATTTGACGTTATTCTCGGTTGATTTTTAGCTAACCAAAATGGATTTATAGAAATTCGAATTTTACCGGTTTTCATTTGGTGTTAGCTTTCTGATTTGCGCTGATCTTCAGCTGATATTTGTCCCGATTCTTAATTTGTTTTGGATGTAGTGATATCCTTATAGATCTTTAAATTAATCAAATTGATTCACCAAAATCTAATTTTTAACTAACTAGATCTGGGATCATCCCTTAGCTAACCAAATAGATCCAGTTAAATCTGATTTTAATTTATATTTATTTGTTTAATCATCTTTCTCTTCATAATTATCTTCTACAAAAATAGACATTTAAGACAAGAAAATTAGCAATTACACGATAAATGTAGGAGTGTAATGAAAAGAATATAAAATATGTGTACAATCACCAACCATCTACCACTTATTTTGGAGGTTGGAGGCTATTGGTTGGATGGAGGAAACTATTTGTGCATACACCGTTATAATTCTGTATTCTTGGTATGCATAGATGGTTTGAATAAGAGTTTGATTGACATATCCTATTCATATACTTTTATTGATGCATTTAACTTTTAATCACATTTTGATATATGCATGTGTTTAGGGGGATCTTCGCTTGAAGTCTCTTCCCAAATTATTTGTGATAACTCTATGTGTCTTGTCATCATCAAAAAGGGGGAGATTGTTGGCCTAAAGGCCATTAACCCTAGTTTGATGATAAAAAAATATATGTAGTTATATTTTTAACAATTTTGTTTAACAAAGTTTCAGGTTAACTATTTATTGCATTTTGGCTCCATCACAAGACTTACACATTTGGAAGCCAAGAAGATGTAGATCTCAGAGCCTAAGTACATAGAAGAGCTCAAGGGTCAAGTATATTAGAGGAGACTATATCAAGATTTATATTTATATTTTTTTATTTTAGATAGGATTTATAGTCATTTGTTAAAATCAAGATGATATAGGTTGATAGCTTTTGGGATTAACACACACACACATAAATATTTCGTACTCCTTTGTGTTTTTAATGAGAGTTTATAACTATACTCTTTATCGTTTTCAAATCGAGTTTCAAATAAACAAGTTTCGAAAAAACGGAGTTTTTGATTTAGAAAAAGATTTTGACAAAATATGGTTCTAACTTTATTTTGTTTTGATCTATGATCACACACTAGTTCTTCAAGTCCCTGGAACTCTATTTTGCATTTACAGATTAAAAGTTATTTTATCGGAAAAAAATGGTTTCAAAAAGATTTTCATGCCCTGCCTTTGGCCCTTTGTCGAGCGACCGGGCGGTCGACCGTAGGCAGAGCAAATTTGCTTTGTCGGTCGACCGACATGCATCAAAGTGCATTTGTGCACTTCGGTCGACCGGGCGGTCAACCGACTGCAAGAGCTTTGCTCTTGGTTGGGTCCGATCGACCAGCCCCGTCGACCGACAGAGAGTTTAGCTCTCTGGTTGGAACAACGGTCGACCGCTATCTCCAACGGTCGAAAATCCGACCGTTGGCGGTCGACCGGCCAGAAGACTTTTCTTCTGTGATTTTTTCCCAACGGCTATATTTTGTTTTGTTTTTTCTAGGTCTTTTCTCAATGGCTCTTTTGTGTTTTCTACTCATGTTTTCTTCCCCTATAAATATTAGGACTGTGGAAAAACTCAATAACAAGATTTCTAAATCTTAGATCAAGTTTTTATAAGTTTTAGCTTTTTCATAAAAGATCTCTTTTGAGCAAAATTTTCAAATTCTTGTTTTTAGCTTGAGCCTTCCTCTACATCTCTATAAGCTATTTTCACTACACAATCCCAAAGCATTTCACCACCTCATCTTGGTTATAAGATTGTGCTTGTGAGACATTTGTGATCAAGTGTAGATCACCATTTTTCTTTCATTAAGAAGTTGTAGAGGTTGTGGCCTCAAGTGAGCTAGTGAGCTCCGTGTCAGTGTTGCGGCACCACGAGAGAGGACTACTGAGTCTATTGAGTTCTAGTGAGAACTTGTAATAGTTAACGATCTAGTGAGATCAGTCATAGTAAAAATCTTTCATAGTGTTAAAGGCGGGGACGTAGAACAGTGGCTCGAACCTCAAAACAAATCATTGTGTTTGTGATTGCTTACTCTTCCCTCTACTTTCTCTCTTTAATAACTTGCACTATTTTATTGCGTACTTTTTTGCAAGTATTTCTTAAGTTGTGTTTGATATTTGCTAAGTTTCTAGTAAGATTTTTAATTTCACATTATTTGCCATTTAGTATAGCCATCACCTATTTACCCCCTCTAAGTGATTTTCAATTGAAAGACCAAGTTTTAATTCATAATAATCCCTGATCTGGCTTTCTAGCGGTCGATCGAACCAGAAATCAGTTGACCAAGTGGCTGATCAATGTGCACAGAAATGTGCACAAGCCTTGGCTTGAGGGCCGATCGACCGAGCGGTCGACCGATCCAGAGAGTTTACTCTCTAGATCTGGCCCCGACCGACCGAGCGGTCGGCCGACCAGAGAGCAATGCTCTCTGGTTCTAGCCTTGGTCGACCGACCGGTCAACTGACAGGTCAAGAACTAGGTGCGGTCGACCAGACGATCGACCGGCAACCCCAACGGTCATAAATATGATCGTTGGTCAGTCGACCGACAAGTCATCTGGCTTGGGGATTTGCCTCAACGGCTAGTTTTTGTAGTTCTATAAAAGGGGGCTGTTTTGGCTAGTTTTAGACAAGATTTTGGAGAAGTTTTAGAGCCAATTTTTCCATCTCTTTTAGGGTTTTTCTCCACATGTTTTTGGGTTAAAACTTCTATATCAAAGGAGAGTTTTTAAAGAGTGTTTTCAAAAGAGATTTCTTTAGTTTTCCACCACTCTATCTATCTTATTTTCTCACACAAGCTTGAGATTTTCCATTTTCATATCTATCCTATAGGAGCTTTGTTGTGAGAGTGTTTTTAGTGATCAAAGTATAAAGATCACCAAGATTTCTTCATTATATTTGAGGAGGCAAACTTGTGGGATCGCATTGTGTAGAGTTCTTAAGGGAGCTCATTATAGAGGTGCGGCCTCGATAAGCTAGTGTGTTTGTGTGTGTTGTTCTTGCGGGAACAAGTGAGGGACTTGTGGGTCTAAGAGTTCTTAAGGGAGATTGTTGTAGGTGTTACGACACAGGGTGATCTTGCGGGATCGATTATAGTGGAATCCTTCATAGTGTTGAAGGCGGGGACGTAGAGTAAGTGTGCTCGAACCTCGAAATAATTCTCTCGTGTTTGCGATGGCTCATCTCTCTCTCTCTCACTTATGTATATATATCTTGCATGCTTATATTATTTATCTCTTTATATGCTTGATATATCTTGTACTTAATTGATATATGCTTGGAATTGTTTGCTCACATTTGTATTCAACCAAAAGAGCCATAGTGGCACCTCAACTCTTAATCTAGAGAAATCTTGAGGAGATAGTCCAGAGCCCTTCACCGGAAATTCGGCTGCAGTCTTTGGTTATACTGGGTGTGTTTATCATGATAGTGTTAGCTTGCATAATTAATTTTAATTCCGTATTTGTTTTGCATTAGATTAGCTTATCACCTATTCACCCCCTCTAGGTGACTTACAATTGGGATAAGAGTTTGGTGCTCTTGATTTGGGTCAACAACCTTGAGTTAAAGATCTTGATTTAGCTAATCACAATATTTGTTTATACACACATATGGATTTCATGACACCTCCTATGTTTGACATTCTTAACATCCAAACTTGAAAAGTTAAGATGTTCATGTACCTTAAAGCTTTAAGAATTCATATCTATTTTGTCACTATTAAGGATTCATATTTTATTAATGGCAAACATCTTGAGGCTAACACAAAAGCCATCCATGCTTTAAAGTCAATCCTATATGATGAATATTTATCTAGGTTTCTAACTTTGATTCGGCTTTATAGTATGGAACACACTAGTCTCACTTGGTGAACAAAAATAATATTGTATGGGGAGTGACTCAGATGATGGAAGTGATACTTTTAACATGTGCTACATGGTCCAAGTGGATGACCCTCTTAAGGTAAATTCTGAATCCGAGATAGAAGAAGATATCGACATACCTTATGATGAGCTTGCATCTTTTTGTCAAAAACTTCTTTAAAAATATGATTTATTAAAAATTGAAGATGATAAGTTAAAGAAGGAAAACACTTCTTTGTTAAAAATAAAATGATTCTTTTAAAAATAAATTTGAATGTGTTTCAAAAGAAAATGAATTTTTGAAAAAGGATAATATTTTCTTGCCTTCAAAATTAAATGACATTTGTGAAGGAAACAATTCATTGAAAATAAAATTATTTTGGTGGGAAAAGAAAAAGAGATTGTTTGGGAAGAAAATAACTCTTTGAGAAAGAAAATTGTTCTAAAAGAAAAGAAAACATATCTAAAAAGAAAAAGATTGTTGATTCTTATGCTCATGTCTCTTCTTCAAAAATTAATAATGATATTTGTATTGTGAAGAAGAAAATTGATTGTTTTGGCTCCACTTTGAGACAATGTGCATTTAACCATAATAGGTTGGAATCCATATTTCATAAGAAATAAATTTCACATACTCATGCACATACCCCATGGCATACACATGCACACTATGCTCATCCACTCACATGTATGCTAGAGTGTATAATAAATGTACACATTGTGGCCGCAAAGGCCATCTTGCAAAATTTTGTTTTGATAGGATAAATCATTTAAATTTTGCTAATAAAAATGTTTGAGTTCCAATTGTTACTAACCCTAATGGACCTAAAAAGATAAGGGTACCAAATTCTCATCACTTGTATTTGATGTAGGTGTGGGCTCTTACAAAACGTGAGAGGGTTGGTGTCTTAATGGTGGATGCATATGGAGCTTGATGGACATACCTAATTAATGCATCGCTATCAAGGATGTTTGGTGGAAGGACCACCATGGTTTGGAGACTTAGAGAAAGTTCATATGGTTTGGTAACTATCTCTAAACTCCTATTTTAGTTTACATGCTTTTACATTGATAATTTTTAGCATGTTGTGATTTTAATGCTCATTATGTTAAAGGCAATGTTATTAGATATATGATATACATAAATAGTCTTTAAGATACACCCATGTTCATATGGATTCATATATTTTGTGTTCTCACTATTCTTTAACAACTATGTATATACTAGTTCTAAAACACGAGCATTTAGCCTAATGATCATGTTTGTTTTGTACTACATGTGGTGATTACTTGTTTAGATATAGTTTTCATTAAACTTGTGTTTATACTTATACAAGTTGTGAGGTACACTTGATTATTATATGTTTGTGCTTCATTGCTCAATTGTACACATTACAAGTACATGTATAATCTAAATTTGATGATTCTCTCATTTATACTTGTTTCTCCTATTTTTGTACATGTTTAACTTCACATATATGTTATTTTTGTCTAAAACTAATATATATATATATATGTATATTCTTGAGTCACTTGCCTTCATGCAAAATTTCATTTTTGACTCGTTTTTTTGGGATATGTGTGTATACTTTTAGATTCGATAAAACAAACATATACCTTGATGCTTGTATAATTTTTATAAAAATTTTCATTTTGATGTTTGTCTTGAGCCTTATTGATTTATTTCATGAATATGCTATTCACATGATTCTTGTGCACACACATTTTATTTGTTTACTCATGAACTTGTTTTCATGAGCTAATTTTTGTGTCTTAAAGATCTTGAGTGACAATTTTTTTATATTTAGCATGTTTCATGGGATATATGAGTTGGTTTCATGTTTTGAAGGATCTTTAACTAGTTTTTTAAAAATTATTTAAACTAGTTTCTTGATTCTTCAATTTGTAGAGTTTTCAAACATGTTAAATTATTTTCAAATCTTATTTTTGAAAACTCCTACCATTAAAGGGCAGTTGGTTGGATGAGCATGCCTTGTGTGTCTTATTGAACATCCTTTTAAACATGTGCATGATAAGGGTGAATTGTTATGAGTTATTACACTTGATTTTCTATTCACTTTTATGTACTCATACTTGTTTTCGTATATATGTATGCAACATATGTCAAATTGGTATTTAAATTGTTCATACATACATATATGATTTTGATTGTGCTTGTTTTACAATATCTTTACATATTTTTAAAGTACAAATTATGTTTATATTAAGCTTGACCTTAATCTTAATGTTAATTGGTATCTATACAAGCTTATGCATTGATTTCAATTGGTATTTGTTTGATATCAAAATATATTATATGTTTTACCTTCAATTGGTATCAAAAACTTACAATTATTACAATTGGTATCAAAATTTACTATTGATATCAAAATTTATTTTGTTGACTTCTAGAAATTTCAAAATTTTATTTTAAGTATTATCAAAAATTTTCTTTCAGAATTTGTTGATATGTATTACTTTTATGCAAGGGGAGCTTAACATCTTCTCCATATATAGATTCATATTGAGTGTATCTCACATTGAGGAGTTTAACCTTTCTTCTTTATATGGTATACGTGTGTAGAGGGCTTAATATCTCCGCTTATATATTGTATATTATGTTTTATGTGGGTTAGGGTCTAGTCATCCCTTCTCCATGTAATGCATGAATACAGGGGAGCTAACTTAACGTCTCTCCTCTTCATGAATGTATATCGTATATATATCTTTATTATTTGTTTGTCTTCACCATTTTGTTGATGAATTGACAAAAAAAGGGTAGAGAGTTAATATATATGCATGTTTAATATTTGTTGTTTATGCATATATTTGTGTTTAGTTTATGAACCTTCATTGAATATCTTTATGTGTATTTGCTATGCATGAGTTAAGGGGAAGCTTCTATGTGTTGGCCCAGAGGCCCATCACTCTAGTTGATGATGATTAACTCATGTAGTTATAATTTACTAATAATCTTATGTTTATAAAATTTCAGTTGTTGACCAAGATATTAGTAGGTGATTAGCTTCAACAAAGGAGTTTTGGAGCTTTCACGTGTGGATTCAAGAGCTTGCGCGTCATGATTGCATCTAGCACTCGGTTGGAGTCAAGCTCGTTGGATCGTGTTTGGATCGAGTCGGCTTGGAGACAAGAAGACTTCAGTTTGTATTTAGTTTAGAATGTTTAGATCTTGTGTAAAGATTAGATAGTGTTGATATGCTCAAGTTCACATACACACACAATTTTATTGGTTTTGGTTTTCGGTTTAACAGTTTTGGTTTTCATGTCAAAAACATAGATATATATCTTATATGTATATTGGATTCTATCCATATACAATATGCTTCAAATTTGTTTCAATATCATGTTTTTGTATTTGCATGAGTTTTGAAAAAATCGGATTTCCATTTCAAAGTTTGGTTTTTGGAAAATACGAATTTTGTGTTTAGGCCAAATTTCTATATCACAAAAATGGTTCAAATAGTTTGTAATATGTGTTGATTTTTGATCACACATGTTTGGTATTCAAAGATCTTATAAGAACTTATTTTGTGAAATTTATGTGATTTTATGGGATTTAATTGAAATTAAAAAGATAAATTTTCAATACCCAAAATCCCAGCCAGACTGCTCTGGCGGTCGACCGGACAGTCGACCGGACAGGTCGATCGATGTGCACGAGGACGTGCACATGGCCAGCCAATTCGGCCGGTCGACCGACTGAAAGCACCCCACTCTCGGGTGGGGGCCGGTCGACCGGGCAGTCGACCTATGGCTTTGGCCCGGTCGACCTTAGGCTCAACGGTCAGACAAGTGACCATTGACCGGTCGACAATCTGGGCATTCCCAGACTGCAACGACTATAATTTTTGAGAGGGTATAAATACCCATCTCTTGGACTGTTTTAGATAAGTTTTTAGAGAGCAATGTTTCCCATCTTTACAAGTGATTAACAGCAAGTTTTTAAAAGAGTTTTGGGCTAAAAGATTTTTTCTTTATTTGTTTTCAAGGGTTGAAAAAATCAAAGAAAAATAGAGTCTTTGGGATATTGGTTTTGATCTTCATTTCTGTCTTATTCTAGCATTTTTCCCAAGTATTTTTCTTTGTGATTTATTTTCCAAACACCTTGTATTCGCACACTTGAGCTATCATATCTATCCTATCTATAGGATCTTATTTTTGTGAGAAAGAATTGGTTTGTGATCTTTGAGATCACCAAGAGTTGTAACCTTCTTTGTGTTTGTTGTTATCCCTCTTGTGTAGAGGTGATTGTGGAGGTTGTGTTTATATCCCTCTAAGTGTAGAGGTGATTGTGGAGAAGTTTGAGTTGGTTGGTATCCCTCTAAGTGTAGAGGTCATTGAATTTGGAGTTTTGGCTTTGTGCATATCCCACTAAGTGTAGAGGTGATTGTTATTTGGCTTTGTGCCTATCCCCTCAAAGAGATGTTGATCTTGTGTGGCTTTGTGCCTCGCCTCTTGTGTAGAGGTTGTTGTTGTTTGAGAGAGGAGTTGTGTACTCCAAGTTTGTATTACCCAAATCCCTAGTGGAAGTTCCCTGTGTAAGAAGTCCTATGTGAACGCATAGTGGAAATCCTTCTGTGTGAAGGAGGGAACGTAGAGCAGTGGCTGGAACCTCAAAACATATCTTTGTGTTTGCGATTGATCCACTATCTCTAAACTCTCTCTTATATTGTGCTTTGCATTGTTTCATATTGTTCATATCAAACTTATATGCTTGGTATTGTTTGTGTGTGCCCATACTTGTGTTGAACCAAGAGAGCTTCATATAGCACCTCAACTCTTATTTAGAGGAATCTAGAGAAGTTAGTCTAGAGCCCTTCACCAAAATTCAACTACACTCTTTGGTTACACTAAGTATGTTGCAGTTAGTTTTTTAAATCCGTATCATTTATCATTAGATTAGCCATACACCTATTCACCCCCCGTCTAGGTGTATTTTCACTATGAAGCTTATCTTTAATCCATACATATATAACTCCATGAGTTTTGTCATCATCAAAAAGGGGGAGATTGTTGGCCCAAAGGCCCATCACTCTAGTTTTGATGATGATTAACTCATGTAGTTATCGTACTAATGATCTTGTGTTTAATAAGTTTCAGATTTTCTATTAAAATTTTAGTCGGTGTTTAGCTTCAATAAAAGATTCGAAGTCAAGTTTTGAAGCTAGCACATGTTGATTCAAGAGCACGCGCTTCAAAGATCGCATCAAGTACTCAAGAGAAGTCTAACTCTTTGGATCAAGCTTTGGTCCAAGTCAAGAAGGAGAAGAAGATTTTCAAGACTTGAGTCTTAGTTTGTAAGTATTAAGATTTGTTTTTAAATAAAATGTAAAGGATAGATTAATTGTGGATTGCTCAAGCTCATATATACACACCACACACAAAATTTATATGTGCTTTCATAAAATAGTTTGGTTTTAGAAATACCTTTTGATTTTGAGCTTCAAAGAAGATATCTTTATGTTTCATGAATAAAGTTCATCAAGACAAGTTTACATGTCTTATATGTATATTGAATTTTATCTATATATATTATTGGTTCAAATAATTAGAAAAACTTAGTTTGATGTTTTGAGTTCATGGTTTTTAAAATTTGCATTTATCAAAACTTTGTTTAGAGCTTAATTGTCAAAAACATAGATATTTCATTTAATATGTGTATTGAATCATATTCATACACACTATACTTCAAATGAGTTTTAATATCTTATTTTTGGATTTGAACAAGTTTTGAAAAAGTCGTTTTTCAAATTGAAGATTGATTTTGAAAAATACGGTTTTTGATTTAAAGCTAAAATTCTTTATTGCAAAAATAGTTCAATATGTTTGTAATATGTGTTGATTTTTATCATAGATATTTGTAATTCAAAGTATTTCAATGAACTTATTTTTGTAGATTTTATGGGATTTTATAGGATATTGAAAGACCAAGTTTTAATCCCAATAATCCCTGACCTGGTCTTCTGGCGGTCGACTGAACCAGAAGTCGATTGACTGAGCAGTCGACCAATGTGCACAGAGACGTGTACAATCCCTGGCTTAAGGGCCGGTCGACCGATCCAGAGAGTTTACTCTAAACTCTCTGGATCTGGCCCTAGTCGACCGAGCGGTCGACCGGCCAGAGAGCAGTGCTAGGTGCGATCGACCGGCAACCCCAACGATCATAAATATGACTGTTGGCCGGTTGACCGGCCGGTCGACCGACAGGTCATGTAGCCTGGGGATTTGCCCAACGGCTAGTTTTTGTAGTTCTATAAAAGGGGGCTGTTTTGGCTAGTTTTAGACAAGATTTTGGAGAAGTTTTAGAGCCAGTTTTTCTCATCACTCTTAGGGTTTTTATCCACATGTTTTTCGGCTAAAACTTTCATATCAAAGGAGAGTTTTTAAAGAGTGTTTTCAAAAGAGATTTCTTGAGTTTTTCACCACTTTATCTACCTTATTTTCTCACATAAGTTTGAGCTTTTTCATTGCCATATTTATCCTATATGTAACACCCCGTTCCTGGAATACGTACTTAGTTGCGTATTCAGATTTCTCGATCGTATTTTTCGATTTACTTCCTGTATTTGTTTTGTATTTTGAATTCTTTATATGATTGTTTTGTCTTGGATTTGGATTCGTGGATTCGGAGTCAACCTTAGTTTGAACCGAAGGCCCGATCCCAGAGTATTACTCGGTTTGGACATTCTGGTGTTCCGATTTGACCAATTTCAGTTTTAAACATCGTTTTCTAATATTTTAGATTTTCTAAGATTTTCTGGAATTTTCTTGGATTAAATGGTAAATCTTCAAAACCGGTGTCGGCCAGTACCGTTGACCGATTCCCAGATTTTAATTTACAAACGGTTTGGAATTACCAAAAGGGCCTTTAGACATTATTTCTTAAAATCATATTTCCTATCTAAATTCATTTTCTGGGATTTATCAGATTTTATTGAAAACCCGGCCAATCCGGCATATACCGAGATTGACGGTTGACCTTATGATTTTTATCTTGAAAATGAGATTGAATCTTTGAAAACCGATTTCACCAAAAATCATTTTATAATATTTACTATTTTTGAGAATTTTTGGGAAGCTTTTCAAGTTACTTTATTTTTGGGACTTTTCCGGAGTTTCGGTGTTTTCCCAGATACCGGAATTGTGTCCAGATATTTCCCACTTTTTCTCTCTCCTCGCCAAAACGCGAGCTTCACTTCTGGGATTCTGCATTTAATGCAGAGATCTTTTCCTCATCTCCCCATTCCGCATTTAATGCACCTCAGATCAAATCCCATCAAGCCATCATGACTTTCGTCCTTTTGTGAAACGCAGCCTTTTGCCTTCCTTGGACGCAGCTTTGACTCTCCCGCGTTTGGCACATTTGGCCTAAACGCAATGGTTGTGGGCTGCGTTTTGGGTGGTGAAACGCAATCTCTTTTGGTGTGTCCTTTGATTTGAAAGTGCTACCTTATTATATTCTTTCCTTACCATTATATAATACTCCTCTCTCTCTCTCTCTCTCTTTGATTTTTCTCTTCTCCTTCTTTTGGCAGCCAACAGAGAGCTTTTGGCAGCCATGGCTTTGCCTTGGCCGGCCACTTCCCATCACCTTCACCTTCCATTTTCTCCCACCATTTCTACCACCTACACCACCAACTTCTTCACTTCCTTCTCCACCACCACCTCCTTCATTATAACCACAACAAACACCACCATGCCACCTTCTTCTTCCTCTTTTCCCACCATGAAACACTATGAACTCATCTTCTCCACCGAAACTTCTCCACCCTCTCCACCACCATATGCTCCACTGTAGCCGCCACCAAGTATAACGCCTTCACCTCCGCGGCGAGCTCTTTCATCCGAGCCAAACCATCGCTCCCCGCGGCACCGTTTGCAAAATCTCATTTTGACCGCTTGAACTAGACTTGCACCATCAACGTTCATCTCTTGTGAAGACCGGCCTCACCTTTTGGTTTGGGGCCGTGTTCCTCTCTGTTGGCGCGACACAAAGGGCCGGTACCCTCCTTTTGGATTGGGGCCGAACTTCCCTTTGCTGGACGCAGCAAGGATCATCTTGGGCGAGTGTTCTTCCTCACCAAGACTTGGTTAAACTTGTAATTGCGTATCAAAGATCACAACCCTTAAAACTGTTTCTGCTCGCCGTTTTTCAACATTAGTCGACTTGACCCCTTGACCAGTCGACTAACCCCTTGAAACGCAGCCTGGTTATTCTGGAACGCATCTTATTAGTCGACTAATCCTTTGTGCCAGTCGACTAACCTTTCCTGAACGCGTCCCTTCCCTGGAGCGCTGCCTACTCTTTCATCCCTTATTGACTAACTCTTTCTTGTGAGACGCGGACTTGTGAAACGCGGATTCATGAGACGCGGACTTGTGGTAAGACGCGGACTTGTGGAACGCGACTTCGTGAGACGCAGTTTTGCGAAACGCAGCATACTAGTCGACTAACCCCTTCATAAGTCGACTAACTATTCTCCCTAGTCGACTAATCTTGACTGGTTGCTTTGGTTCATTCCTTCCTTGAATATGGACTTTATCCTCGGGACATGTATCATACATTGTTATTCCATGACTTGTCACTTGACAAATATCACCTTCCCTCCTCTCTGTTTGATTCCTAACGCGGATCCCATGACCGCGTCCGTGTTCTTCTTGTGTTAACGCGACGCAGCACCCGCATCCGCGTCCGCGTTCTCCTCGCGTCCTGTTTTGAACACGGGTCTCGAACCCCGCGTTTGCGGTGCCTTCACGACGCGACTCCCGCGTCTGTGATTCCCGCGCATGTTATTCTCGCGACGCTATTCCTGCGTCTGCTATTCTCGCGTCCCACTCTCAAAATTCGCGTCTCCCCTGAACACTCTCTCTCTCCATGGATTTCTCTCTTTTGAATTTCTCCTCTCTACCTATTACTCTCTTTAACGCGTTTACGCGTTGATTCCCTGGATTCCGGAGATCGAGGATTTCACTATATTTATTAAAGATTAGGCGAGTGATCTCGCTATCCTCTTGCCTTACTATTTTATTGGTTATGCGAGTGTTCTCGCTTTCTTCTCGGCTTTCCCCTTTCATCTGGTCAACTTATATTATTCATGATTTATGTTGTTTAGAGCTAACACCTTCTTTGATGGTGTTCAACTATTACTTGACAATCTTGATATGCTGGTATTTGACATGCTTTTGCTTGATACTTACCATCCACATGCTAATGCCTGTCACCTGTTTATACTACTTGTCATTACATGCTACTATTTAACACATGTATATCACCTGTCAACTGATGTGTTATCACTTGACCTCAGTCATGCTACTATTTGGCAAGACCCCTTGTTATGTCATAACTTGCCACTGACCTTATATCAATCTCTTGACATGACTGGTTGCCTGTCTAATATCATCCTCCTGTCATGCTATCACTTGACACCCAGCATGATATACTTGACCTGTGATTATCACATTTACGGGAACCCTGTCTTGTTATCCTGTACTATGTACAGTGACCTGATATCCTGTATCATGATCAGTGACCTGTTATCCTGTATTATATACAGTGACCTGAACTCCTGAATTCCTGATCATGTCCTGCTCTTGTTATTCCCGTAAATGGATAATTAATCTAATAATTCATAAATGAGACAACTTGCATCGGGTCGGGGGAAACATGCGGCTATCAATATGTGTTCGTGTTACAGTGATTTTAGGAATGTTGTGCAACTACATGTTCCGGTCTGACCTGTGGGCCTCCAGGCGACCGAGGGGAGTGCTGGCTCCCTCCTTCTTGGTACCATCTTGACAAGGGCATCCTATAAGACCCTCCTGTTAGCCTTGCGGCAGGTTCCGTCACCAAGCAACGGAACAATCCTGGGCCGTGGTCCCGGGTATGTACGGGACCCACTGTAAACATAGTTCGTTGATACCCCCGCTGGTTTCCAATAACAACCTTGCTTTACTCGGATATGGATCTATGTGTGCTGGGACGCTAGTTCACATAGCTAGATATCAGGGTAAGACGAGTAATAATAAAGTGTCAATATAACCGGCTCTTTAAGTTGTAAGTAGAGGTATGTGGAATGGGACGCATACTGAAGCCTGCGACTTAAACGGCTATGAATCTGTGATATGCCTTACCATATTTGCTTGTCCGGGATTTTACTTCGGATTTTCAGTTTTATGAGTATTATAGTATTAACTACTCATACTCTGCTTTATTCCTTGTATTCACCTGACTCCTGTTCATTATCTTATCATGCCCTGAGTACAGTCGGGTTGTATGTGCTTAGATTATGGTGACATAAGATAAAGGTATATAGATGAGGGTTTCCTTGTTTGGATTATTCCTTCGACGTACTAGTCTTATGGAGCCGTGATCTGAAACCATACAATCAGATTTGCTCGTCCTCGGCTATACTTGGTCTTATCGCTTTACATGTGCTTACCCTTGCTCGCCACTGGCTTTTGCTTCACCACTCGCCTGGGGAGTTTCATCTGACTCCCCTGGATTCTCATGTCCAGGTCAAGGAGCTTGGAGCGTGTGGATTCTCCCTGTTGTTGATCAGAGTGGCGCAGCTGAAGCGTGGATCCCCAGCAGACCGCCCAGAGCTCCATCCTTCCAGGCCCCCTTGTGTGCCTCTCGAGTTTTCCTTTTGTAAACTCGTGAGTGCCTTTATACTATTCATTCTTGTATACTTCCTTGTAATCTCGCAATTGCGCATGTCAGTGATGTAATATTCATGTAATATTGGATCACCTCTGGTGATAACTTTGTAATTGTACTCATGTGTTGGAATGTATAATGCACCACTTGCTTTCGTACTCTGATTCTTGCCTGTACTGATGCTTAGCGTATATACGTGAAGGTACTTCTGACTTGCGTATATACGTTGCAGTAATGTCTCCGTATCCGCCAGGATCGGGGCGTTACAGGTTGGTATCAGAGCCTAGGCTCTCACCTCCTCAGTACGTCCAGACGGCAAATTAATGGTAAAGAAATTTGCAACTGGAATGCATGAGTCTTGGTTATACAATCCAACTACAAGTACAAAGTTATTCATTCTCTCTTGATAATCTTATCCTTGAATTCTGAAGTTCTCCCATCCTTTCATACTTCAGTTTCTTGTTATTCTTGGACCAACTCGGACATGAAAAGATGGGGAAATCATAACGGTTCTGGTTCTTCCTAGGGTAACCCTAATGGAGAAAATCTTGATTTAAGACTATCTCTGCAAGATATGATGAGACACGATCAAGTACAGGCGAAGGTCCCGCACCAAGGATCATTGGTTGCACTCCGGGAACAGAAGCCAGGCGACATGTTAGATTTCAGGAAATTACAGCCGGCAATCTTTTCAAGCATGGAGAAGCCCTGGATGCATAGCAGTGGTCAGTAAACCTGATGGATCTTCTAAATCAACTTGGGTCCCTGACGAGAACTAGGTGAAAATGATCAAGATTCAGTTAGAAGATGTAGCCTGGATGTAGTAGTTGGCGGAAGCAGCGAGACTGGGAAAGCCCAACAGTTGGGACTAGTTCTCGAAGGATTTTTATAGGAAGATTCTTCTCTGTAATAGCCCAGGAAGAAATGAAAGAATGATTTATCAAATTGCGGTAGGGAGATTGAATTGTAAATAAGTACACTGCAAAATTCCTAAGGCAAAGTCGGTCGGTGTTTTACATGGTGGCCGATAAGGAGAACCGAGCAAGCAATATCTTAAATGAGAAATGAAGATGAAGAGCAGGATGTTTCTTATCCCCAAACAGCCCAAGGAGTATTCTCAAGTTCTTCAGTCATCATCCGGGAAGTGGAATGGACCCAGAGGAGAAAGATTAGGATGAGTTGCAGATGAAGTTAGTGAAGAGACCCTCTTAATTGATGGAAGTAAAGGCTCAGACAGGCCTCTGGACGCCCTACTAGCTAAGCCATCCCTCTAACCCTGCCCACAACATATGACCGGTGGATATTGTCTGGAGCTGGGCATCTACAACACAACCACCGGAGAGGTCATGAATTATGTCATACACGGGTTCAGAGATTAGTTGAAATGTGACTGACTGTTCAAGGAGACAGAGAACATCACACCAATCAGATCAACTCATCCAGTATCACCGTTGTGAGGAAATCCAAGACCTACTGTCAGAATAACCTCACTTCATCCCCAGCATCCAGCATGGAGTCATATACAAGGGAGACCAAGAACTAGGGCACATGGTGAAGGGAAGCAAACATATGATCTGGCTGAAGGGGAAGAACAGAAAGGGTGTTCGATATCTGAAGGAGGAATCCTTGAAGTACTGACCGTAACTGTTTATCCCCACTTTTAGCATGTCCGGGAGTTGGTAAATTCTCTATATCATATCCTCCTCATTGTCCTATCACCATCAATCCTAGTCCGTCCTATCTCTCTCCCTATTTCATGATTCCTATCTCTTCTATTTTTGTTATTCTGATTTATTCTGATTTTCGTGATCTTTATGCCAACTTAAGATATGTGTTGACTAGTGAGGTAACAGCCGGGCAGATGTGGTTCGTTCTAATTATGTTCTGGCGCTTCTCGACTCTGGTATATCACATTATCTTATATTAGGCAGATCTTCGGCCTCGCATTATATTCTTGTATTTATGGATACATCATGGGAGACTAGTACATCAAGCAGAGTAGTCGTCACTTATATAGTCAGATAGATTGCATCATTTCATGAGGAGTGTCAGTATATATAACGACATTTCAGAATCAGGACTTCTGGCAGATAGAGTTATGATATTTTCTATTACTCTAATAGCGATCATGATTTCTTCGACTATGATCATGGAACTCGGATTTTCTCAGAGCTAATATGCCGTCCGATTATTATTCAGAAGACAGCATTCGGGACACGTCTCAGTTATTATAATTTCTTGATCATATTCTCAGAGCCAATAACTCCTGGCAGTTTTTATTGATTTGGTGGACCAAAGGTTCCGCTAGCCTCGCTAAGCGAGGGTCGTGTTCTAGTCATCCGTGAACCTAACCAGGTGTGAGTTTCGCTGCACCCTGGTGCTTAGCATTTAGCGTTGTGTTACGCGCTGGCTTCGTCGCGTGAACTTCGCTATATGCGAGTCTCGCAGAGCGTTAGCCTCGCCGCACCCTAATGTTTGACACCTGAGCTGTGTTACGCGATAACCTCATCCAGGCTTGGTTTCATCCGTGGCTAGTCCCTTCAGTGCTTAGCACTCTAGCCATTCCTCGGATTTCTTCTAGCGTACTTTTATGGATCTGCTGAACAGAGTTTCATCACTATATCTGAGCTATCGCCATGGCCTTGTCAATGATCCATTCTACAAATCTTGCAGGGCTCAGATATCTTCTTCCTGTTTCATCTGCAGTCGGTTTATCATTCATAAGTCAGTATTCCAAATTCTTCACAGTTATTCTTGGCTACGTCTTTCAGAGTTAACAAAGCCCAGTATGCAGCCCGTCAGTGATTCTACTGCAAAAGGACAACATCTTACTATGCAGGGTTTTATATTATAATATGGACTTCAGCACTATGGATTTCATTAGCTTTAGCTCACAGTCTGATCGAAGTATTATTGATTATCTTACAAAGTCAGCTCACTTTATATTGTTCAGAATGGGTTAGTCCTTTGAAGTTCTGGCAGTGTTCTTTTATAAGCAGACATCAGATCAGTATTATTATGGCACCGTCAGAGGAGGTATATATACGGCAGAAGTGCAGAGATGCTTTAGTCCTGAGTTAGTTGTTCAGTCAATCTGGGGGAACAGCTCATAGTTATTCATATCTTGATTGGCATAATCCTCATTCCTATCTTTTTGTGTTCATTTCACCCCTTATCGAAATTGCGAGGACGCAATTTTTTGTAAGGTGGATGGATTGTAACACCCCGTTCCTGGAATACGTACTTAGTTGCGTATTCAGATTTCTCGATCGTATTTTTCGATTTACTTCCTGTATTTGTTTTGTATTTTGAATTCTTTATATGATTGTTTTGTCTTGGATTTGGATTCGTGGATTCGGAGTCAACCTTAGTTTGAACCGAAGGCCCGATCCCAGAGTATTGCTCGGTTTGGACATTCTGGTGTTCCGATTTGACCAATTTCAGTTTTAAACATCGTTTTCTAATATTTTAGATTTTTTATGATTTTCTGGAATTTTCTTGGATTAAATGGTAAATCTTCAAAACCGGTGTCGGCCAGTACCGTTGATCGATTCCCGGATTTTTAATTTACAAACGGTTTGGAATTACCAAAAGGGCCTTTAGACATTATTTCTTAAAATCATATTTCCTATCTAAATTCATTTTCTGGGATTTATCAGATTTTATTGAAAACCCGGCCAATCCGGCATATACCGAGATTGACGGTTGACCTTATGATTTTTATCTTGAAAATGAGATTGAATCTTTGAAAACCGATTTCATCAAAAATCATTTTATAATATTTACTATTTTTGAGAATTTTTGGAAAGCTTTTCAAGTTACTTTATTTTTGGGACTTTTCCGGAGTTTCGGTGTTTTCCCAGATACCGGAATTGTGTCCAGATATTTCCCACTTTTTCTCTCTCCTCGCCAAAACGCGAGCTTCACTTCTGGGATTCTGCATTTAATGCAGAGATCTTTTCCTCATCTCCCCATTCCGCATTTAATGCACCTCAGATCAAATCCCATCAAGCCATCATGACTTTCGTCCTTTTGTGAAACGCAGCCTTTTGCCTTCCTTGGACGCAGCTTTGACTCTCCCGCGTTTGGCACATTTGGCCTAAACGCAATGGTTGTGGGCTGCGTTTTGGGTGGTGAAACGCAATCTCTTTTGGTGTGTCCTTTGATTTGAAAGTGCTACCTTATTATATTCTTTTCCTTACCATTATATAATACTCCTCTCTCTCTCTCTCTCTTGATTTTTCTCTTCTCCTTCTTTTGGCAGCCAACAGAGAGCTTTTGGCAGCCATGGCTTTGCCTTGGCCGGCCACTTCCCCATCACCTTCACCTTCCATTTTCTCCCACCATTTCTACCACCTACACCACCAACTTCTTCACTTCCTTCTCCACCACCACCTCCTTCATTATAACCACAACAAACACCACCATGCCACCTTCTTCTTCCTCTTTTCCCACCATGAAACACTATGAACCCATCTTCTCCACCGAAACTTCTCCACCCTCTCCACCACCATATGCTCCACCGTAGCCGCCACCAAGTATAACGCCTTCACCTCCGCGGCGAGCTCTTTCATCCGAGCCAAACCATCGCTCCCCGCGGCACCGTTTGCAAAATCTCATTTTGACCGCTTGAACTAGACTTGCACCATCAACGTTCATCTCTTGTGAAGACCGGCCTCACCTTTTGGTTTGGGGCCGTGTTCCTCTCCGTTGGCGCGACACAAAGGGCCGGTACCCTCCTTTTGGATTGGGGCCGAACTTCCCTTTGCTGGACGCAGAAAGGATCATCTTGGGCGAGTGTTCTTCCTCACCAAGACTTGGTTAAACTTGTAATTGCGTATCAAAGATCACAACCCTTAAAACTGTTTCTGCTCGCCGTTTTTCAACATTAGTCGACTTGACCCCTTGACCAGTCGACTAACCCCTTGAAACGCAGCCTGGTTATTCTGGAACGCATCTTATTAGTCGACTAATCCTTTGTGCCAGTCGACTAACCTTTCCTGAACGCGTCCCTTCCCTGGAGCGCTGCCTACTCTTTCATCCCTTATTGACTAACTCTTTCTTGTGAGACGCGGACTTGTGAAACGCGGATTCATGAGACGCGGACTTGTGGTAAGACGCGGACTTGTGGAACGCGACTTCGTGAGACGCAGTTTTGCGAAACGCAGCATACTAGTCGACTAACCCCTTCATAAGTCGACTAACTATTCTCCCTAGTCGACTAATCTTGACTGGTTGCTTTGGTTCATTCCTTCCTTGAATATGGACTTTATCCTCGGGACATGTATCATACATTGTTATTCCATGACTTGTCACTTGACAAATATCACCTTCCCTCCTCTCTGTTTGATTCCTAACGCGGATCCCATGACCGCGTCCGTGTTCTTCTTGTGTTAACGCGACGCAGCACCCGCATCCGCGTCCGCGTTCTCCTCGCGTCCTGTTTTGAACACGGGTCTCGAACCCCGCGTTTGCGGTGCCTTCACGACGCGACTCCCGCGTCTGTGATTCCCGCGCATGTTATTCTCGCGACGCTATTCCTGCGTCTGCTATTCTCGCGTCCCACTCTCAAAATTCGCGTCTCCCCTGAACACTCTCTCTCTCCATGGATTTCTCTCTTTTGAATTTCTCCTCTCTACCTATTACTCTCTTTAACGCGTTTACGCGTTGATTCCCTGGATTCCGGAGATCGAGGATTTCACTATATTTATTAAAGATTAGGCGAGTGATCTCGCTATCCTCTTGCCTTACTATTTTATTGGTTATGCGAGTGTTCTCGCTTTCTTCTCGGCTTTCCCCTTTCATCTGGTCAACTTATATTATTCATGATTTATGTTGTTTAGAGCTAACACCTTCTTTGATGGTGTTCAACTATTACTTGACAATCTTGATATGCTGGTATTTGACATGCTTTTGCTTGATACTTACCATCCACATGCTAATGCCTGTCACCTGTTTATACTACTTGTCATTACATGCTACTATTTAACACATGTATATCACCTGTCAACTGATGTGTTATCACTTGACCTCAGTCATGCTACTATTTGGCAAGACCCCTTGTTATGTCATAACTTGCCACTGACCTTATATCAATCTCTTGACATGACTGGTTGCCTGTCTAATATCATCCTCCTGTCATGCTATCACTTGACACCCAGCATGATATACTTGACCTGTGATTATCACATTTACGGGAACCCTGTCTTGTTATCCTGTACTATGTACAGTGACCTGATATCCTGTATCATGATCAGTGACCTGTTATCCTGTATTATATACAGTGACCTGAACTCCTGAATTCCTGATCATGTCCTGCTCTTGTTATTCCCGTAAATGGATAATTAATCTAATAATTCATAAATGAGACAACTTGCATCGGGTCGGGGGAAACATGCGGCTATCAATATGTGTTCGTGTTTACAGTGATTTTAGGAATGTTGTGCAACTACATGTTCCGGTCTGACCTGTGGGCCTCCAGGCGACCGAGGGGAGTGCTGGCTCCCTCCTTCTTGGTACCATCTTGACAAGGGCATCCTATAAGACCCTCCTGTTAGCCTTGCGGCAGGTTCCGTCACCAAGCAACGGAACAATCCTGGGCCGTGGTCCCGGGTATGTACGGGACCCACTGTAAACATAGTTCGTTGATACCCCCGCTGGTTTCCAATAACAACCTTGCTTTACTCGGATATGGATCTATGTGTGCTGGGACGCTAGTTCACATAGCTAGATATCAGGGTAAGACGAGTAATAATAAAGTGTCAATATAACCGGCTCTTTAAGTTGTAAGTAGAGGTATGTGGAATGGGACGCATACTGAAGCCTGCGACTTAAACGGCTATGAATCTGTGATATGCCTTACCATATTTGCTTGTCCGGGATTTTACTTCGGATTTTCAGTTTTATGAGTATTATAGTATTAACTACTCATACTCTGCTTTATTCCTTGTATCCACCTGACTCCTGTTCATTATCTTATCATGCCCTGAGTACAGTCGGGTTGTATGTGCTTAGATTATGGTGACATAAGATAAAGGTATATAGATGAGGGTTTCCTTGTTTGGATTATTCCTTCGACGTACTAGTCTTATGGAGCCGTGATCTGAAACCATACAATCAGATTTGCTCGTCCTCGGCTATACTTGGTCTTATCGCTTTACATGTGCTTACCCTTGCTCGCCACTTGGCTTTTGCTTCACCACTCGCCTGGGGAGTTTCATCTGACTCCCCTGGATTCTCATGTCCAGGTCAAGGAGCTTGGAGCGTGTGGATTCTCCCTGTTGTTGATCAGAGTGGCGCAGCTGAAGCGTGGATCCCCAGCAGACCGCCCAGAGCTCCATCCTTCCAGGCCCCCTTGTGTGCCTCTCGAGTTTTCCTTTTGTAAACTCGTGAGTGCCTTTATACTATTCATTCTTGTATACTTCCTTGTAATCTCGCAATTGCGCATGTCAGTGATGTAATATTCATGTAATATTGGATCACCTCTGGTGATAACTTTGTAATTGTACTCATGTGTTGGAATGTATAATGCACCACTTGCTTTCGTACTCTGATTCTTGCCTGTACTGATGCTTAGCGTATATACGTGAAGGTACTTCTGACTTGCGTATATACGTTGCAGTAATGTCTCCGTATCCGCCAGGATCGGGGCGTTACAGGTTGGTATCAGAGCCTAGGCTCTCACCTCCTCAGTACGTCCAGACGGCAAATTAATGGTAAAGAAATTTGCAACTGGAATGCATGAGTCTTGGTTATACAATCCAACTACAAGTACAAAGTTATTCATTCTCTCTTGATAATCTTATCCTTGAATTCTGAAGTTCTCCCATCCTTTCATACTTCAGTTTCTTGTTATTCTTGGACCAACTCGGACATGAAAAGATGGGGAAATCATAACGGTTCTGGTTCTTCCTAGGGTAACCTAATGGAGAAAATCTTGATTTAAGACTATCTCTGCAAGATATGATGAGACACGATCAAGTACAGGCGAAGGTCCCGCACCAAGGATCATTGGTTGCACTCCGGGAACAGAAGCCAGGCGACATGTTAGATTTCAGGAAATTACAGCCGGCAATCTTTTCAAGCATGGAGAAGCCCTGGATGCATAGCAGTGGTCAGTAAACCTGATGGATCTTCTAAATCAACTTGGGTCCCTGACGAGAACTAGGTGAAAATGATCAAGATTCAGTTAGAAGATGTAGCCTGGATGTAGTAGTTGGCGGAAGCAGCGAGACTGGGAAAGCCCAACAGTTGGGACTAGTTCTCGAAGGATTTCTATAGGAAGATTCTTCTCTGTAATAGCCCAGGAAGAAATGAAAGAATGATTTATCAAATTGCGGTAGGGAGATTGAATTGTAAATAAGTACACTGCAAAATTCCTAAGGCAAAGTCGGTCGGTGTTTTACATGGTGGCCGATAAGGAGAACCGAGCAAGCAATATCTTAAATGAGAAATGAAGATGAAGAGCAGGATGTTCTTATCCCCAAACAGCCCAAGGAGTATTCTCAAGTTCTTCAGTCATCATCCGGGAAGTGGAATGGACCCAGAGGAGAAAGATTAGGATGAGTTGCAGATGAAGTTAGTGAAGAGACCCTCTTAATTGATGGAAGTAAAGGCTCAGACAGGCCTCTGGACGCCCTACTAGCTAAGCCATCCCTCTAACCCTGCCCACAACATATGACCGGTGGATATTGTCTGGAGCTGGGCATCTACAACACAACCACCGGAGAGGTCATGAATTATGTCATACACGGGTTCAGAGATTAGTTGAAATGTGACTGACTGTTCAAGGAGACAGAGAACATCACACCAATCAGATCAACTCATCCAGTATCACCGTTGTGAGGAAATCCAAGACCTACTGTCAGAATAACCTCACTTCATCCCCAGCATCCAGCATGGAGTCATATACAAGGGAGACCAAGAACTAGGGCACATGGTGAAGGGAAGCAAACATATGATCTGGCTGAAGGGGAAGAACAGAAAGGGTGTTCGATATCTGAAGGAGGAATCCTTGAAGTACTGACCGTAACTGTTTATCCCCACTTTTAGCATGTCCGGGAGTTGGTAAATTCTCTATATCATATCCTCCTCATTGTCCTATCACCATCAATCCTAGTCCGTCCTATCTCTCTCCCTATTTCATGATTCCTATCTCTTCTATTTTTGTTATTCTGATTTATTCTGATTTTCGTGATCTTTATGCCAACTTAAGATATGTGTTGACTAGTGAGGTAACAGCCGGCAGATGTGGTTCGTTCTAATTATGTTCTGGCGCTTCTCGACTCTGGTATATCACATTATCTTATATTAGGCAGATCTTCGGCCTCGCATTATATTCTTGTATTTATGGATACATCATGGGAGACTAGTACATCAAGCAGAGTAGTCGTCACTTATATAGTCAGATAGATTGCATCATTTCATGAGGAGTGTCAGTATATATAACGACATTTCAGAATCAGGACTTCTGGCAGATAGAGTTATGATATTTTCTATTACTCTAATAGCGATCATGATTTCTTCGACTATGATCATGGAACTCGGATTTTCTCAGAGCTAATATGCCGTCCGATTATTATTCAGAAGACAGCATTCGGGACACGTCTCAGTTATTATAATTTCTTGATCATATTCTCAGAGCCAATAACTCCTGGCAGTTTTTATTGATTTGGTGGACCAAAGGTTCCGCTAGCCTCGCTAAGCGAGGGTCGTGTTCTAGTCATCCGTGAACCTAACCAGGTGTGAGTTTCGCTGCACCCTGGTGCTTAGCATTTAGCGTTGTGTTACGCGCTGGCTTCGTCGCGTGAACTTCGCTATATGCGAGTCTCGCAGAGCGTTAGCCTCGCCGCACCCTAATGTTTGACACCTGAGCTGTGTTACGCGATAACCTCATCCAGGCTTGGTTTCATCCGTGGCTAGTCCCTTCAGTGCTTAGCACTCTAGCCATTCCTCGGATTTCTTCTAGCGTACTTTTATGGATCTGCTGAACAGAGTTTCATCACTATATCTGAGCTATCGCCATGGCCTTGTCAATGATCCATTCTACAAATCTTGCAGGGCTCAGATATCTTCTTCCTGTTTCATCTGCAGTCGGTTTATCATTCATAAGTCAGTATTCCAAATTCTTCACAGTTATTCTTGGCTACGTCTTTCAGAGTTAACAAAGCCCAGTATGCAGCCCGTCAGTGATTCTACTGCAAAAGGACAACATCTTACTATGCAGGGTTTTATATTATAATATGGACTTCAGCACTATGGATTTCATTAGCTTTAGCTCACAGTCTGATCGAAGTATTATTGATTATCTTACAAAGTCAGCTCACTTATATTGTTCAGAATGGGTTAGTCCTTTGAAGTTCTGGCAGTGTTCTTTTATAAGCAGACATCAGATCAGTATTATTATGGCACCGTCAGAGGAGGTATATATACGGCAGAAGTGCAGAGATGCTTTAGTCCTGAGTTAGTTGTTCAGTCAATCTGGGGGAACAGCTCATAGTTATTCATATCTTGATTGGCATAATCCTCATTCCTATCTTTTTGTGTTCATTTCACCCCTTATCGAAATTGCGAGGACGCAATTTTTTGTAAGGTGGATGGATTGTAACACCCCGTTCCTGGAATACGTACTTAGTTGCGTATTCAGATTTCTCGATCATATTTTTCGATTTACTTCCTGTATTTGTTTTGTATTTTGAATTCTTTATATGATTGTTTTGTCTTGGATTTGGATTCGTGGATTCGGAGTCAACCTTAGTTTGAACGAAGGCCCGATCCCAGAGTATTGCTCGGTTTGGACATTCTGGTGTTCCGATTTGACCAATTTCAGTTTTAAACATCGTTTTCTAATATTTTAGATTTTTTATGATTTTCTGGAATTTTCTTGGATTAAATGGTAAATCTTCAAAACCGGTGTCGGCCAGTACGTTGATCGATTCCCGGATTTTTAATTTACAAACGGTTTGGAATTACCAAAAGGGCCTTTAGACATTATTTCTTAAAATCATATTTCCTATCTAAATTCATTTTCTGGGATTTATCAGATTTTATTGAAAACCGGCCAATCCGGCATATACCGAGATTGACGGTTGACCTTATGATTTTTATCTTGAAAATGAGATTGAATCTTTGAAAACCGATTTCACCAAAAATCATTTTATAATATTTACTATTTTTGAGAATTTTTGGAAAGCTTTTCAAGTTACTTTATTTTTGGGACTTTTCCGGAGTTTCGGTGTTTTCCCAGATACCGGAATTGTGTCCAGATATTTCCCACTTTTTCTCTCTCCTCGCCAAAACGCGAGCTTCACTTCTGGGATTCTGCATTTAATGCAGAGATCTTTTCCTCATCTCCCCATTCCGCATTTAATGCACCTCAGATCAAATCCCATCAAGCCATCATGACTTTCGTCCTTTTGTGAAACGCAGCCTTTTGCCTTCCTTGGACGCAGCTTTGACTCTCCCGCGTTTGGCACATTTGGCCTAAACGCAATGGTTGTGGGCTGCGTTTTGGGTGGTGAAACGCAATCTCTTTTGGTGTGTCCTTTGATTTGAAAGTGCTACCTTATTATATTCTTTTCCTTACCATTATATAATACTCCTCTCTCTCTCTCTCTCTCTTTGATTTTTCTCTTCTCCTTCTTTTGGCAGCCAACAGAGAGCTTTTGGCAGCCATGGCTTTGCCTTGGCCGCCACTTCCCCATCACCTTCACCTTCCATTTTCTCCCACCATTTCTACCACCTACACCACCAACTTCTTCACTTCCTTCTCCACCACCACCTCCTTCATTATAACCACAACAAACACCACCATGCCACCTTCTTCTTCCTCTTTTCCACCATGAAACACTATGAACCCATCTTCTCCACCGAAACTTCTCCACCCTCTCCACCACCATATGCTCCACCGTAGCCGCCACCAAGTATAACGCCTTCACCTCCGCGGCGAGCTCTTTCATCCGAGCCAAACCATCGCTCCCCGCGGCACCGTTTGCAAAATCTCATTTTGACCGCTTGAACTAGACTTGCACCATCAACGTTCATCTCTTGTGAAGACCGGCCTCACCTTTTGGTTTGGGGCCGTGTTCCTCTCCGTTGGCGCGACACAAAGGGCCGGTACCCTCCTTTTGGATTGGGGCCGAACTTCCCTTTGCTGGACGCAGAAAGGATCATCTTGGGCGAGTGTTCTTCCTCACCAAGACTTGGTTAAACTTGTAATTGCGTATCAAAGATCACAACCCTTAAAACTGTTTCTGCTCGCCGTTTTTCAACATTAGTCGACTTGACCCCTTGACCAGTCGACTAACCCCTTGAAACGCAGCCTGGTTATTCTGGAACGCATCTTATTAGTCGACTAATCCTTTGTGCCAGTCGACTAACCTTTCCTGAACGCGTCCCTTCCCTGGAGCGCTGCCTACTCTTTCATCCCTTATTGACTAACTCTTTCTTGTGAGACGCGGACTTGTGAAACGCGGATTCATGAGACGCGGACTTGTGGTAAGACGCGGACTTGTGGAACGCGACTTCGTGAGACGCAGTTTTGCGAAACGCAGCATACTAGTCGACTAACCCCTTCATAAGTCGACTAACTATTCTCCCTAGTCGACTAATCTTGACTGGTTGCTTTGGTTCATTCCTTCCTTGAATATGGACTTTATCCTCGGGACATGTATCATACATTGTTATTCCATGACTTGTCACTTGACAAATATCACCTTCCCTCCTCTCTGTTTGATTCCTAACGCGGATCCCATGACCGCGTCCGTGTTCTTCTTGTGTTAACGCGACGCAGCACCCGCATCCGCGTCCGCGTTCTCCTCGCGTCCTGTTTTGAACACGGGTCTCGAACCCCGCGTTTGCGGTGCCTTCACGACGCGACTCCCGCGTCTGTGATTCCCGCGCATGTTATTCTCGCGACGCTATTCCTGCGTCTGCTATTCTCGCGTCCCACTCTCAAAATTCGCGTCTCCCTGAACACTCTCTCTCTCCATGGATTTCTCTCTTTTGAATTTCTCCTCTCTACCTATTACTCTCTTTAACGCGTTTACGCGTTGATTCCCTGGATTCCGGAGATCGAGGATTTCACTATATTTATTAAAGATTAGGCGAGTGATCTCGCTATCCTCTTGCCTTACTATTTTATTGGTTATGCGAGTGTTCTCGCTTTCTTCTCGGCTTTCCCTTTCATCTGGTCAACTTATATTATTCATGATTTATGTTGTTTGGAGCTAACACCTTCTTTGATGGTGTTCAACTATTACTTGACAATCTTGATATGCTGGTATTTGACATGCTTTGCTTGATACTTACCATCCACATGCTAATGCCTGTCACCTGTTTATACTACTTGTCATTACATGCTACTATTTAACACATGTATATCACCTGTCAACTGATGTGTTATCACTTGACCTCAGTCATGCTACTATTTGGCAAGACCCCTTGTTATGTCATAACTTGCCACTGACCTTATATCAATCTCTTGACATGACTGGTTGCCTGTCTAATATCATCCTCCTGTCATGCTATCACTTGACACCCAGCATGATATACTTGACCTGTGATTATCACATTTACGGGAACCCTGTCTTGTTATCCTGTACTATGTACAGTGACCTGATATCCTGTATCATGATCAGTGACCTGTTATCCTGTATTATATACAGTGACCTGAACTCTTGAATTCCTGATCATGTCCTGCTCTTGTTATTCCCGTAAATGGATAATTAATCTAATAATTCATAAATGAGACAACTTGCATCGGGTCGGGGGAAACATGCGGCTATCAATATGTGTTCGTGTTTACAGTGGTTTTAGGAATGTTGTGCAACTACATGTTCAGGTCTGACCTGTGGGCCTCCAGGCGACCGAGGGGAGTGCTGGCTCCCTCCTTCTTGGTACCATCTTGACAAGGGCATCCTATAAGACCCTCCTGTTAGCCTTGCGGCAGGTTCCGTCACCAAGCAACGGAACAATCCTGGGCCGTGGTCCCGGGTATGTACGGGACCCACTGTAAACATAGTTCGTTGATACCCCCGCTGGTTTCCAATAACAACCTTGCTTTACTCGGATATGGATCTATGTGTGCTGGGACGCTAGTTCACATAGCTAGATATCAGGGTAAGACGAGTAATAATAAAGTGTCAATATAACCGGCTCTTTAAGTTGTAAGTAGAGGTATGTGGAATGGGACGCATACTGAAGCCTGCGACTTAAACGGCTATGAATCTGTGATATGCCTTACCATATTTGCTTGTCCGGGATTTTACTTCGGATTTTCAGTTTTATGAGTATTATAGTATTAACTACTCATACTCTGCTTTATTCCTTGTATCCACCTGACTCCTGTTCATTATCTTATCATGCCCTGAGTACAGTCGGGTTGTATGTGCTTAGATTATGGTGACATAAGATAAAGGTATATAGATGAGGGTTTCCTTGTTTGGATTATTCCTTCGACGTACTAGTCTTATGGAGCCGTGATCTGAAACCATACAATCAGATTTGCTCGTCCTCGGCTATACTTGGTCTTATCGCTTTACATGTGCTTACCCTTGCTCGCCACTTGGCTTTTGCTTCACCACTCGCCTGGGGAGTTTCATCTGACTCCCCTGGATTCTCATGTCCAGGTCAAGGAGCTTGGAGCGTGTGGATTCTCCCTGTTGTTGATCAGAGTGGCGCAGCTGAAGCGTGGATCCCCAGCAGACCGCCCAGAGCTCCATCCTTCCAGGCCCCCTTGTGTGCCTCTCGAGTTTTCCTTTTGTAAACTCGTGAGTGCCTTTATACTATTCATTCTTGTATACTTCCTTGTAATCTCGCAATTGCGCATGTCAGTGATGTAATATTCATGTAATATTGGATCACCTCTGGTGATAACTTTGTAATTGTACTCATGTGTTGGAATGTATAATGCACCACTTGCTTTCGTACTCTGATTCTTGCCTGTACTGATGCTTAGCGTATATACGTGAAGGTACTTCTGACTTGCGTATATACGTTGCAGTAATGTCTCCGTATCCGCCAGGATCGGGGCGTTACACTATAGGAGCTTTGTTTTGAGAGTGTTTTTTGGTGATCAAAGTGTAAAGATCACCAAGGTTTCATCATTGTATTTGAGGAGGCGAACTTGTGGGTTCGCATTGTGTAGAGTTCTTGAGGGAGCTCATTGTAGAGGTGCGGCCTCAGCAAGCTAGTGTGCTTACGTATATTGTTCTTGCGGGAACAAGTGAGGGACTTACGGGTTCAAGAGTTCTTAATGAAGCTCGATGTAGGGTTGCGACACGGGCGATCTTGCGGGATCGATTATAGTGGAAATCCTTCATAGCGTTGAAAGCAGGGACGTAGAGCAAGTGTGTTCGAACTTCAAAACAATTCTCCTGTGTTTGCGATGGCTCGTATCTCTCTCTCACTTGTGTTTATATATCTTGCATACTTATATTGTTTATCTTTTTATATGCTTGATATATCTTGTGCTTAATTAATATATGCTTGGGATTATTTGCTCACACTTGTATTCAATCAAGAGAGTCATAATAGCACCTCAACTCTTAATTTAGGGGCTGTTTGGATGCAAGGAAGTGGGGGGAAGTAAGGAAATAGGGAACTATAATTGCTTACTTCCCTATCTATCCAAACACCGGAAAAGGAAAATAAGAAAACCTCTTTTCCTTTTATTTTTCTCTTTTACACAACCATTTCTTCACTTCCAGAGTGCTACAGTTAATTTTGTGGTCATGTAAATCACATTTGTAATAAATTATAGCACAAAACAGTTAATTTTTTGACCATATAAATCTCACTTGCATTCTAATTACAGTCTATTTTTTATTTTTATTAATTAATTTTTATTTTAATATTATTTTACGGTCAACTTTGTGGTCAACCTTTTCACTTCCACTTTCACATTACCATTCAAACACCGGAAAAGACAAAATACTTTCCAAATCACACTTCCCAACAACATCCAAACACCGGAAAACTTACTAACCAATTCCCAAGTTCCAAAGGGAATTATTACTACTTCCTCAATTCCTCACTTCCTCACTCCACCCTTAACCAAACAGGCCTTAGAGGAATCTTGAGGAGATAGTCCAGAGCCCTTCACCGAGAATTCGGCTGCACTCTTTAGTTATATTTGGTGCGTTTAGCATAATAGTGTTAGTTTGCATAATTAGTTTTAATTCTGCATTTATTTGCATTAGATTAGCTTGTCACTTATTCACCCCCTCTAGGTGACTTACACTAACCTCACATATCGGTAATTTGGGCTTATACAACTGGTGTTATCACATTTACTTTACTTGCTACCTTCTTACCTGCTCCTGTATGCCTATGTTCATGACGCGGTTTTCAATGTATGCTCTTGGAGTCAGATTTACCGACACACGTGTGCTTGTCCCTGCACGCCACTTGGCATTCACCCACCACTCATTAGGGAGTTTCTGATTCCCCTGGACTTGCATGTTCAGATCTTAGAGCTTGAACCGTGGTGGACTTCCTAGTGATTAGAGTGACGCAGTGGTAGCGTCGTGGATCAGTAGGTGACCGTCCAGAGCCCTTTTTCTTCCAGCCCCCTGCTCATCTCTCAAGTTTTCCTTTTTTAACTCGTGAGCGCATTTTGTACTATTCATCATTATATATTTCTTTGTATTCTCACATTTGCGCCTATTGATGATGTAATATTCTTGTAATATTGGATCACATTCTGTGATAACTTTGTAATTGTACTCATATGTTGGAATGTATAATACACCACATACTTTCATACTCTGATTATTGCCTGTACTGATACTTAGTGTATATATGTCAGGGTATTTTCAACGTACATATATACGTCACAGTAATATCTCCGTACCAGCGGGATCAGGGCGTTGCAGTATATAAAAGAAAATGCTCTCTATTGAGCACTCTATCTACCTATCAACAAAATAGATGACTACCAATGTTTCTGTCACTTGGCGTCTCTACGGACGACCTGTGAAAAACCTGAAAAAAATAAATCAACGAGCGATAGATGCCAACAAGTTTATCTAAAATGAGTACCTTCCAATCATGATCCAAAGGCTGACTCGATACTAGGTCACGGAGGCAACGAAAGAGGTCAATAATATAAATACCATAAATAACATGGTAGTAGGCATGGTATATTGTAAGCACATAAATAACAATGATCAACGTGCACATATATGATACTCAATACACCAATAATCATAAAGATACATTATTTCACACAAATATCATATGTGTGCAACACAAATGGTAAACACATACAAACCATCATATACAAATCATCGTTATTTACAATCGTTATTGTTCGCTATAGTTCGCTATCCCCCTCATCCATGAACCTCATTTGCATTATGCTCATCCACAAATGACATCATTTGTATCCGCCTCATCCACAAATGGTAAATCACCTCTAACCATCACAAACCAACACCCATTCGTACTCTACGACATGAGTGAACACATATACCAAACATGGCTTCAAAATCTATATCACACAAACCATTAATATCAATACATAATTCTAAAACACATTATTCCAATGAATCTTTTTCTAAATTTCCTAAAAAAAATAACTACTTTAGAAACCCAGCATGCTTAATGCTCATGTATAATCAAACCATTAAACACATGGTGAACATGTATAAATCTCAATTTAAAACTAAATACGCTTTCAATATAAAGATTTCATCTTTTAATTCATCTCTTCTATAGATCTCATAAAAATCACATTTTATGGATCAAATCAGCTTGATATTCATGTGAGTACTAGATCCTAACCAAATGGCTAAAATATATTAAACTTAGTAGGATCTAGACATAATAATAAACTAAAATTATATTTTATCATGATGTAAATCCTAAACATCATGATCATAACAAGAGGCAACTAAAGGAGGAAGACTTGCCTTTGCTAACCAAGAAAAAGGTGATCCAGAGGTTAAGGGTGTTGATGGGAAGATCCTTCTAGCTGGTCTTCTCACCAAAGGAAATAAAACCCAAGCGGCTTCTTCAACCTCCTTCTCTACTTCTTGGATAACTAGGATAGCACTGGAGGGTAAAAGGTTGGGAATTGAAAATGAAAATGATTCAGAGTAAATATCCTAAGAAGCATGTATATAGGGTAGACAAATCAGAACTGAGGTCCAATCAAAACACAACTCTGTTGCCCATATTAGTCGACTAATAGGTCTGATTAGTTGACTAATAGTATAAAAGTTGGTTCAATTATTCGACTAAGAGATAAAGTTAATCGACTACAATAAAGTAGGTCAGTTGTATTAGTCGACTAGAAGAAACGATTAGTACACTAATAGGACACTACAAGTTTCTATTGAAGCTATTAGTCGACCAGTCTGAGTTATTAGCCGACTACACTGGGTTCAACATCAAAATACACATCTACTGGTCTTCTCACTAATCGACTATTCTGATAATTAGTCAACTAGTCTGTGCATCACTGTACCAAGTCTCTAAATGATGTGTATATACACTTATATGTACATCATTACACCAAAACTCTTAATACATGTATATATGTACACACACACATATACACACACTTCTATTCATCAAAACTCTTAACAATACATATACATGTACATCTATATGTATATCCACATATACATACATGAAAATAATATAAAATGAACTTTCAGAACTTTCAGGGGTTACACAAGAGGAGGCGAGGGGGAGGAAGGAGAAGGCAAGGAGGAAGAGGAGGAGGGAGCAAGCGCTGAGGGTGGGAGAGTGATGGTGGCTGGAGGAGGCGAGGGCGATGGCAGCGGGCCTACGGGAAAGAGGAAGAGTGAATATTTTTGTCTTTTACTTTAAGGTTAAAACTGTTCAAAATATAAATGACAGTTATGTAAATACTAGGTGGGTGCTTTTATCACTGTAGTAGGTGGCAATCTCCGTTCTCGTTCGGGTCTGACGGTTGGACTTTTCTAAATCAGAATCTGAACTCTAATTTTTTTTGTTATCAAAACCGACAAAAGGGAGGTTTTCTCCCGTGACTATAAAACGTAGCGAAGTGAGGTTTCTCCCGTGACTCCTCCTTAAATTTTGTCCGTCTGTCTCAAAGAAAGCCACAGAGAGAACTCTCTTCCCTTTCCCTCTCTCATCTTGAACTTTTTTCTTATTCTTCCTCTCCTTTTTTATTCATCGCTCGGTTCTACCGCAAACGATAATCTAGTATAAAAAATTTATACTTTTGTCTATATCTATCCGTTTTTTTTCTTTTTTCTCTCACAGCTCTAGCTACTTATTTTCTCCTCTTTCTTTCTAATCGGTGAATTTCCATGAACGGTATACTAGATGTTAGCTCACCGGTGTATGATTTTTCTGCTCTGATTCTGTGCCCTAAACTGGAGATAGCGTGGAGAACGAACAGAGGCCGCCTCTATGAGTCGACGAGATCCAATCGAGGTCATCTCTCTCTCTCTCTCTCTCTCTCTCTCTCTCTCACTCACTATCTCGCTCCTCTCTTCGATCTCTCGACGCCGACGAGGAAGTCTGGTGACTTGACTGCCGCCACTTTCTTTTCTTTGTCCCCTGTAGATTGAGAGATCAGACTACAAGGTAAAAAATTTTTGGATTGAGAATTGAGAAAGGAAAGAAACAGCAACTTGAATTGGATAGATTATTGGGATTGATTTTATTGGTTCTGGGGTAAATTCATTTTTAAACCAGCTAATTCTAGTGGGAAAGGAGAAAAGATGTCAGTTATTTAACATTTGAAGAAACCCCATTTATCCGTTGGTTTCTTTTCTGGGTGTGAGAGAGAAGATGGGAGATTACGAGGAATTTTGTAGGAGAAGTAGCTGGAATCTCCCACAAGAGTGTAAGTTAAGTGGTAAGAGGATAACTTCCGCAATTTGGATCAAATTCATCTTTGATGAGAGAGAATACATAGGCATCAGGCATGAGGCCAATAGTTTTTTTTCCCCCAGTTGCAAACTACATTATTCTTATGCATCTACACCTTAATTCAGTAATCAACTCAACCTAATGTATTGTCAACTCTAGAAGCATGTATTTGCATCACAGGCACTAGGGATGGGGACACGATTCAAACTTGCACCAGACTCATAATAGTTTTCTCAGTTATGGAACTAAATCCATGTTCATTCTTTGTTTAACTGGGATGAGGATGAGCTGGGTGTATTATAAAGAGATTTATAACTGGTCTGTTCGTTTGCTCATATTGGAGCCCGGTTCCGTTCTCTTTAGTTCAATTGTTTCTTGAACATAGACGACAAATCCCAAATATGATTTAATTTAGATTCTGCATATATATGGTAGGTTCTTCTATATTGATGATATAAAAGAGCCGTTGCACATCAGATTCAGTTGAGTTGTCTATGTTTTCCTGTAAATCTATGTCAAACTTGTAAGTATAGTCAAAGTATGTTTTTCCTAGTAGTTCTCATTAGATAGGGTCTAGGTCAGAGGCCAGGTTGGCTAATCTCCATAGATATCCATGAGATATATGTAGGAGGGAGGGAGGCGATACACTGCACATATACTAGGATTTCCCATATCCTGCCTGTATCTCATGCATCTGGGATCCTATAGTGCAATGCATACAAGTAATAAGTGAGATAAATGTCTTGATTTGGTCGGATTTGATTCTGGAATTGACAATCAAGTTGTTTGAGGCTTGGAGTTAACCTCGATGTTTCATGTGCTTTTACTGTAGGAGCCCACTAGCAAGACCTTACTTTTAACAAAGCCAGAGGACCAAAAGAAACTAGTTCAGCATGTTGACTTTGATTATTTGCTAGGATCTATCTTATTATTATTTTGATTCACATTTTTTCGTCATTTAAAACTAAATCATGTTATTAAACAGAAAAGCAGGCTATTTATAAGTGTGGTGGGGATTTTCCGCCACGGATGATTGGACGCTTCCGATCGGATCTGCCAAAACACATGAAATAGAAGCACCTTTCAGGCAAGGAGCACCGGTGTGGTGCCGACAAAAAACCCTCGGGCATGAGAATAAGTATTTTCGTTATGATCGAAAGAAAGTAGAAGGAATGCTTGTGTGTGTTGTTTTTACTGATAATCAGAAGCGACCCCCATGTCGATGGAGAAGGTGTATATCTATCTGATTTGGTTGTTGGTGATGATGAAGATAATGAAGATTCCTGCAACTTCATGATCTCTGAATCATAACCGTTTTGACTGATTTAGATAGACACGCAAGAAAATTTGCTGTTATCTATAACTGCTTCGCCTAGGTTGTTAAGATCGACGTGCAAAGGGATCCATCGCTATCGACAACTGCTTGAATTGCGTATATGCAAATCTTTGTAATTGTGTTGATCCAGCCAAGGTTGTTTGGATTGATATGCGGAGGAATCCATCCTTATTCATAGCTTTCCGCTTAGCTGTAGGGTTCCTACAACTGCCTGAGCTGTACAACGCCTGGACAGTGGAGAAAGATCAGGATGCACAACTGATTTCACGGTTCACAAAGATCATATTGTTGATCTGTTGTTGGAGTGGAAGCGAAAGTCCTCGGAGAGGGTCTTCGTCGTGAAGACTGAAGCATCTTCAGAATGAATCTTCGTTGTGGAGATTGAAACCTCCGAATAGCTGAGCAGCTCTTCCGGAGGGGTGGATCAGCGTGGCTTCGGGCGGGATCCGAGGCTTTCTTCTTGGGCTCATGTTGGGCTTGCTGACATGTTGGGTTTAATGCAGAATAGTGGTTGGCCGCTTGGGGTGCCTCTGAGGCAGCAAGACACGGATCTCGACAGTGGTCAAAAGCCGACCACTACAATAAGTACCTCAATTAACTTGACTGGCCTCAAGGGTGCCCCTTTAGCCAGAATCAAATGTAAAAATATCCCTCCTATGATGTAGTAACCTCATCTCATTTCCATGAAGCATCTTAACCTTGTGCTCCACCTCGTATCCCAGGGATGGGTTATTCATACATGTCGATCTTGTCTCACATCGACATAGTTTTATGTAAATGGTGATGATTGGTAGAACTTACTTAGTGGCCTCACTCTAAGCAATTTTGCCTAGTACAGAAGTTTGGTTAATAATGTATCCTGAACTACCCAGTGTAGATATCAAACTTAGGTCCTGCCTTGATTTTAAAACTATATATATCTGATTGGGAACAACTATAATAGTCATTTAAAGCAGTTTTTTGTATGAATATGGCATGAAGTTTTGTATTTCCATGTCACAAGAATCCTCCTAATGGCGAAGACTTGGGGGGATGAAATGAAGAATTGATGTAGGAGCAGGATATATAAACAAAAAGTCCTTAATCAGGGAATCCAAAGAAACAACCCTTGACTAGGATGCAACTAAAGTTTCAGACCATGTCAACTTCTAATTAAAGACAAAAACCCATACTCAATAAATTAGAAACAATATCTAACTTTAATAAATTCTTATCCTAAATACTCCTAATAATCTCAATGTTAATTTTCTAATCCTAATCAAACTCAAATTAATAACTAGGAGATAAATCCAAATTCGTAATCATAACAAAGATTTGGACTCCATGGTGGTTTCTCGGATTTGTATGATCTCATTTGCATCAATTCTCCCCGTCTTGAAAGGACATGTCCTCAACTACTTGAACGAAGTTGGTATGGAGAAGAAAGAATAACTTGACGAACTTGAACTTGAAAATGAAAGGATAAAAGGCTCATCGGTCCCAAATTTCAACTCTGGTTCATTTACAACTAATTCGGACTATAAGGAAAATTCGAACTTAATGTATATTGTTTTGACACTGGTTGCAACTTTGAACTCTACTTCATCAGCTGTATCTCTTAACTAGAATGCCAATGTGAGTAAAATATTGAGAATAGTCTCTAATTTCATTCTTCAAGTTGTTGAGAAGCCATCTTTGACCTTTTCAAGTCCTTTTTTTACTTGATTGAGTCCTTTGCTTAGTGTATTTACAAAGCTTAGAATATCAATGTGTAGTTTCAAGTCTGCAAGGTCCTCATGAGAGATCATCATCTTTTGAAGATGAGGTTGTCACATCATTGGATGGATCGGATCTACTCATAACCTGAATCTGAATAGCGATCTCTTTGCTGTTATGTATCTGCAGATATGTACTGTATCATACTTGATAATATTTCATTTGCTTTTTCTGAACTTGGATGTAAAAAGGAGATGATTCAGTGGAGAAGATGATACAGTCGGAAGTTCGTGGCTAGTCTAGTTTTTTTTTTTTTTTTTTTGTGTGTGTGTGGAAAGTAAGAAATCAGGGAAGGGAAGAAAGAAGAAATCAGTGAATGTGATGAACATTTGCGGGATGTGAATCAATCTTTGGCTCGGACACTAAATTAGTGGCATAAGCTTTGGAGAAAGAAAGAAAGAACTGAGGGAGGAGAATAGGATAAACGGGAAAGCCCTTTAACCAGGGCTTCCAGAGAAACAACCCTTAACCAGGGATACAATCCGTCTTTAACCACAAGGAGCACAAAATAAAATCTTTCAATAATTAATTTAGGTATCACCAAATTTGAATTTTGATTACAAAGTAGCCCTATCTAGATAGTTTTAGCTAAAATTCCTCATAAACTTGAATCCTAAGTATCATAAAACCCTAATGCAAATAAATTTCTGTTCCATGGTAAATTTTAATTAGAGACAAATTATGAAATAAAATAAATCCTAAACAATCTCAAACTCTTATAAATTCTTTTTCTAGACAGATCCCTAAACAATTCAAATTCTGATTTCCTAACACCAATACAACTTAAATTAGTAACTAAGAGATAAATCCAAATTACTGAACATATTAAAGATTTGGACTTCATTGTGGTTATTCGGGTTTGACTGGATCATCTATTGCAACCAGACCTGCATTACTTATTCAGGTATGAAAGCATACATGTCATCCAAGACATTCAATTTATCCTATAATTGGGTTCAACCGTAAATTTTTATTGACAATGAACCTAGGATAAAAGCACCATTCCAAAAATAAAAGAAAAGAAAATCCCCGACACCCTACCCAGTTCTCTACCTTTGACCTCAATACAACCAACCAAGCGAAGCACCTTGCACTCATAAGTCAGCCAAATAATCTAATAAAAAAGGTTGTCCTTTTAACTCATTTGTTATGAGGATGGTTAGTTCTAATAGTTTTTATATGTAACTAAGACTAAGTATTTTACTATCTTATAATCCATGTTTCAACCTGCAATCTCTGATCTAATCTTTCTCACATAAAGACTTACAAGAATATCTTAATCTTGAGAGTATTGAATCAACCTGTTTACTTTTCCTATGGTGGTACCTTTGCCTATTATGTTTCTAACATCTCTTAGTAAGCTGCTAGAATGATGTCTTGAACAATCTGCTCACAATATATACCGGAACTAGTGCATGTGATTCATATAGTTTTTTTAGTAATATGTTACCCCTTGTCATAATGCTAACTTAACCTTGTAGGTTATGGAGTTGGCTTCCCTAATCAAGGACAACTTATCTTGCAAGCACCTTGTTCTGTCCACAGAGGAAGCCTTGGTTAATTTTCTTCAAGATGATACAAGGTAGATAGCTAATAGCGGATTTCATCCTTGTAATTTTTAAGTGTATTCTTTCTACCACTTATCAATTTTATTGCATTCCTTTGGTTGGATCATTTGTTTATTTCAATTTTCATTTTAATATTGCCGAATTCTTTCTTCACGGAATCAACTTTGTTGCATTATTTATTTTCATTGTCTTTTTATGTATTGTTTGTTTGAAAGGACTTCTTTATGCTTCTTATTATCTTTGCTGGCTAAATATTATGTTCCTTAATTGGTAATTAAAAAGTTGCCAATATTGAGTTGCAATGAGTGTACTTTTCAGCTCGCTAGTGGAGGTCCAAATAGAGGCATGCTGTAGGCTTCTTAATCACACACGAAATCAACGAGGCCTGGTTCTTGCCCCGTTTTGCTGTATGCAATCATGTCATTTTGTCGGATTCGTACGAATTGTGATATGCGCTTGAATATACACCTTTGATCACCTAATTCTCATCCATTCAGTGGAATGATGAAATTGGCAAGGTGTTAACTGTCTGTAACTGATGCATACTTTGGACCACAAATGCAATTTTTTGGTGCCTCCAACGATTTCATATTTAAGAACCAATTATTTCAAAGTACAATTGCTAAGAAGAAAGGATCAAGTGTTGCATAATCACGTTAATTGGAACTAATAACTTCAATTCTTTGAATCTGACTACTTGACTAGTTAGAAAAACAATTTGTAGGACAGCAATGGGATACCGTGATGAAAAGTGCCGGGTAGGTATTTTATTCTTGTTCATTTTTACTTATTTGAGGTCTAGGGATTGGTAAGGTTTGCACAAGTTGATGTCTGGTTTTATCTTTCTGCTTAAAATAATTAAAGGAAGAATTTAGAGAACGGTTCAACTTCATACTACTATTTCTTTAAACTGACGAGTTAGAAAAATGAAGCGAAGAATGACAATGAGATGAAAACTGTTAGAACAGGTATTTTATTTCTTTTTCATTTTTACTATTTTTTGGTCTAGGGATTAGTTATATTTAAATAAACTGATTACTGGTTTATTTTTTTCGCTTCAGATAATCAAATTGAAGAAGTTGGTCGGGTTCAACTCATATATTATCTACATTTTCAATGTGCATCAGATAGCTTTCTGTGCATTCACTTTTTAATCTGTTTCAGAAATAAGTGCTGATGATTCCAGGTTCTAAATAACTTGTATATTTTGCTGTACTAACATTTTTCTTGTGTTCTTTCATTGTCTTTGTATGAGGACATCCTCTCTGCTTATTTATTTGAGATCTTGAGATTGGTGTAAGGGTGTAAAGCCTAATCTTGTGCAAGGGGTGTGAAGCTCAAAATCTTATCAGGTTCTTGTTTATCTTTCATATTTCTTTATTCATCTTCTTAAACTTTAGTTTCCCTCTTCTATTTGGATTGAAGGCGATTGTGATTCCCAAATTTTACGTCATTTTGGTATTAGACCACTAAGTTTCTAATCTCCTTCAATTTTTTTTCATATCCATTCTCTAAAAAAAAAAAAAAAATCCTGTTCAAAATTTTGTCAAAGTTCAGCCGAAAATCCCAGAAAATTCGCCGCCGCTGTTCATCTTCTCCCTTCTCCCCTCCACCTTCAACACCCAAAACCATAACCTTAAATCCCCTTTCCCCATTTACTTCACCGTTGAGATCGCCACCAATTCCCATAATCAACCTCGTCGTCCCCATGCCACGATGATGACAAGATCGAAGACATCCACATCTCATCGCTGCCCCACCCTCCTGCCAATCAACTCGACAGCCTTCCTACTTTCGTCTTCATCAACGCCTACCTCCAGATCCGAATGTCACCGACCAACCCCCCATCGGCGCCACCGACTGCATCTTCTCCCGACTGCTCCTTCGTCTCTTCTCGTAATCGTCATCAACCCTCTGCCACCACCTCCTTCCTCCCTCTCCGTCCTCGATGTCACAACCTCAACATCACGACCTCATTAGATATTGGGATCCAGATCCGCCTCCACACAGCTCCCTTGCTGCCGTCATCTCGAGATCCAGATCCTGATCGCATGCAACTCTATCGATTACAGATCCTGCCGCATCGTCGAAATCACCAACCTAGATCCACATCAACCACCAACCCGATCTCATTCACCATCGACAGGATCTCAAACCTTCGCCAACAGCAACGACCCTTGTTTGCCATCATCTAGATCTAACAATCTCGATCAGGTTTCATCATAGTTGATTGCTGCCAGATCCTCGCCGACGATTTCCTTTTCCTCTTTCAGCCCTCTCCTAGCACCCACGAGCCAACTGGCTTTAAATTATGTTCGGGTCGACCCAATAACAGACCGACCCGACTGTTCATCTACAAGCTCGACCTGAGCTGATTCGAGCCGCCTGAGTCGACAACGCTGATCCGAGCCGAGCCGATCCGAGCAGCTCAGACCCAACGGGACGGCTCACACCCGAGCCAGTCGACCCGAGTTGAGCCGAGTTGACCAGGCCCGACTGAGTCCTGACTGAGTTCTGACTCGGATCCAACTTAGCAGGATTTGTTCAGAAGCTGTTTTGAGCTCATTTTAAGCCTGATTCGAGCTATTTTTGAATCAGTCTTCTTCTAGTCACGTCCAACATGTGTTATAGTTGTTCCAGAACTTTCATGTAAGATTTTCAGCTATTAATTGTGGAGAATCGTTTGCAGACTCTTACAAAACTTATGTTTGAGCATGAACTACTCACCTCCTCAGGTGATATCATAATTTGATCTATTTTTAATTGTTCATTTCATGCAAATTTTAGGAGTGGTGCATTTATTTGTAGTTTATCATGCATAATTGTTGATATTTATTGATCTTATTTGTTAGTTGCTTAACACCATCATAAAAATTGAGCTTTTTAGGATTTATTTTTCATCATTTTGTGCATGTATTTAGTTTTTTTTGAGTCTAGAAATTTTACATAATCATTCGCTTGTTTGTATTTTTTTTGCATAGCTGTTTGTCTTAGGTTAATTTGTATATATGTCTGAGTTTAGCACGAGATTTAGGCGTCCTCTAGGGTCACGAAATACAGATTCATAACATAGCACTAGAGTGTAATTATTATAATTGGCGTGTTGTTAGGAGAGAAGAAGTCCAATGAAAGAGCTGCATAGCGCCTCTCAATTTTTATGGTACACACGACTCGCGATTTTTGTGATTGTATAGCGCACATGGACTACTATTTTGATTTATATGAATTTTCTGATGCGCGTAGAGTTTGGTTTGCGTGTTTGGATTCATGAAAGTGGGAGGAAAATAAGAAGTGAGAAGTGAAAGTGGGAAATGTGAAAGTGTAGTGGGAAATTGGGATGTGTGGAAATAAGTTTTCCGGTGTTTGGTTGTAATGTAAAAGTGTAAGTGGAAAAGTATATTGTGTTTTCCGGTGTTTGGTTAGTAATGTGGAGTGGAAGTGAAAAAATTGACCACAAAATAATATTAAATTAAATATTATTTTTGAAGTGACGTTTTTGAACTGTAATTGGACTGCAAGTGGGATTTACATGACATCAAAATTTAATGCGTTAAGCTACAACTTATTACAAGAGATTTACATAACCACACAATTAACTGTAACACCCTGAAAATGTGAAAATGGTAGTGTAAAGGGAGATGTAAAAGGGAAAAGGGAAAGGAAAATAGGTTTTCCCATTTGCCATTTCCGTTTTAAAACAAACAAGGGAAGTGGGAAAACTCAGAAATGAGTTTACCACCTCCCATTTTTCTCCCACTTCCATGAATCCAAACTCGCTAGTTAGCTGAAACTAAAATATTCAGCTCAAGATTATTGGAATACCATAAAAAGATAACTAGCGAGGACATACGCCAGACCTATAGAGACATAGGATGAAATAAAGGAATAACTTAAGGAAAAATTTATTCCCTCTTCCTAAAGAAAACACATTAGTTGAGTCTAGTATATTCTTACATGACGTTATGTTTTCATTTTCTACACCTACGATAAAGGAAGGAATTGAGTACGAGATAGGTCTGGAGACAATGATGAGGACATTATCAGTTGCTAGTTGTTTTTTATTGCCTTAGTTATTTTTTAAGTTTACTTGTTTTCTTATGTGAATGTTTAATACCACATCAATTATCTCTTAGAAGTGCTCTTTTGTAAGGCTTGTAAATAGGCCCACTTTTTTATTCAGGAGATAATGATGAATTAAAAATTTTCAGTTAAAATTTTAGAGATCTTGAGTTCTTGAGATTGGGGTGTGAAGCCCGTGGTGTAAGGTGTGCGAAGCCTAAATTTATCCTACTTTCTTAAACCCTAATTCTCTTTTTTATTTCTTCTTTTCGAAACCCTAATTTCTTTTGATTTGAAGGTGATTGCAATCTCGTATTACATCAGTGAGTTTTTAGGGTTCCTTCCTATTGTTTGTTAGGTTACTCATAGTGTTTCTTTTTTAGTGATTGTTTGGAGTTCTTTTCTGAGTTTCTTTAGAATTCTGTCGGTCCTACTAATGTTATACCATTAGAGGTGTTCGATGTAAGTCCTCTTAGGAAACCCCATATATCTTATTTTTGTATCTGTAGCAGTTTTATCAAGTGAGTTTGTTGCATTACATTTGCCTGAAATACATGATAAGACCCATAGACATATAATATTTGCAATGATGACTACAAATTTGCTGCATATTTATATAGTATCTTGCATGAATGTGCAGTTAAAAATGTGATGGTTACGATTCACTCTGAGAGGTTTCCTCTCGGAACTGTGAGTCAGTTGCACGCTCGACGTATATGTCTTTTTAAAGTCATGAGGAGGATTAGTTCCATTACTAATGAGTTGAATATCCCATAGGATTCTGATTTCAGTTCGATTTTCAATGAAGCGGATTTGACTCTTTCTGCTGCATGTGCGTTTGCAGATCTATCATCGATTACAGCCGACCCGTCATGGAGGTCACTTCCACCTCCACAACATTGGTTCAAACTTGATGCAAAGCCGTCGATTTTTCTACTACCACCATGACCCGATTGAGTGCTTCGTGTTGGGGGTCTACACTCGACATGGTCAAGTTTTCCCAACCCTGGGGGGAAATGGTGAGGGCATTACGCCGTTTGAGCGAGTCTACACTAGAAAAAAGGTGTGTTGCATTCTTTTTGGTTCTAGTTTATTGTTAGGTACTTTTTGCTTTATTTTATTTTAATTTTAGTTGTTTTCTTTTTTTTTAAATTTTGTGTCATATTAGTTGTATTCTGAGAATTGACTTTTGTAAAGCCTATACATAGGCCTCAAGACCTCTTTGCTAGTCAATGAATGATTAAATCCAAAATTTTCGGTTAAAATTCTTGATATCTGATTTTGAGATTGGTGTAAAGGGTGTGAAGTCCAATCTTGTGCAAGGGGTGTGAAGCCCAAAATTTTACCAGCTTCTTGTTTATCTTTCATATTTCTTTATCCATCTTCTTAAACCCTAGTTTTCCTCTTCTATTTGGATTGAAGGCTTACATCAAACTTCAATGTAAATCTTTATCAATTATCATGAAACTAGTCTGAGTCACATATAAATCAAGAGAGAGGTGGGAAACTAAAAGAAATTAAAACTAACTTTTATTTGCTAGGCACCCTTCGTTTGTTCCCAAACTCAAGCCCAAGTCTTTGCCCTGAAATACACTACTCAAACCCTATACTTGTAGGCATTATAGTTAATAAAGGAGATGCTACCTCTTGAATGAACTTTTCTAATCGATCCCCGAATCAACTTTTCTAATCGATCCCCGAATCTATCAGGTCGGTCCTTTAGAATGATGAGTTCATAGTTATTGGAGTTGATCTCTTATTAAGGTATAGGTAGGTTTAAGACCTTGGAAGTTACTGGATACTAGTTTGTGGCACATGCTATGCGAAATTGGAGCTATGTGCAAGAAAATAGTTTCTTTAGAAAAGATCATGAAAAACTGGAGTATTTTCTATCCTATCCTTGCATTAAATGTTAGCTCACTTTTTTATAGATTCTTTTTCAATCTTCATTTTGTGCTATTAAGCATATGAAAAATACACATTCTCATTGTTAATTTTACTGCCTGCAAAAAATATAAATTAATAGATCAACATGCATAATTGCATATGAAGCTCGCGTATAGAAAAGATTAGTGTAAATATAAAGAATAGACATAGTCATTGCACTAAATTGGATAAACATGTAAAATTGTACCATGCAATTTATATGGTGCACGTCTAAAACTAAAAGTTTTTACATGTTAGAAAATTTGAAAGTAAATTAACATTGATTTACAAATTTAATTAAGATAGTTACATATAAACAGTAGTTGAATGAAGTTTATAATGTAATTACTAAATATATATATAGAAAAACAAAATTCTCTCCATTCCAGTCTTAGAAATGTTCGCGCGAATAGCTGCTTGGTTAGCGGGACCCACATTTCAGATTTTTATTTTTTAAAACAGCTTTAGTGTTGGGCTCACGTGTTGAATTTTTTTTTTTTTTTAAGGAGGCCGGCTGGCCACGCGCTCGAGGCCGGCTGGCCACAAAACTTTTCTAGTTATAGATGTAGAGATAACACCTTTGATTGAGGGTTAGATTTTTAAGTCAGAAGAGTGAGCTGAGGGTATGGCCTTTGATCGAGGTTTAGATTGCTCAAGTCAGAAGAGTGAGCTGAGGGTATAACTGGCCTTCGATCGAGGTTTGGATTGTAATGTTTATGTTCCTTTACACTGTTCGTTTGTTAATAACAGTAATCAAATTATCAAATTTCATCTTGCAATTGTTTTGAATGCCATTCTCTCTTCTGCTTTATAATGCTTAATGAAGTACTCATTAATGATTTCCCTCCTTATTATCATCATTCTGAACATGGTTAACTACATTTTATTGTGTTTGCATTCAGTCCAGAAGGTGGTTTAGAGCTTCAACCTATGAGCCCATACCATCGCCTGCTGTTGCATCGTCTTGCAGACATTTTTGGGTATGCATATGCATTGCGTATAATTATGCTGGAAATTATTCTTTTCTTGTGAATCGGGTAGTGACTAGCCAGAACGGATTGCTGTTATTCCTTCCAGATTCTTGAAATCCTTTTGTTTTGGCGCACTTAACTGTGTTTCTTTTGCTTGTAAATTAAAAAAAAAAAAAATCCTAGATTTGCTCATGAATCTGTTGGTGAAGGAGATGATCGCCATTTGGTTTTGGAGCGGTGTGCAGATACAGCAATGTAAGTTGATAAACATTTGTCTTTTTTCCCGTTACTAATTCATCCTTCAGATTTCATTGTTCTGTTCATTGATTAATTAAATAATAACTGGTTAAAACAGTTAATCTCCTAGGTTGTTAATTACTACCTATTTCATACCTTTTAACACAGCATTTTTTGCATTTAGTCTTTTCACAAATGGTTACTGCTTAAATTCTGCACATATGTTTTATGATGTTCAGTTGGCCATTTTATTTTGATATTCATAGAAATTATTTCCAGATGGATGTTTGTTGCTATGCTTAAATTTTAGTTTCTTGTTTGACTGTATATTTCTGGTGTGCGGATGCAGCAATGTAAGTTGATAAATATGTCTTATTTTCCCATTATTTATTCATTCATCAGATATCATTGTTCTTTTCATTGATTAATTAAATAATAACTGGTTAAAACAGTTAATCTCCTTGGTTATTATTTACTATCGATTTCACACCTTTCAAGACATGGCATGATTTGCGTTTAGTCTTTTCACAAATGATTACTGCTTCAGTTCTTCATATGCGTTTATGATGCTCAGTTGGCCATTTTATTTTGATCTTCATAGAAGTTATTTACACATGGATGTTTGTTGCTTAAATTTTAGTTTTCTTGTTTTGTTTTGTCATTCTGCACATGGATGACTGTATATTTCTGGTTTTGTTTTGTCATTCTGCACATGGTGTTTATAAAAGCTCGTTGGTTTGTTTCTCCTATAAAGTTTGCAGTCTTGTCTGAACTACTCCAAAGTTTACTCATGATCTGAATACTTGAAAACCCTTAATACTTCGAGTTTTGTTAAAACCATTCTAGACTATTAAATTAAACAACTCACTATTTGCGCCATTCATTTTGTGCCTACTTGATGCATAAGTAAAAAATTTAAACGCACTTAACTTTCAGTTTTAAGGGATTCTACATGATGTAAATCACAACAGATCGGATCTTCAATATGAATTTCCAAATGTGGAGTTTGAATGGGAAGTAATTCCTTTCAAATCCCTCCCAAAGGAGATTATCTCTACATATCTCATTATATATGTGTGTGTATATATGCATGCATGTATATATATAGGAAAGTATATGTATGTGTGTATATATATCCATGCATGCATGTGTAGGGAAACAGGATCTGCAAGGCATTATAGATGGTGGAGCAACGTTGAACCATCGTCTGCATGATTTGTTCCTCACCTTGATCTACCCACCTTAATTAGTTCAAAGATGAATATCAAGTGGTTTGAAAATCATTTACGATTGAATAAAATGGTAAACCAATAATGTGCATCAAGTACACATTAGGAAATAAACTAAAATAATAATTTGTAAAACTGTATGATACCTTTATAGCTAATTTTCATTTTAAATATTAAATGTTAATCTTTAAGTTATCAGGAAGCTTAATTGCTTAGTCATTTCACAAATAAATAACTTAAGTGTATATTATTAATGTTATTAGTAATAAGAAGTTAATAGGCTTTAAAGAAATTACTTAAAAATGTAACCTAAAATAATTTATCTTGGCAACCCTTATGCTTACCTTTCAAGGACAATATAATCTCAGGGAATGTCTTTTTACTGACCGCTCATAGTTAATGATTTCAAGGGCAACTGATGTGAAATGTGTCCATGTGATAGGAAATTAGTGATAAAACTACTAAAACTATACTTCACCAATAAGTTACGATCTTCGGGTAGAAAAGATTAAACTAATAATGCTAACAGATAGAATTAACAAAAAAAAGCATGTGCTGGCTGAGCAATTTTGATCATGAACACAGGAAAGATAATAGCTATGTAATACATGCAAAAGTTTTACAATCAATATTAAGAGTAATCAATCAGGTCGCAAATGCACACAATCTCACCAATATGTGGACAACAGTAAGACAGATAAAATCCTAGAGATTAATTATCAAGACCCTATAAATAAGTGATGTGATCAGGAAAACTCATGTACTGAGGATCACGCTTGGCCTCTGTGTCTTATCCAGTGGTGATGGTGTAAGAGCTAAAGGGCCTGCAAGTTGGGGTGCACGTGCTTCTTTGGATGAAATCGGACATGCAAATTGTGTATCCCTAAATGAAGCTCCACGTTCTCGACAATAGTAGACGCAATCCGATTCACGTATTCCTTAACGGCCTCCTCTGGATTAAACTGAAAGTCTAAGAATGGGGATTCAATGCCTCAAGAACTCTTGGTTGTCTTCAACAATTCCACTAAAATAATATAAATTTAGAGTTTTTTGTAGAATGTGATCAATGGATCAAAAGAGTGAGGTTTGTGGTAAAAGCAAGATTAAGGGAGCAGGTGGTGGCGGAGGAGAGGCGGCAGGGCGAAAGCGAGGGGAGGTGGCTATAGGACGGGAGGCAGCAAGTAAGAGCAGGGGAGGAGGTGGTGGTGAAGGAGAGGCAGCAGGGCGGGAGGCAACAAGCGAGAGCGGGGTAAGGGCGGCGCGGGTCGACGTGAGGGCATGAGGGCGGTGGTGGGCTGCAGGAGAGGGAGGACATGGGAGAAGGGCAGCGATAGGTTGGCGTGAAAGGGAGGTAGATGGTGGAGGGATATGGCTAGTTTGGAGTTCACCCTTCTAAACTAGGGTTCATTATGGTTTTACACACCTGAAGGAAATTTTGAGAGGGAAGAGATTCACTCACAATTTTTTGTCAAAATAATTCTATATTGCTTTATTAACTAGAGAAGGAGCCTTTAAACAGGCTTTACAAAAATAAAAGAAAGTTCCCAAACCAATATGGAACTTAAAGACTACTAAACGAAGGAAAGAAAATTAACTCAAATAAAATAAAAAGACTGCATCAAACTCAATCCTAATCAACTAATCGAACCACATGGATGGATGCGTTTCCTCCTAAGTTGGCATACGACCCAGGGGCATTACTAGATTTCCATATAATTTTTTCCAGGTCGGAGAGAACTTGACCCCGTTGAGTCAGGTGTAGAAATTCTCTCGTATCGCTCCAAAGCATCTGGGTCAATCCGCAGCAAGTCACTTTGGTCAATTCATGTAAGTCGACGTTTTCCCTTTTTAATGGATCAAGTTTCTTCGAGTCCCACCACATTTGGTGACGATAATCTCATCATTTATGATTTTATCGGCCTTCTCCATTGTGTTGGGTAAAATATCTAGGAGTGGAGGAAGTGAGGGGCTTTAGAAAACAGGCTCGGGTTTAGGCTCATTAACCAGTGGATTGTTTGGGTTAAAGTTAGGACCCTTGTAATCCATTAGATTTTTGACATTGAATGTAGAACTGATACCAAAATCCTTTGGAAGGTTTATAATATAAACATTACATTCAATTTCTTTAGGATTTGAAATAGACCAGCACTACGAGCATGCAAATTTTAACAGTTCCTAGAGAAAAACATTCAATACGAATCTGAAATATCACAAATCACCAACATTTAAAGTTTTTATTTGTTTTCTAACATCAGCCCGTAGTTTATAGTTGGCATTACTTTGTGCAATTCTATCACTGATCTCCTTGTGTAGCTCATGCACGTGGAATGCAAATGCAGATGTAGACTCAGATGCCCTATAATTATCAGCTATGGGGATAAGGTCAATGGTTTGTCTGAGTCTAAAACCATAAACAGTCTCATGGGAATTTCTACTTGTTGTCTTATTAACAAATGTGTTGTAGGCAAATTCAGCAATGAACAACTTAATATCTCAACTTTTCTGACGTTCATCAAGGAGGGTCCTTAAGAGGTTACCTAGAATCCTATTAACGACTCCTGTTTGTCCATCGGTTTGGGGATGGAAGGCAGTGGAGAACTTCAAGTTGGTACCTAGCATATGTCATAAGATTTCCAAAAGTAACTGGTAAACTTGACATCTCGGTCAGACACAATGATTTTGGGTAAACCATGCAGCTTAAACGACACCATCAAAGAATATCTTGGCCACTCTGGAGGTGTCGAAGGTTCGAAAGCAGGGCAAAAAAATGAGCCATTTTAGAAAAATGGTCCATAATCACTAGAACAGATTCGTGTTTTCTTTGGGTTTTCAAGAGGTCCAACACGAAATCCATGCTAATGTCTTGCTGTGGGCAATTTGGTACTGACAGTAGAGTGTATAAACTGGTATCTGCTTTTGTTGCTTGGCAAGTTGACATGTGTGACACCTTTCAACATGCTTGACAACATCACGTTTGAGACTAGGCTAATAAAACCGATACCCAACGACTTCAATGGTCTTCTCATTTTCAAAGTGCCTAGCTAGACCACTGGCATGCAATTTTCTCATAAGAAATTCTCTAAGCGAGGTTCTTAGGATGCATAATTTTCGGCCTAGAAACAAATACCCCTTGTAGGGTACATCTATCCACTTCTCGAGTCGCTCCATCTTTCAATATGGCATAGATGTCGCAAAATAGGGACATGACTCGTATTCAGTCAACTTTTTAAAGTCGTTTACCACTGTGGACATTTTTGTCAAGACAAAAACACAATGACTGAGAGCTTTAGCGACTTTGTTTTCTATTACCGCTTTGTGTCGTAGGGTGAACATGTAATGTTAGAGAAATTCAATCCATCGCTCATGTCGTGCATTTAGTTTCTTTTGGGAGTATATATACTTCATGGCTCATGGTCGGAGTAGAGGATGAATTCTTGCGGTAGTAGATAGTGTCGCCAATGGCGAAGTGCTTGAATTACTGCATAAAATTCTTTGTCATAGGTAGAGTATCGTTGTTTGACATCATTCAATTTCTCACTAATGTAAGCAACTGGATGGCCTTCTTAAGCGCGTGCCCCGTCTATGTCAATTCCTGATGAGTCACATGTCATTTTAAAAACTTTGAAAAAAATCGGGGAGACACGGGATATGGGCCCTAGCCATTCTCTTTTTAATCTCAATAAATGCTTTTGAGGCAATGCTTGACCAAGCAAATTTGCCCTTCTTTAAGCAATCAGTGGTTATTGGGGCCAGGATGGTACTGAACCCTTGAATAAACCTGACGATAAAAGGTCGCGAGCCTGTATAAACTTCTGACATATCTAATAGTCTTGGGCTCAGGCTATTCTTCTATGGCTACTTTTTCTGAGTTCACTGAGACTCCACTGGCAGAGATCACAAATCTTAGAAAATAGACCTCTGTGGTAAGAAATGTATACTTCTTGGGATTGACATATAGCTCTTCCTTTCTTAACACGTCACATACCTTACGCAAGTGGTCCAAGTGTTGCTCATGTGATCGACTGTAGATGAAGATGTCATTGAAGTAAACTACTAGGAATTTACCTATGAAGGTGAAAACACCTAGAAGGAGGGGGGGTGAATAGGTGTAAATGCTAATCTAGAAATTAAGTGCGCTAAATGCGGAAGCTTAAAACAATTTTGCAATCACACTTAATACAACCTACAAGTGTAGCCGAATTCCCCGTGAAGGGCTCTGGACTAACTCCTCTTGATTCCCCTAGATAAGGGTTGAGGTGCTATATGAAGCTTTTGTGGTTAAGTACAAGTGAGGCACACACAAACAAGCATATAATAGATATGGCAATATGAATCAATGCTCAAACACAAGCAAATAGATATGATGCTATGAATGATGCTTTGCACAAAATAAAGAGAGAGAGAGTTAAGAGGCAATGGATCAAACGCAAACACAAAGATATGTTCCGAGGTTCGAGCCCCTAGCTCTACGTCCCCGCCTTCACCGAGAAGGATTTCTAATCCACTATACTTCCACCGAGGGAACCTCTACCGAGGAGGATTTGTTACAACACTAGGAGTACCGAACTCCTCTCTCAAACACCACCTCACAACCGAGGGGTAGGCCCGTAGCCAAACAACCACAAACACCTCTACCGAAGAGGGGTACAAACTCCAACTCCACTTCTCACAAGAGGGAGTAAACAACAATCTCCACCTCTACCAAAGAGGGAGCAAACACCAAACCTCAACCTCTACCGAAGAGGGAGCAACCCAACAATGAGAAAGGGTTTTTACAACAAGTGGTTACAAAGACCACAAACTCTCTTTTCCACAAAAACAAAGATCCTAATAGATTAGGATAGAAAATATAGCTCAAGTGTGGAAAACTAGTGTTTTGATCAAAGAAAAACTCTTGGGAAAAATACCAAATAGATATGGAGATTTAGATCAAGAAACAATTCCCAAGACCTAATTTCTTTGAAATACCAAAACACTTTAAAACAAATAAAATGGATCTTTTTGCTCTTTAAACACTTTTGAAAACTTGTTTTTAAAACCAGAGAATGGGAAAAAATTAGCTCTAAAAATCTTAGTTAAAACCCTCAAGAAATGGGGTATTTATAGCCCCAACAGAAAACTAGCCGTTAGGCTGAACTGTCAGCCTGACAGGCTGGCGGTCGATCGCCCAGTTCCAGAGAGCACAGCTCTCTGGTCCGGTCGAGACCGCACGGTCGACCCCCCAGATACAGAGAGCAGAGCTTTCTGGTCCGGTCGACCGGTCGGTCGACCGGCCCACTGGGCTGTCAGACGTGCACAGGGCTGTGCACGTCGGTCGACCGCACGGTCGACCGGGCCTTTGGTACGGTCGACCGTGCGGTCGACCGACCTGGCCTGTCAGCCACAGTCTGGGTCAGAAACTGGGTCAGAAAAACTTGATAAAAACATTTTAATAAATCTTGTAAAATATATAAACATCCCCAAAAATAGTTTATCATTTTGCATTGATATATAAACATGTGATAAAAAATTTAGCTCAAATATCAATCAATATGAACTATTTTTATGTCTTATTATTTTTACCAAAAATCAAAACTTGTATTTTATCAAACTTGTATTTTTCTCAATATCAAACTTGGATTTTCTTAAAACTCATGAATAGACATATCAAAATAAGTTTGTTTAAGATATGAAGCATGTATGTATATTGAACACATCTAATATACATAAAAACCATTTAAACTTGTTTTGAACTAAACTATTCATGAAAACTAAAATCCATAAAACGTGTGATTTTGTGCACTTGAGCATATCAACTATACTAAGCTTTACACATGGATCTAAATCACACTCTAAACTATGGATACCTAAGTCTTCTTGACGATCTTCATCTTCAAGCCGACTCAGTCCAAAACACCGTGATCCAACGAGCGCTATTGTATGATCTTTATGCTCGGGCCCTGGAATCACCATGAAAAGCTTCCAAACTCCTTTGTTGAAGCTAATCACCAACTAATATCTTGTTACAAGATCTGAAACTAAAATCACAAGATTATTAGTAAACATAACTACATGAGTTAATCATCATCAAAACTAGGGTGGAAGGCCTTCGGGCCAACAATCTCCCCCTTTTTGATGATGACAAAACTCATGGAGTTATATATGCATGGATTAAAGTTAAGCTTCAAGGAAGCTCCCCCTTAACTCATGCATAGCAAATAAACATAAAGATATGCAATATAAGCTCATAAATATGTATGCATAGACATGCATAAAACAATGAAACATGTTCTTAATATCAATAAACATCAAACTAAAAACAATGCTCTTGATATCAATTAAACGACAAACTAAAAACAAAACATGCATATAAAAACATATGCATATTAACTTAAATTCTTCTCCCCCTTTTTGTCAATCATCAACAAAGGGGTCTAAATAAAAACAAAACATTTTTCTCTTTCTTTTTGTTTGAAACATTGAATCAATAAAAAGATGTTCTCCCCCTTTTTGTCTAAAACAAAAACAATGTCAATAAGGGGTCACAATCAAATATGATACCAATTAAAAATATATCAAAGAAGTGCATATTGATACCAATTCAAATACCAATTTGAAAAACTAAAATCTTGATACCAATTGATAAATAAACGAATAAGCATCTTGATACCAATTAAATAAACATGTTACCAAAATAAACATTTTCATCATAAAGTGTGGGAGTGGAAGTCAAATACAAATTGAAAGACAAAATCAAATTTTCTCCCCCTTTATGAAATATCAACTAAAACTGCGTAAGCTCGAATTAAGATACCAATTGAAAATTGAATCAATTGAAACAAAGTTAAAACTCAAGCTTTAGCATAAACACATATATATGTATGAAAAATTTAGATACCAATAGAAATTGATACCATTAGAATTGAAAGCATACATACATAAAAACAATATATGAGTATACAAAAATGTCAATATTGATACCAATTGAAAGAATTCAATAATACCAATTGAAACAACAATAAAATCAAGTATATACATCATATAACTATACCTCCCAATCATGTTCAAGTTTAAAGATGATTTTCACTATAAAGCATACATGAGCATGATCTCCCATCCAACCACCCTTGGAAGGTAGGGGTTTTTAAAATAGATTTGAAAATGAAGTTTGTTTGAAAAACACTACTATAATGAAGAATACGAACTAGTTATATGAAAAGTTTTATAAACTAGTACGAAATCCTTCAAGTAAGGAATAAAACATAAATATTTTTCATGAAATAGGAAATCCACATGATAATTAACACTCAAAGTCTTTGAAGCATAAATATGACTCATGAAAACAACACATGAGCAAACAATAATGTGAGTGTACAAATACAATGTGAAGATCATAATCATGAAAATATTCAATTAAGCTCATTATTCCTTAAAACATGAAAACATGAAAATCATCAAAACTTATTTAATCTTCAAGGCATATGTATGTCATGTACAAACTAAAGTATACATACATATCCAAACACAACGAGTCCACAAATGTATATGCATGAAGGCACGTGGCTCAAAGGATGTATATGTACAATCAATAGTTTGGACAAGATGGACATATACATGAAGTTTAAACATATAAACATGAAAACATGGATAAAATAAGAATACAAGTCAAATGCATGAATCATCAAAACTAGACTATACTAGCACATCTAATGGGTACAAATAAGCAATCAAGTACAAACATATATAGATTTATTTGTGGCCCACTATATGTACAAGTATGTACCTAGTCTTAATGAAAACTAACATTTAAACATATATTCAAAACATGAAGCATAAAACGAAATATGAATCAACATGATAAACATAAACATGATTATTATATAAATCCACATGTTATTAGAGATATGATAAACATGATAGCTAAACAAAGGTGAGAACACTAAATATGGGTCCACATAGCATGTGTGTCTCAAATGCTATACATGCATGTCAATGTACTAATAAACATGGCATTTACATGATAATCTACAAACATCAAAACATACTATAAACAATGAACATGAAAAGCATGTAAACAATATATGGGAGTTAGAGATCGTTACCCAAAACCTAGAAGGTAACTCTCCAAGGCTCCAAAACATGGTGGTCCTCTCCACCAAACTTCCCTTGAAAGTGATGCATCCAAATACTAATCTTTAGGCACGGAACGCATCCACTCCAAGGTACCGCAACTCTTACGTCATGCGAGAGCCCACACCTACATCATAAACAATAGGGGTGGTCTTTGGTACCCATATCTTATTGGGTCCATGGGGGTTAGTCCCTTCTCTAACCCAAACAAATTTATTTGCTAAATTTATATCATGTATTCTATCAAAGCAAAATTTAGTAAGGTGACCCTTACGTCCACAATGTGTACAAGTGTACACATGAGCATACATGGTGTGATGGTGATGACCGTGGGAAGCATGTGTATGCCGTGGAGGGTGTGCATGCATAATAGGAACTTGTTTCTTTCGAACCAAGGATTCCAAGCGTGTATGGTTCATGGCACATTGGCTCAAAGTGGAGCCCAAACAATCAACACTTTTCTTCAAAACATTTATATCATTTTCAATACTTGAAGATAAAGGGGAGCATGCAATAGGTGGTCTAGATGGAACTACCCTAGCATGGCAAACATGTGAATCTATTTCATTTTTCAAAGATTTATTTTTATTTAAACAAATTTCTAATTCTTTTGAGATAAAATCAATTTCCTTTTCAAAATACTGTTATCTCTTAAAATAGAATATACTTTTGAAGATAAAAACTCATTATTTTTCAAAACATTATCACAATCATTTTTACTCTTCAAAAAATTATTTTCTTTTAATACAAGTTCAAGTTGAGATTTCAATGAATCCCTATCATTAGAAATCTCCTTTCTCTTGCAAAACTAAATCAAGTTTAGAAGACAAATTTTCATTTTCTTTATTTTAAGCAAAAGTCTTCTTTTTCAAAATTTTATATTTTTCTCAATTTTTCACAAGCAATAGAAAGTTCTTCATTCAAAGCATGGGCATCAACAAGTTCATCACATGAAGAACTAGAATTAAAACTATCTAGTTGAGTTTCCGATTGTACCTCAAGGGAGTCATTCCCTTGGATCATATAGCATTGTTGTGGCTTGGATTCATCTCCACTAGATTCTTCCTCTTGTTGGATTGGTAATTGAAGCTTGGAGGTGGTGGTGGTTATCAAAATGTTCCACACTGCAAATGCGGAATCAAAGTTAGAAACAAGTAAAAGATATTCTCTATTTAATGTGCTTTTAATAGCCTCAAGGGCTAGTGCATTGGCCTCTATATGCTTGCTATCACTAAGGAAGGATTCCTTGGTAATGGCAAGGTGAACCTTATATCCTAGGGCTTGAAGGTAAATGGACATCTTAGTCTTCCAAACAACAATGTTGGAAGGGTCAAACATAGGTGGGGTCATGAAGTCCATGGTATAAATTATATGTGTGCAAACAAGCAAATGCAAATGTAGATTAGCTAAACAAGGATCTCACTCCTAGGATGTTAAGCCTAAGTATCAGGAGCGTAGGCTCTGATACCAATTGAAAACACCTAGAGGGGGGTGAATAGGTGTAAATGCTAATCTAGAAATTAAGTGCGCTAAATGCAGAAGCTTAAAATAATTTTGCAATCACACTTAATACAACCTACAAGTGTAGCCGAATTCCCCATGAAGGGCTCTGGACTAACTCCTCTTGATTCCCCTAAATAAGGGTTGAGGTGCTATATGAAGCTCTTGTGATTAAGTACAAGTGAGGCACACACAAACAAGCATATAATAGATATGACAATATGAATCAATGCTCAAACACAAGCAAATAGATATGATGCTATGAATGATGCTTTGCACAAAATAAAGAGAGAGAGTTAAGAGACAATGGATCAAACGCAAACACAAAGATATGTTCCGAGGTTCGAGCCCCTAGCTCTACGTCCCCGCCTTCACCGAGAAGGATTTCTAATCCACTATACTCCTACCGAGGGAACCTCCACCGAGGAGGATTTGTTACAACACTAGGAGTACCGAACTCCTCTCTCAAACACCACCACACAACCGAGGGGTAGGCCCGTAGCCAAACAACCACAAACACCTCTACCGAAGAGGGTTACAAACTCCAACTCCACTTCTCACAAGAGGGAGTAAACAACAATCTCCACCTCTACCAAAGAGGGAGCAAACACCAAACCTCAACCTCTACCGAAGAGGGAGCAACCCAACAATGAGAAAGGGTTTTTACAACAAGTGGTTACAAAGACCACAAACTCTCTTTTCCACAAAAACAAAGATCCTAATAGATTAGGATAGAAAATATAACTCAAGTGTGGAAAACTAGTGTTTTGATCAAAGAAAAACTCTTGGGAAAAATACCAAATAGATATGGAGATTTAGATCAAGAAACAATTCCCAAAACCTAATTTCTTTGAAATACCAAAACACTTTAAAACAAATAAAATGGATCTTTTTGTTCTTTAAACACTTTTGAAAACTTGTTTTTAAAACCAGAGAATGGGGAAAAATTAGCTCTAAAAATCTTAGTTAAAACCCCCAAGAAATGGGGTATTTATAGCCCCAACAGAAAACTAGCCGTTAGGCTGAACTGTCAGCCTGACAGGCTGGCGGTCGACCGGTCGGTCGACCGCCAACGGTCGGATTTCCGACCGTTGGAGCTCTCGGTCGACCGCCCGGTCGACCGCCCAGTTCCAGAGAGCACAGCTCTCTGGTCCGGTCGACCGCACGGTCGACCGGCCCACTGGGCTGCCAGACGTGCACAGGGCTGTGCACGTCGGTCGACCGGCCTTTGGTGCGGTCGACCGTGCGGTCGACCGACCTGGCCTGTCAGCCACAGTTTGGGTCAGAAAAACTTGATAAAAACATTTAATAAATCTTGTAAAATATATAAACATCCCCAAAAATAGTTTTATCATTTTGCATTGATATATAAACATGTGATAAAAAGTTTAGCTCAAATATCAATCAATATGAACTATTTTTGTGTCTTATTATTTTTACCAAAAATCAAAACTTGTATTTTATCAAACTTGTATTTTTCTCAATATCAAACTTGGATTTTCTTAAAACTCATGAATAGACATATCAAAATAAGTTTGTTTAAGATATGAAGCATGTATGTATATTGAACACATCTAATATACATAAAACCATTTAAACTTGTTTTGAACTAAACTATTCATGAAAATCAAAATCCATAAAACGTGTGTGTATTTTGTGCACTTGAGCATATCAACTATACTAAGCTTTACACATGGATCTAAAACACACTCTAAACTATGGATACCTAAGTCTTCTTGACGATCTTCATCTTCAAGCCGACTCGGTCCAAAACACCGTGATCCAACGAGCGCTATTGTATGATCTTTATGCTCGGGCCCTGGAATCACCATGAAAAGCTTCCAAACTCCTTTATTGAAGCTAATCACCAACTAATATTTTGTTACAAGATCTGAAACTAAAATCACAAGATTATTAGTAAACATAACTACATGAGTTAATCATCATCAAAACTAGGGTGGAAGGCCTTCGGGCCAACAGAAGGGACGTAGCACTTGTATCATCACTCGCATAAAGGTGCTATGAGCATTTGTCAGGCCAAAGGGCATAACCATTCATTCATATAATCCGTCCTTCGTCTTGAATGTGATTTCCATTTGTCTCTTGGATGGATACAGATTTGATGGTAGCCACTTGTGGTAAAGATTTTCCGGTGTGAGTGATCAGACGGTCGATCCACAATACAAACGAGAGTATGTGTTTAAGATATAAGTGCAAAATAACAAATACTACACAGACAATAGATGGAGACAATATTTTTATGTGAAAACTCAAATCAGAAAAAAACCACAGAGAGGAGGAAAGTTCACTATAACTCGCTAGTTTACATGAATTGCATGTATGTGTTGGTATTTCTTTGAGTTAGGATTGGATGGAAGGCCCAAAAATCCTCTTCTCATTGGAGAAGGTCTATTTGTACTGGACTTCTCCCCCCAGGCAGATGGGGCACTGGCGAGATATGTGTAACTGCACAATCTTCATGTCGAATTTATTATTGTACCGGTCGTGATTGCTGGCGTAATTGGGATAGCATGCAAAACATTTCTTCATTATCCATAACTGTCTGCCTTGTACGCATGAGCATTACACGTCTTCAACGTCAGAGAGGAGTGGTGACGTGATTGCAGGCAGAGATCTCGGGTTATCGGGGACTTTCAGGTGAAGTCAGAGATGTTGTTGTAGGTGATTCCGGAGGGTGATGCCTCTGGGATTGGAGGTTTGCTTCGAGATGAATCTGGGTGGCGGAGCTTTAAAGGTTGACTTAGGTTCAGCCTGGAGTAATTCTGGGAACTGTGGATGCTCTCGGGAGGGTTTGATGTGACGAAGGCAGTTGATTGTTGCAGAAACTTTAAAAGAGGAACTTGGTTGCTTCGATATGTACCAGCATCTTGCTCAGGATCAATTTTTGACTACTACAGATGCCCCGCTCTTTCGCTTGTCGAAGCCTATAAGTGGGAAGTCAGAAAAGTAGAGTTGGTTGAGATCTTTGAATGCATTAAGTTCTTCTAGATACTAGAAAAGGGGAGGATCTAGTCTATTAATGCGAATATTTGAGATTTCTCCTGGAGATTGCGTGGCTGGATGACAGCTGGCGTGTCTATTGATTAGATTGGCATGAAATCTGTGATTGGCGTCTTTTTGAAACCTGACGCCATGATGACTGAGATCGGGTGTCAGAGGTGGTTGATATCCTGCAGATTTGGTCGGCCAAAGACCTTGGGATGTGGACTGACTTTTACGGGGATTAGAGATTTGAAGTGGGGACATGTCGACTCCTCCAACTATTAATAATGTGCAACTCTAGGGTGGAAATTGCCTGTCTTCTCCTCTGAGAAAACCCTTGCTTTCAAACTCTTAGCTCTGGAGGGTTCCCATGTCGTTCTTCTTCTTTGTTCGGTGTAGGAAAGAGAGGGAGAGGATGGAGATGGTGGGAATAATTGCTGGGCTCTTGCTATTTGGGAGTCTGGTTGGCACAAAATATCAGTCTTCGCGATGAGCTTGTCGCAGAACATCAGTTTCGCGACAAGGCTCTGCTACCAGGAAGGATAGGTAGGGCTTTCACTTTGACCTGGTTTGTTCGTCTGATCTCCGATCAGATCAATTCAGCTCTCATCTCGGGGTTCGATGTTCTTTCTTGGTGGCGTGTATGAGGTATGAGTGGGGGCTGTCCCGGACAGTCACAGAGGTTGATCTGATTCCATCGCCGTCTTTTATGTCTTGCAGTTTTCACTCTGGGTGAGGGCTGCTGCTTCGCGCTTGGAGACTCTCTTGTGGCGAGCAACAGGAGGAAAGTATGGGGGTATTTCTTGAGTTGTCGCCGATGAAGCACTCCTTCTGGAGCTCCAACATCTTCCTCAGAATAAAAGGTCAGCGGTGATATCATCACTGGCTTGTATGTCTTGTCAGAGTCCGTCTAAATTCCTAAGAGACGTTCTAGGCGGAGAGGAGAAGATTCTTCATCTGAAGGATCTCTTATTTTTGTGAAGGAACCTTTCAAAGCTTCCTCCGGGAACCTTGTATGGTGGCGTGAACAATAAGATCGTGCCTCCGTGAAAAGCGTTCTCCGATAAGCAAATCTTTGTTTGCTTCAGCATCGGGGACTTGTTTGGTAAGGTTGGATGGATAGGAGCTAGATCATCTATATTTCTGCTTCAAAAATATATACATAAAAATATGACAATCTCGTATTACTTATATTAGATATAATCAAGTAAATTTAAAGTAATGTAATCAGAATGAAAAAATTTGGAATAAATGTTTGTGTTTGGAATTGATCGTGTCTCCTCGGAGTGCATGTCTTTTAACTCTGGGATATTAACTTGGCCTATGGATGGTTTGGTAGGTTTGTAGTGTTCCCGAGTGGGGTAGTCCCATTAGTGGTACCTGCAACTTTTTATCTTCCGAGTGGAGGAAATCCCAACTGCGGAGTTGGATTCACGTATGCTTCCGAGTGAAAGTATGACCCATCAGTGGAGCTGTGACTTTGGGACTTTGAGGGTGAAATCCCTATAGCAGAGTTGGGCCTCCGAGTGGGGGAAATCCCAGCAACGGAGTAGAATTTTGCAGGACTCCGAGTGAGGGAAATACTAGATGCGGAGTGATGATGCGCATACAAACATGCAATGATGCTACTTGAATTAAATGTTAGATGTAATATTATAAGAAAACGAAAGGCGTAAATTAGATAGTTTAGGGCGACAAGACTGTATGCTCAACTTTTAATTACACGAAATTAGTACATCGAGGAGATAATCCAAACAAGGAAACCCTCGTGTATGTACCATGCGTCTCGCGCGATTATAGGCTAGACATACACAACTATATCGTTCGAGATGAGTAACATATGCACACATTCACAAAGATGATGTTCGAATAATACCTAGGCAACTGTACCTTCTCCGGTACCATTGATGCGCCTGTAATCATACGAAACTAGTACGTTGAGGGGGTAATCTAAACAAGAAAACTCTCATGTATATACCATGTCTCGTGTAATCATAGACTCTCCAGTTACCTACAGATTAGAAAAAGACCTGAAGTGAGGTATCACCCATTGACAGATTGGATGCGTCAACTCCGAGTGGGAGAATCCCAGTAACAGAGTGGTTATCCGGACCTCCGAGTGGGGGAAATCCCAATAGCGGAGTTGGGCCTTCGAGTAGGGGAAATCCCAGCAGCGGAGTTAGGTTCATAGTCACTTTCGAGTGGGAAAAATCTCATCAGTGGAGCCCTGACCTCGGTAAGGACTTGAAGTGGGGGTATCACCCATCGACAGATTGGATAGGTCTACTCCAAGTGGGGGAAATCCCAGCAACGTAGTGGAAAATCGGACCTCTGAGTAGGAAAAATCCCAGCAGCAGAGATGTGCCTCCAAGTAGGGGCAATCCCACCAGCGGAGTCGGGTTCAGAGTCGCTTCCGGGTGGAGAAAATCCCATCAATAAAACGTCTAGCTACAGTTCCGCGTAGGGGAAACGTCTAGACATAGTCTTCCGAGTAGGAAAAATTCCAACAACGGAACTCTGAGGAGGAAATTCCAGCAGCAGAGTAGTTCTGAGTGGGGGAAATCCAATTAGCAGAACATTTAGCTACAGTCCTCCGAGTGGGAAAAATCCCAGCAATGAAAGCACTGACTCCAAGTGAAGAAAATCTCAGCAGTAGTTTCGAGTGGGAAAAATCTCATCAGTGGAATGTCTGCACAGTCCTCTGAAGAAGGATAGACTCCGAGTGGGGAAAATCCCAGCAGTGAAAGGATCGACTCCGAGTGGGGAAAATCCCAGCAGCGGAGTAGTTCTAAGTGGGGAAAATCCCATCAGTGGAAGTCTAGCTTGGAAGGGCTGCAATGGTCAAGAGCAAGGAATATCATTTCATTCAATATTAAAATGGAATATATGGAATTAGAATATAGGAAATGGTAGGGACATGAGTACTGCTCTATCTCTTGGAAACACGGGATCAATCATTCGCTTTGTATTAGGTGATCAGGTGTTGTGATTGGATAGACGGTGGAGCGTTGGGCTGTCCGGATCTGGAGACTGCTTCGGGAGTGAGGATGTACTCTTTGAGGAGACCTTGTTGGATGAGCTCTTTCAGGTACTTTCAGAGGGACCAACAATGGATGATCTTTTGTCCCTTGCAGTCATGGTAGGAGCAGTATTCTTCTGATCTGGGAAGTGAGGGATCATACCGGACTGGTCTCGGGCGCCTAAACCCACAGTTGGTCCTTGAAGGTGTTGAAAACCTCGTGTTGATGGGGAGCTTCAATAGAGTGAAATGTAGTTCCATCAGATTGTAAGTTCAAAGCAGTTTTGGTGGAAGGATAGGGGCACCTATTTCTTGAAGGCAGGTTATCCCCTGTTCTGATCTTGGGAGTGAGCTGAGGCTGTGTGCGGAGAGTTTGACTTTCCTCCGACTTCACCATGCTTCACGGTATGGTTGAAGGAAGTCTTCATTGCTTCCTCCAGCTGGATGTAGGGTTGAGCTCATGACAAGACCTCGCTCATCTGAGTGACATTGTGCTTGAGGAGGTGCTTGTACAGGGGTTGAGAAATCTGCAACCCGCTGATGAATGCGAGTGCAGAGACGTCCTCATCACAGTTGGGGACTTTGTTGAGTTGGCTTCAGAAGAAACTGATGTATGATTTGAGACTTTCGCTCTGCCTCATCTTGACGAAGGGGAGATGATGGCTGTTCTTCTTGGTTTCCTGACGGGAGGTGTACTGAGTGAGAAACACCTTGGTCACCTCAAAATTGTGGAGAGAGCGAGATTACAGAGAGTAGAACCAATTCGATGCCACACCTTTTAAACTTGAAGGAAAAGTGATGCACAAGAGTAGGTCGTTGCGGGAATAGACCACTATCTTGTCCCATAAATGCCTGATGTGCTGGAAGTGTCGCTCACCCTGGAGTAGTAGTCGAAGGTTGGAGTTGAAAACTTCTTCGGGAACTCACATTCTAGGATGTCTTCGTAGAGGGGGGAGTCAGAAACTTTGACAACTGAAGGCATTGGCGACCTTGCAGCCTGGCTTCCGCGATTCGTCTCTGAATCAGTTTGTCGAGGACTCGGAGGTCGGGAGATCCACCGACTTCAGGTTTGCTTTCTGACTGCGTTGATGACTGGTTATTCTGGGGAGCAGTGATTTGAGCATGGAGTTTGCTCAATGCCTTCTGTTCACGGATGGAAATCTCGCGGTCGAGAGCTGCTGCTCCCGATCGCGATCTGATTAGGCTTGTTATTCTTTCATCTGCTCTTCATGTCAACGAGCATCTATAGGAGCTGATCTTCGTGCTGGTGCGATGGTTGGACACTGGTGGCTGTTCCCTGAGGCAAGGAGCCGGTGTTTTCGGTGGTATGAGGCTGATTGTTGGATGGTGAAGGGGCCGTGCTCCCAGCGGTTCCGATGGCTTAACTTTGGATGTTACGCTGTTGATGGCTCGCTTTCTTGGGGCCATGGTCGATCTGAAAGAGGCTTTTTGAGGAAGATTTTATGGGTTTTTAGAGGAGAGATTTTGAGTGTAAGGACTCAGATTTTAATAAAAGCACCATTTTGTGCTGGAAATTTTCCATTGTGAGTGATCAGACGGTCGACCCACATCATAAACGAGACTATATGTTTAAGGTGTAAGTACAAAATAACAAACACTACACAGACAATAGATGGAGACACGATATTTTTACTTGAAAACCCAAATCAGAAAAACAATGGGGAGAAAGAGGAGGAAAATTCACTATAACTCGCTAGTTTATATGAATTACACGTATGTATTGGTATTTCTTTGAGTTAGGATTGGACGAAAGGCCTAAAAGTCTTCTCATGGGAGAAGATCAGTTTGTACTTAACTCCTCTCCCCAGGCGTACGAGGCGCTGGAGAGATATGTGTAACTACATGATCTTCATGTGCGAATTTATTGTAATGGTCGCGATTGCTGGCGTGATGGTTGGGCTTGCATGCAGAAAATTTCGTCATTATCCATAACTGTCCGCCGTGAATGCATGAGCGTTACACGCTTCAACGTGGGAGAGGAGAGGCGGCGTGATTACAGGCGGAGATCTCGGCAGTTGTTATTGGGAACTTTCGGGTGAAGTCAGGGATGTTGCTGTAGGTGACTTCAGAGGCTGATGCCTCCGGGATGGGGGTTTTCTCCTGGATGGATCTGGGTGGACAAGCTTTGGAGATTGACTTAGGTTTGACCTGGAGTGATTCTGAGATTGTGGATGCTCTCTGGAGGGTTCGATGTGACAGAGACAGTTGATTGTTGCAGAAACTTCAAAAGAACTTGGTTGCTTGGACCATGTCAGCATCTTACTGAGGGTCAATTTTTGACCACTACACTCTTGAGATCTATCTTTGAGAAGATAACGGCTCCAGTCATTATATCCAGCAGATCATCGAACCTAGGGATGAAAAAATGGTACTTAACTGTTATTTTATTGATTGCGCAGTTATTTACGCACATGCACCAAGATTCATCTTTTTTTGCATCAACAGGGCAGAAAGCATAAGGGTTCACACTCTTTCTAATGAAACCTTTTCTCAGTAGCTCATCAGTCTATGTCAATCATTCGGTAATGTGGCAAGTTGGGAAAACTTGCTTCTGGAAGGAAAACTTGCTTCTGGAATTAGATCATATCGTGTTGGATGTCACACATTGGTGGCAGCTTGTCTGAGAATATATCACTAAATTCCTTAATCACGGGAGTGATTTCAGGAGAAATACTGTTATTAGACTCAACTTCTCTAGCTGTGAGAATAATAAATGGTGCACCTTTTTTCAGTTCTTGTTCGAAGGCCTTCATACTGATTAGGTTAATTCTCTTAGTATTCTTTGGTGCGGTAGGCGTGTTCAAGCTGTCCAACTTTGGGTCGGAAGGGCAACAACTTAATCTTCTTACCCTTATGTTCAAATTGACACATCTTTGTCGAACAACCATGGTCTTCTTAGGATAACTAACCCACGTCCATGGCCACCACATTGCACCAGATCTTGTCCTTATAAAGATTAAAATAAATCAGGACAAGACACTAATGTTTTACTTCTAGGGTCGTGGAGTTGATTCATGATACTTTGTATGGGTGGGGATGGGGTACAACTTTTAATCCAATCTTCTCGATAACCTTCGAGGATACTGCATTGATGCAGCTTTCACTGTCCACAATTACCTTACAATTCTTGTCTCCTATCTTGGTGAATGTGTGAAAGATTGCAGTTCTTCTTCAATCGTCATTTTCTTCTGGTTGTAAAAAGGAACACCTGACGACAGACAAGTGAGTTGAAGGTGCAGTGCCTGACTAATACAGTTGAGTACATCTTCACTTTCATGATCGTTATCGAAGTCATCACCTACTTCTTCACTCACTTGGTAGATGAATTCTTCTGAATCAGACTTGGGGGCTTCAATGGGAGCTCTATCAATAATCGCAATCTTAACGGGATTGATGCAAGTGACAACCATATGCCATATCTTTGGCACTTATAACATTTTGCGGTGGTACTAATCTTAGAAAATTCCCTGTCGGTGCTTTTGTTTCTGTTGTCCCCTTCAAAGCTCTTGCCTTTAATATCATTTCTATGTAAGAGTGGATGGGTACTAGACCTATGGAGCTAGGTAGATGGGGGAGGTCTAGACATTGGAGCTCTATGATGACTCTTGAAGGCACGGTTGGACTTAACGATATCTAGGTCTTGAACTAAAGCATAGGCCTTCTCATGTTCTGTAAATTCGCGAGCCATCAGTTTTGTCCTTAGGTCTTCTTTAAGGCTAGCTCTAAATCTAGAAAGGATTTGAGTCTCGCCTTTTGTTCTAGACACTGCATCTGTTGAGAAACTCATCAAACTTAGCAACGTATTCCTTAGCTGATTTGTTGCCTCGACTTAATTGGTGCCACTGTCTAAAAGATGGGCATAATAGGATAGTGGCACGCACTTCCCTTGAGCTCATCTTTCATAGCAGCCCATGCCTCTACAGGCTGTTGAGCTTGAGATGCTCGCGCAGTGTCTTCGCATTGGTCCAATACTAGCTAGCTTGACCAGTCAGTTTCATGGCTGTGAACCTAAGCCTCCTAGGCTCAGAAAGGGGATACCAGGTGAAGAACCTATCCATGTCTTGAAGCCAATCTAGAAAAATTTGGGGGGTCCAAACGGCCATTAAAGATAGGTACATCTAACATAATGCTCTTAATTACTGCTCATTAGGATTTGTTGCATTGGTTTGAGCATTATTTTGGGTCTTACGTTTAGTATATGGCTGCGATGGAGGCTACTCAGCTATAGGTTGTTCACGGACAGAGTCTCCAAGTTGGTCAGCTTCTTATTATCCGCTTCTCGAGTCTGGTTCACGGTTTGGTTTAGGGTTTTAAGCTTGAGCCATTATGTTGGCGAGCGTCGCGACAAGTTGGGGGTCTATATGAGTGGTGTGGGATTCACTAGACTCTCCTACAAGATCAGATTTATCATTACGGGTTGGTATGCATAAAGGAAACCCTAATTGAAGTTCGGGAAGACAGAACTCTAAATTAAATCTTTGCAAATTTTTTTAATCAAATTAAAATTTAAATGCAAGAAAGTAATAAAATTTTTCTAGCAAGTGCTTAAGTGATGCATGTCCTACCCCAATCGTGCTCTGATACCAAAAATTTTGTGAAGCGTGTCTGTGTGATAGAAAATCAATAATAAAATTACCAAAATTATGCTTCACCGATAAGCTACGATCTTCAGTTAGAAAGATTAAACTAATAATGCTAATGGTTGGAATTAACAAAAAGTAGAATGTGCATGCTTAGCAATTTCAATCATGAGCACAATAAAGATAATAGCTACATTATATAGGCAAAGTTTCTACAATCAATATCAAGAGTAATGAATCACAAGTTATAGATGCACACAATCTCATAAATATGTAGATAATAGTAAGGAGGATAAAATCCTAGAGATTAATTATTAAGACCTATAAATAAGTGACCGTGATCAAGAAAACTCACATACTGAGAATCACGTTTGACCTCAGTGTCCTTATCCTGCGGTGGTAGTGCAACAAGCTGAAGAGCTTGCAAGTTGGGGTGCACATGCGTCTCTGGATGAATCTGGTCCTGCAAATCGTGTATCCTTAAATGAAGCTCCATGTCTTCAACAAAAGTGGACGTGATCCAATTCACGTACTCCTCAACTATCTCCTCTGGATTAAACTGTAAGTCCAAGAATGGGATTCATGCTCAAGAACCCTTGGTTGTCTTCAACAATACCATAATCTACATCTAGATTTGACATGACTCCATTAATCAAATAATTTAGATCTAGGGTTTTGTGAAATTGGATCAATGGATCAAATGAGGGGTTTGTGGTAGAGGCGAGACGAGAGGAGGTGGTGGTGGAGGAGAGGCGACAGGGCGGGAGGCGGCAAGCGAGAGCGGGGAGGAGGTGGTGGCGGAGGAAAGGCTGGAGGTGGCAAGCGAGAGCGGGGGAAGGGCAGCGATGGGTTGGCGTGAGGGCAGGAGGGCGACTGCTGAAGGGGAGGGGAGGAGGGTGGCGGCGGGTTAGCGTGAAGGGGTGGTAGATGGTGGAGGGATAAGGCTAGTTAGAGGTCACTCTTCTAAACTAGGGTTCTTTAGGGTTTCACATACTTGAAGAGAATTTTGAGAGAGAAGGGATTCATTCACAATTGTTTTGTTAAAATAATTCTGCATTGCTTTATTAACTAGAAAAAGCCTTTAAATAGTTTTTACAAAATAAAAGAAAGTTCCCAACAGGGATGGACCCACATACAGCCCAGTGTGGGCGGACACACATATTGGATTTTATAAAATAATGAAATAATACATACAATTTGTAATTTTTTTATATATCTTCTTTTTATATTATTTTCTAATATAAAGACACTTCTAAGCTCTAGCTCAAGTGATAAGTTATAAATCTAAGTTATTGGAGGTCACAATTTTAAGTCTTGGTGGGTGCAACATTATTGTTTACTTGTTTTCTCTCTGTTCTTATTGCATTTACGTCCATAATGAAATTCTTATTACATTTACGCTCACATTAGAAAAATATTTTGCGTCCACCACTGGTTCCAAAACTAATATGGGACTAAGACTACTAAAAAAAGAAAAAAAGTCATCTCAAATAAAATAAAAGACTTCATCAAAACTCAATCCTAATCAACTAATCGAATCACATGAATGCGGTGCGTCTTCTTCTACGCTGATATACGCCCCTGCGGCGCGACTGGGTGTCGCATCAACAACCCATTTATTTTTTTTCTTTTTATGACCAACTCCTGCTATAATAACCATGATATTCCATCAAATCTCAAACCTTATATATAGGAACATTTTCACATTAATCTTGTATGTGTATATATGTATCTATACAACTAACATAGTAAGCAAGCCTCAACAAAAGAGAAGATAATTATAAATTCAATGATAATAGTCTTCTGCAGAGCCACAAATCACCATACAATTGCAGAAATTAGCATATGTATGAAAAATATCAATATATGTTCATGGGTTGAAATATCGATTGATTTTGATAGCTTCAACCATATCGTATTAGATTTTGGCATACATGATACTGATATTCAGTCTTTACCAAAATGTTTGAAACATTTTTGATATCGAGTAATTTCATCCTTGTATCGGTCAAAATTGATCGACACGACACCAACCAATGCCAAAAATTATTGTGACGGCCTCACTACATCGCAGAATCATAGTTGTCAACTCGCGATGTATATCGAATATTATTTTCATAGGTATATTATCACATATCACGTTAACTCGTGTAATAGTTAAGCAATTAAGCATATAATTATATATATCTAAAAAATAAAGATAAAATTAAACATAAAATAATGAATAAGTAAGGAAATATGCTAATAACCTGAAAAACACACTCATATAAAATTCAAATGCATGTAAATAATTATATACTCAAATCTTACTTTCAAGTTCTAAGTCTAATGACCATAGGCTATTAATCAAGATAGCATCACAAAACAAACTTTTAATTAGACACTTATTACATAATAAGTTTTCTGTTAGTGTTACACTTATTGATATTAAAACATCAAATGGCAACAATAATGATATACACTTAATAAAGTCAACTAATCTCAATAATTAAATCACTACCTAATTAATTGAGATAACAATTAGTAATACATTACATCTAATAATTTTTATTTGGAAAACTAATCGAACAATTAAACAACCAACAACTATATATCATGTTTTGAATAACACTAACATTATGATAGAGATAGATTGGCTCGGAAAGATATTGAAATAGAAGTCACACATACAGAGAGATAATTAGTTAAGGCTTGAAGATGGTTAATAAAACTCATCATCGCTATAGCTAAGGTGATCGAAGATAGAGATTGTAAAAAGATGAGAAGAGAGGGGTTATGAAGTGAGAAAAATCCTAATCCATGGATCCTCACAGTCTACATCCCATAACTAAACAATTAATGGTCTTGAAACTCAAATCAAACTCAAAACCCTAATTAAATTTTTTAGATAATGTATTAGACAATACAAATTTTGTATCATATCATTATTGCATATCATACAATACATTTTTGGTATTGTATGATACACATGGTGTATCATAAGACAACTAACTTGCCCTGATACAACCTTTCGATACGTATCTTCTTGCCATATCGTATTGTATTGTCTGATATGTAACGTGTATTTTACGATATTTGACAACTATGCTCTTAATTAAAAAATAATGGCATTGAAACTCAAATTAGACCAAGATCCAATTAAAATTTGCAGATAATGTATTAGATAATACAAATTTTGTATCGTATTAGGTATCATATGATACGTATGGTGTATGATGTATGGTGTATTGTACGATAACTAACCTACTCAGTGCAACCTTCCGATTCATATTGTTTTCTTGCCAGTTTATATCATATCGTATGATACATATTGCATATCGTTTTATATTGACAACTATACCCAGAATTGTGAAAGAAAGAAGGGAAACTGCATATTCGTCCCAAAATCGTGACAGAAGGGGAGCTGCAAATTCTTCCCAATTGTGAAAGAAAGAAAGGGAACTTCAGTGGATTCTTTCTGTCTCTCACAAGGATAACTCCGACCACCTGACAAAACCAATCATGCGCGTGGGCATCTTATCGTGTAAATTCCCTTTTGGTGCCCACAAAGCCTCATCTCTCGACAACCCATGGCATTGTTGTAAAAAGCCCGTTAAAGCCCCACTTAAACTCCCGTTTTTTGCTATATCTTCTTCGGAATGTTTTAGCCTCCACTTCAAGATTTAGAAGATTTTAACTCTGTATGTATCATCTTCTTATGTTGATACTCATTGTTATCATTAGATTTTAGTGTTTTTGTTATTTTCTTTATAACTTTTGAACTTAGTTTTTAAATGCTTTCTCTGGTTCTATTTTTATTATGTTTTAGTTTTCAAAAAATTCTCGGTGCTTTGTGCCGCTAAAGTTGCCCCAGCCATACCTAGCCTTACCTGCCTCTTAGCTCTCGCTTCCGCTTTCCACAACATTGACCCATGTGTTTACTGTGAACTCAAGGGGAATCCTAATCAATCCCAATGATATCAATCGCCACAAAACTTTTACACTCACAAAGAGAACGCATTAACAATTCCATTCAAATTTCAAAACTAATCCCAATTTTATGACAAGATGGAGGTTGTTCTAAAAAATCATAGAGAAAGCAAAGGGGACACAATTTTTGCGAAAAAAGAAACTAACCTTGAAGAAGCTTGGAGTTGCTGCTTAGTCAGAGGCGAATTTTCACCGTTAGAGGCGAATGGAGGGCAGAGGAGAGAGGAGGCGATTCAAGGGCGGATTGTTGGTGATCTTTGTTGCTGGAGGTGAATTAACAAAGGAAGAGTAGAGGAGGGTGAATTGTGGGGGATCTTCATTGTTAGGGTCAAATTGAAGGAGGAGAGCTAAGGCAGATTGTGGGGGATCTTTTCTATAGAAGGAGAAATGAAAGAGAAGGCCGAGACGCAGAAGAGGGTGAGAGCACGATAGTTTATCGTCCGAGAGAGGTTAGTCTGTCATATCTTTTGATTAGTTTCTTTTTATGTGTGTGTACTGATATTCTAGATCTTCCTAATTGAGAGATTTAGGGTTATCACTTGATGTAACTATACACATTAACCCATTTGAAGTCTTCTAATGCAAATGAGTTAATATCTTGAGGCTACATTAGATTGGTCTGTTAGTGGGTTAGACCCACTTAATTACACACATCAATTTAATTAAATTAGTTGCCTAATTACTTTACATTAGATTAATTTAGTTTTAATTAATGAATTAGTTATGTAATTACCCATTAGTTTGTTAGAAAAAAAATTGTTACTTAATTTGATTTATCATTAAAATCTAGTCAATATATTTATTTTTTAATTACTTTCGTAGCCTAAATTCATTTAAAGTTATGTTATTTAAGTTGGATTTACAAATTAGTTTCTTAGGAGAAATTTAGTGAATTAGTTATCTAATTAATTTGTTAGGAAAACAATTATTTATTTTTTAATTTATTTAATTTCTTATTTGTTTAATTGTTATCAATTAGTTAATTTGTTAGTATAAACACAATGAATAATTTGTTAGCATAAATATAATGTATAAGTTTCTTGTTTAAGTAATTTGTTAGCAAACAGTTGGTGAATTAGTTAATACGTTAGCAAAAATATAATTGTTTAATTTGTTGGTAAAATTTAACGCATATGTCGTTGACTAGGAATCATACCTAAATCATTATGTTTCCAAAAGCTAGAACACCAGAAGAAATAGACGTAGCCTGGAAACATGTCTTATGCCTTTTTTCATGTAAATAATCGATCTATACATATTTCGTCTTTGCACCAACTACTATGTTTTGTGATATTTTGTGGAAATATGATCAAAATTCCATCAATTATTCCAAAAAAATGTCAAAATGTTGCTAAATGTCTTAAAAATTTTTAAATGATTTTTAAATTTTTTTAAAGCCACTACTGTTAACATCAGGACGAAATGGCTGATATGGCCATGGCCGACATTGCCGATTCCGATACCATAAATAGTCAGCCAATATCAGTATCAAAGTATTGATACTGATATTTCAAGCCACATATATACTTGCAAGGTATATGAACTTGTGAGGGCACAAAATGAAAAAGATAATAATGAAACAAAGTCACGGATAAACAATTAACTTGAGAGGTTCTTCATGTATGCTTTTAGCATTTATATGAATATGGGTGTCAATTTTATGCTTCTCTACTAAAATTATTTTTTAATATTAAAAAATTATATCTTATGGCCCTTGTAGCATTTTGCACCTTCCGAAAGCATTTTGATTATAGTTTGTATAATAGAAAAATAGTTTTAAAACAACATTCATCATATTAGAAAGGTTTCTCTAAAAGCTGTAGAACACAAAAGTTCTCTCCTAATGGAAACACCCATATGGCCGCACAAACAAAACAACACATCCTGATTACAAAAAATATTCCCTTCCTCCTCAGTCACCCTTATTCCGACTGCAAAATGGAGTTATAGTAAAGTAATAACATGTTAACTCTAAGATTTCTTCAATGAGCCAATAATTATTGCAGGTTGCGGTTATTTTGCTACTGTACCTACATGATGAAAGCATCACTAACTGATTCATCATCCTTAGCTGCTGTCATATGAATAGTGTTTTAAATGTCCTCCGACATTTCTGAAATGTCGGCCGACATTTCGTTTTTAAGCCCTCACCGCCACGACATCCCCACCCGCATTTGAAATGGCGTTTTGAAAAATGTCGGCTGACATTTCGGGAAAAATCCGATATGTCGGCCGACATTTTCCCGAAATGTCGGCCGATATTTTGGGAAAAACTCAATATGTTGATTGGTCTTGAAAGTTGGCGCAATTGAGAAATTTTAACAATAGATTAGTGAATATATGCAAAATGTTTAAGTTAATTATACACATCCTTAACATATTTATGTAGTTTTGCATAAGTTGTGTATACATTATCTTGATAAGAATTTTTAAATTATATTATTTAAGACATCTAGGATATATATTTGTCATCTGTCATGACGTCCGAAATTTACTAAATGGCCCCGAAATATCTCCGAAATCTAAAATCCTACATCTGATTACGACATCCGATATTTCCCTGATATCCGACATTTAAAACACTATATATGAATCTTTCCATTTGTTGAAGAACAACCAGTCCATCTCCTTTTATGCTGCTTAGATATACTTTCTGACTACGAATAAATAGTCAACATACAATATGACTGTACAAAAATAAATAGTCCACAATGTAACACCATATTCTCCCCCTCCTAGCTTGAATATGCAAGTTAAAATTGATCATGTGCAACAGAGAAGGTGAAATAATTATTTTTGCGAACATGAAAGGTACATTTTATACATAAAAAGCAATGGCCTGCTGTGTGATTATTTTTTGAGGATATCCACTGATGGTGCCTCTTTGGGGCAATCTATAGGAATAGTGGGCATGCTTCTGTTAATTTGCCATACCGACAAACATATCTGTAAACGGAGCAGGGTTCTGCATGAAGAATAACTGGTTGTTGTGGGGGATGGTGGGATGGGAATTAAAAGGGCTTTCTTCTTAGGATCTTTGGCTTTCTAAGTGGAAGGAAGGCTTTCTTCTTGGGCTATCCTCGGGGGGAGACCTGCAGACAGGTCAGAAGAGCCAGCAGAGATTGAATTTGCATGATCATATGGCAATCCTTTTCTTGTGGACATTTTAGTTCCAGGTTGGGGAGGACGGCTTGGATTGAAACCATATAGTCTAAGCTGTGTCTGTTAACAACTTAAGATCATAAAGATCTTAGTTATTGCATCAAAACCATAGACTCTAAAATTGGTCTCTATTCAACTTCACTTCAGAATGTTTATATTTTCCTTTCCACGCAATCACAAATGTTTAATTCCAGAACCAGGTCATGACAAATCCGTACTTTTTTAACGTGTTTGTCCTATATTCTCTTTTCTATTACAGACCATCAATCCTTGTGAGTGATATCTTGTGGCAGCATGATGAGTATCAACCTCCCATCCCATCACATCATATCTTGAGAAGGAAAGAAGTGTCAGGTATTATTGCTCTTATTTCGTTTCTTATTTTTGTGTACGGTTACCACCTTATTGAGAGTGAGGTCATCATGGGATAATGTGACATTCTAATATCCAAGTGAATGAAAACAAACAAATTTTATTCTCGCCTTTTTATGCTTTAATTAACTTATGTGCCCACAAATATGTAATTAGAAGACGCTAACCATCTTTGTGCTCATGAAGTGGAAATGACTTTTGCTTGTCTCAGTAAAATGTCAAGAGGATTGAACTTCTTTGGAATATATGATTGGTTTCATGATATTTTGTCATATTCTATGTATCTTCATGCATTATTTCCATTATAATGTTGTATACAGCTTGATAATCTAGTTAATCCTATATCAGTCAAGGGACCATCCCTCCCTTTGATGAACCTTGGATATGTGTACCCCATCTCACTAGAAATTAACCACTCTCTACATGGTTGTTTTCCTCCATAGAAGTTGATGAGGAACAAAAATCCTTTACTTTAGGTTATGCTTCAAGGAAACATACTTTTTTGAGTGGTTGAAAGGGACAGCCAAATTAAAAGACTTGATGCTTTCTTTGTTCATTTCCTATTTTTATTGTCTGTTCTCTTATTCATCTTGTCATATACAGGAGGAGTTAGTGACTAAATTGCGGGATAGTCTAACTTCCATCAAAAAATCATGGATCGTTTTGATTCATGATAGTTTGTAAACAGCAGAAAAGGAAACTGATAGCGTTAGCGTCATCCATGACGTGCTCTCTTTATGTATTTTTTTTAAGGGGAAAAAAATACAATATGATAAAAATATCAACATGAAATAGGAATATAAACCACCATAATATTAAAATTTAGAGCTTTAGTGAGGCAATTGATGAACAATGAAAACCAGTCCCATTCTGTCTATGTTACGTGTTAAGGTGTCATTGAGTTAATAACAGTTTACTTAAAGAGAAAAAAACAGAAATTGATGGGTACAAAACAATTGGGATTCTCTCTCAAGGGTTTCTCACCCAGCACACATGCTCTCTCAAAGCTTCAACAAGCAGTTTTCTATTTTCGTCAATAACTGAAACTTCAATAATAGTCTTAGTCTTATATAGGTCTACATCAAGAGGAAGAATCCCACCACTACTAATGTTGAATTAAACATAAACAAATAACTAAAGAAACAACCAACTTAAATAAAAGCAATTAAAAAAAACTAGTCCTGGTATAGAGTCGAAATCCTAGAGCCATGTCCCCATCATTCTCCCCGGCTTGAAAGCACTCTCTCTGGTGAATGTAGCGATAACAAACGTCAAGCATGTCCCAGTTGAACTAAACAATCTCCTTGTACGAAGCATTTCAATAAGGCCATGGTGGTAGTTGTGAAACCGACATTCAGGCATCAAGTCTGAGCTAAAGTGGTGGAGGTAAAACTGGCCTCTGTGACTGATCAACTGTAGTCGATGATAAGGTGCAGATCTGCTGACTCGACTAAGAAAAGATCTACTCCAAAAAATCAGAGAAACAAGAGCAATCTAGAAAGGTAAATGCATGAGAAAGTTGAATCCTCCCTTTTGAAAATCGGACTGATACCAGGATCTCATGGGATATCCAACTCTTGGGTAATGAAAGCAATCCTCCTCAAAACTCTATAAGAACCTGTATGTCGAACATGCAACTTCCTTACAGTTCCTGGAGGGAACATCTCAAAATGAATTGTAATTATCACCTCATCATTAACTGCAAATTCCTGCAAGATACTATGTGGATATACAACAAATTTGTAGTGATCATTGCAAATTTCTGTGTCTAGGATCTCATCATGTGTAACAGGCAAATACAATGCATCACTCGGTAGGTATAACTATTGGCCCAAAGGCCATCACTCTAGTTTTGATGATGATTAACTCATGTAGTTATAGTACTAATGATCTTTTGCTCATTTAGTTTTAGATATTCTATCAAGATCTTAGTCGGTGTTTAGCTTCAACGAAAGATTCGAAATCAAGTTTTGAAGCTAACACGTGTTGATTCAAGAGCATGTGTTGATTCAAGAGCTCGCACTTCAAGATCGCATCAAGTACTCAAAGAAGAGCCTAGCTCATGGATCAAGGCTTGGACAAAGTCAAGATGAAGAGAAAATTTTCAAGAGAAGATTTTCAAGAAGACTTGTGTCATATTTGTAAGTGTTAAGATTTTTTATTTTAGATAAAATGTAAATGATAGATTAGTTGTGAATTGCTCAAGCTCATTTACACACACAAAATATTTCATATCCTTCATGATTAAGTTTTGTTTTTAGAAAAAATAGTTTTGATTTTGAACTTCAAAGAATACATCTTTATGTTTCATGAATAGATTTCATCAAAATGAGTTTACATGGTTTATATGTGTATTGGATTCCATCTATCTACACTATTGCTTCATAATGTTTAGAAAAACTTATTTTGATGTTTCTAGTTCATGATTTTTAAAGTTTTGTATTTATCAAAACTTCTTTTTGAGCTTATTGTTAAAAACAAGTATATTTCATCTTCAATGTGTATTGGATCATATCCATACACATTATGCTTTAAAAGCGTTTAAATATCTTGTTTTTGTATTTGTATAAGAAAAATCGTTTTTCATTTTGAAGTTGATTTTTGAAAAATATGATTTTCGGTTTAAGCCTAAATTTCTATACCTCAAAAATAATTCTATTGTTTGTAATATGTATTGATTTTTGATCACACATATTTGTACTTCAAAATGTTTCAATGAACTTATTTTTGTAGATTTTATGGGATTTAATAGAATTTTTATGGGTTTTACAAGTCCATGATTTAATCCTTAAAAACCTTGATTTGGGACTCCTTGATTTGGGCTTCTGGCGGTCGACCGAATTAGGGCTCGGTTGATCGGGTGGTCGACCGATGCGCACAAGGACGTGCACAAGCCCTTGCCTGGAGGGCCGGTCAACCGTGTGGTCGACCGACAACCCCAACGGTTTGAAATATGACCATTGGCCGGTCGACCAGCTGGTTGACCGACAGGTCATCTGGCCCCCAACGGCTAGAATTTGGACTGCCTGTAAATTGAGACTTTTGGCCAGGTTTTGGGTAAGATTTTTTAGGTTATTTTCAAGAGCTTTTTATAGAGTTTCTTAGCAAGTTTTAGAGCTTCATTTCCATATCAAAAAGAGAGTTTATTGAGAGTGTTTCTCTTGTGTTTTCAAAAGGATTTTTTGAGTTTTTTCTCTACAAATCTATCTTGTTTTCTCACACAAGTTTGAGCTTTCCATTGCTATGTTTATCCTCTAGGATCTTTGTTGTGAGAGAGTTTATTTTTGTAAATCAAGAGAAGTGATCACAAGTGTTCCACCCATTGTATTGAGAGCGTTGTAGAGGTGCGGCCTTGGCAAGCTAGGGAACTTGCGTGTGTTGTTCTTGCGGGAACAAGTGAGGGACTTGCGGGTCCAAGAGTTCTTGAGGGAGCTCGTTGTAGGTGTTGCGGCACCGAGTGATCTTACGGAATCGTTTTAGCGGAAATCATTCACAGTGGTGAAGACGGGGACGTAGAGCAGTGACTCGAACCTCGAAACAATTCTCCCGTGTTTACGATTGCTTATCTCTCTCTCAACTCACTTGTGTTTATATATCTTGCATGCTTTTATTGTTAACACCTTTATATACTTGATATTTATTTGTGCTTAATTGATAAACTTATATGCTTGGGATTGATTGTTTGCTCATACTAGTATTCAATCAATAGAGCCATAGTGGCACCTCAACTCTTAGTTTAGAGGAATCTTGAGGAGATAGTTCAGAGCCCTTTATCGGAAATTCAGCTACACACTTTGGTTATACCTGTTGTGTTAGCATAATAGTTTTAGTTTGCATAATTAGTTTTAATTTCGCATTAGTTTGACATTAAATTAGCTAGTCACCTATTCACCCCCCCTTCTAGGTGATCTATAATAACTCCTAAAGATAGAAAAAAGAGATATATATAGATTTCCTAAGAGGATGTACATCAAACACCGCTCATGATACAACATCACTAGGACTGACAAAAATTTGAAGAAACTCAAGAAAGAACTCCAAACATTCACTAAAAGAAGAAATACTAGGAGTAACATGATGAATTACGACAAAGAATTCCAATGACTCATTAGAGGAGAAAACGTTAGGAGTAACCACAATAGACTCAACCTCTGTTTTCAGACTCTCTTTAGGAAAAGGATCCAAGTTCAGAAGATGAACCGACTTTTCCTCATGCGAGAAGTATGTGTGAATCTGACAATATGCAATGAGGAGATTTTGATGGCTTACTAGATGTAACGTCGCTAGTTGTGACTGTCTCATGCTCAATCCTAGAATCAATTAATGTATTCTTAATGACACTAGTAATCTCGGAAAGAATGTAAACATCCTCAACAACCCTCGAGTCAACATCACTAGGCACAATATTAACATGTCGACTTTTCGAGGAGCATTGATAATCATAGTGTTCATATCTATCACACTTAGACGCTAGTAGTAACTGTCTCATGCTCAATCTTGTCCTCTATCATAGGTGTGACAAGTGAATACCTAGCAACCTATACGAGCATACTAGACTCCATAATGCATGCTCAGAATCGCTAATATCATCCTCAGAAATATAAATATCATCAGATATGAGTACTAGATTCCACTATCGCATCCACTATCACTAGTATCCTCAAAAGAAACATAAACCTCATCAAGAGTCGGCGTACTGGGATCAACTAATGTATTATCAACGGCACTAATAATCTCGGAAGGAACATAGACATCTTCAACAACCCTCGAGTCGTCAACATCATCACTAGGCACAATATTAACACATCGACTCTTCAAGGGGCACTGATAATCATAGTGTCCATATCCCTCACACTTAGATCACTGCTTTCTAACTTTGGAAATGAACATCCCTTTGAAATATAGTTCTAGCTCTAAAGCTAAATGAAAAGCCTCTTCAATGGAGTCCACATAGTAGGAGCTAGTGAGTATAACACGTCATATGTCAGACCTCAAACCTGAATAAAACTTAGATATGGTCTAATAACGGTCTTCTTTCACGTAACAATGAAGGGTTAAGTCATCAAATCTGGCCATGTAATCTCGAACAAACATTTCCTTGGCTGAGGTTGTGTAACTTATATAGGAGATGATTCCTATAAAACTCGGGGAGGTACTCCTTAAGCTTGTCTTTCATCTCTTCCCACGACTATAGTGTTCTTACGCTGTCTCTCACGTGATATTTTTATCGAAGTTCAATAAATTCTGGCTGGTCCTAGTCTCATCCTAGCAAATCGAATTTTATGCACGTCAGACATCTCATAACAATCAAAGTAGCACTCCATATCGGCTAGCCAATCACTAAAAACACAAGAATCATGGTAACCATTAAAATTTGAATTTTTGAATCTAAACTTACATGTTATCCCCTCTTTTTTAGCAACACGCTAATTATAAGCACTACTATTCTCATAGCCATCTCTAATGCAAGTCCTTTATCCATCATGACATTCATAATCTCTGGGGTCTTCTCGTACTTTTGTGTTTTATGATTCTATCCTCTCTAACTGTGAATTGAGATCCTGAATTTTCTTGAGTATATGACCAAACTTATCTAGGATGTTCGCTGTGTTTGTTTGTTATCTTGATTATTCATGTTGGCTTATCCTATACGACTTTTCGTTACGAAACATGCACCAATTTAAGTCACAAATGCAAAATCAAACAAATAGGTGGATGCAATGCGAAATCCTAGACTCAAACAAAACAAATGTATGTGCTAAATGATGAAAATTAAAATCTTCTAAAAAGGCTCAATTTCTAAATGCAAAGAAATACAATTCTAAATGATGAAAAATAGCAAACAATGATGCAAACTACTAGAGAAGCAAATCACAATGCCATTAACAAATTATTGTAGTCTAATAATATTTGCAAACAATTTAGCAATTGAAAATTCAGCTCAAGTCAGATTCACCTAATGGGGGTGAGTAGTTCACGCCCAAGTGTAGATTCTTGTAAGATTCATCAGAGGATTACTTTCAATTGGATTCCTTAGAGGATTATTCATAATCGAGAGCTGAAAATCACGTACGAACGTCCTGAAACAACAATAACATGGGCTATGAAGAAAAATTGCTTCAAAAATGACTCGAATCGGGTCTGAAACGACTTCTAAATGTTAACGTGTTTGTTTGTGTTGATAACGGGAAACTTGCAAACAGATCTGGATCAGCTCGCGGGTCGGGTCATGGGCTGAAGTGGATTGGGGAAATAAGCTAGCTGAAGCGGATCAGATCTGGTTATCGGGCCGGATTGTAGCGGGTTTGTTCTAATAGCAGGCCAATTTAGCTACAGAAAGAGCTGAAGCGGGTCAGATCCGAGATGGAGTTGGATCTTGTTGGAGATTGGGTCAGGTTCTGCAGATTAAGTTGCCGACTTTGATCGCGATTAGATCGAGATTGCCGGCAATATCTGCGCGAGAAGAGGAGAGGGAGAGAGGTCGGCGACAACAACTGCGTGGGAGGAAAGGAGAGGGAGGGGCCGTCGACGGTTGCTGGAGTGGAAGCAGACCGACGACAACAGGGGATGGTTGTAGCAGATGTCTGGATATTGAGAGCTAAAGATGATGGTGAGGTCTCGGCAGAGGAGGTGCAACGAGATGCTATCGGTGACTGCAGACCGCGGCGATCGGTGGTGCTCAAGATCCGGTGGTGGTCCAGAAAGCATTGGCGAGGTCGAGGTGGAGACGAGGTCTGCAAATGGGGGCGACATCGAGGTCATGACCTTGATCTTGATCTTGTTAGGGGAGATGGGAGTTGGCGGCGGCTGACGAGGAGGCAGAAATCGACGAAGTTGCTATCGGGGTCGCTGGGTTGCGGCCAGGGCAGTGATGTAGGCAGCGACTTGGGCGTTGCTGTAGTGTTGGGGAAGAAGGACGCGGGGCGAGCTCGCTGTAAAGAGAAGTCGAGATGTTGGAGTTAGTTGGCGGAGTTGGAGGGTTCTCGCAGGCGACGAGATCTAATAGGCACGTGAAGGTTGTTGTTGGGAGTGGAGATCGGGTGGCAGCGGCTGAAAGTTAGGGTTAGGGTTTGGATTTTGGGGAGAGGGAGGTGGGAGGGGTGAAGATGATGAATAATGGTGTTTGTGAATTTCAGGGATTTTCGGAGAACTTTGACTAATGTTTCTGTTTGATTCTTTTTTCTCTTTTTTTTTCAACAAATAAAAATCAGAAAACCTACAAATCAAAAGAAGATGGAAGACGAAAATGGAGAAGAACATGGTGGGTCTAGGGTTAGGGTTTGACAAAGAGGATGGAGATGAACAATTGAGAAAAATCATCTAGGGAGAAGGTGAACGAAGAAGGTGGTGGGATTTTGGGTTATAGGATTTTTTTTAAAGAATAGTAGGAATTTAGCTCTAATACCAAAATGATGGGGTATGATATAATTGAGATTCTCTCCCTATGGTTTCTTACTCAGCACACAGGATTCAAAGGTTCAACTAGTAATTTTCTATTTTCATCAATAATTGAAAACTTAGATAATAGTCTTAGCCGTATATAGGTGAACATCAAGAGAAAGAATCCCATCTCAATCAATGTGGGACTAAACATAAACAGATAACTAAATAAACAACCATCTAAAATAAAAGCAACTAAAAAAACTAATCCTGGTGTAGACTCGAAATCCTGGAGCGATGTCCCCATCAGGAATACTGTATTCTTATTTTTGGTTAACTTTTCTTTCTAGGTTTTTTTTTAATTGCTTTCTAGTAACCTTTTTATGTCCCCTCCTTTTTTCACGTCCATTCAAACTGAGGACAAAGAACTGTTTTGTAAACTGAAGAATCCATGTTATAGGCCAGCATTAATTGCTGACTACGAAGAAATGGCGAGAGAAGTGCAAAATGAAATGCTTTTTCTTCGTTCCATGCAAACTTCTAACAGACAACACGCTTCGATGCAAACTGAATGTTAGAAGCAAAGTTCTAAACTGGTTTCAAAATGATGGCAAAACCTCTTAGGAATATCATAGAAGATTCATTCATAATTTTTATAATTAATACTGAAAATGACCACCACTTGGGAATTTTGGCTGTGTGGAAACTGGAAAGACGAATGTTGCTTTGGCATGCTACTAAGGATGACTGAAGGGCCATTATTTGTCGTGGACACAAATCTTTACAGCTAATCATGATATCATTTTCCTCCATTTTTACCTGCTGGTAAAAGATGCCATGGTTGTGCTTAATGATCCGACTTTAATTTTTAGGGAGATGGTGAAAAATATGGTGGATGATTTCTAGCTAATTATTTTTTTATTTTTCATTAAACTTGTATGTTCTCTTTTGGGCTTTAGCTGGGTTGCTTATGAAAAGGAACATTAGATTCTGTCAAAATGCTTCATTCAGATGCATATATTGGACCCATACATAGTTAAAGTTTACCTGAACTGATTATACAAGTATGAACGTACATTTTTGTCCCATTATAAATGTCTCGAAATGAAATGTGTGAGATATTTGATTGAATTTACTGTGTACATAATTTCAGGTTTCTATTGATAATATCATTTTTCCTTCATAATAATTGTTGGTAATGGAATGTACCTTTATGAACTAGAGGTCAAACATTAAATTTATCCCATGTGATAATTAACAATTTTTTCAATAACATATGTTTTTTCCTTTAACATTGTTGCACATTATTGACATTACTGTTATTTGGAAAAGTTTTATTTACTCAGTTCACCCAGAATCTTTTCTCTATATTAATTAATATTTTTAATCAGTTTAAAGGCAAAGATTCTGGAGTAGAACATGTATAAAAAAAGTAGACAAGATTATTCATTAAAAGTGGCCTTTTTTGGCTAATGAAGTAATCAAAATGGTTTGTTTTTGAGTTAGAAATAGTTACCTCTACAAATGGAACTTTTTGCATTGAAGTTACTTATCATACAAACTTGTTGAGTATATTTGTGAGATCAAAGGGATTTTGAGTTTGAAATGCAGGCTTGATTCAAAGGCACAAACATAAATTTCACTTAGTTTTTTAGGCGCGTCTTCATTCTTCAACCATATAAACTAACATTCTTTTTTATCATCTCCTCCTTCCATGTAATACTTCAGCAATATTCAGCTAGCCAAGTAACTAAAATCAACATTTTTTTTTGTTGTATTGTTATTAAGAGATGGTTTATTTCTGAACATTAAATGCAGCATCTAACAGTTGCTAGTTTTTTAAACTTTTCACGCACGAGAATTATTTAAATATGTAAAGCTCAGAGAGCTTCAGTATCCGTTATAACCTTGTCATTTTTTCGGACAAGATAACTTATCTCATACCGAAGATTTCTTAAGCTCTTTTCTCCTATTTTATGTTTTATCTTTTCAGAGGTGAAGAAGAATGAATCTTTACATTCCTCAACATCATTTAAGGAGAGAGAAGCAGCTTATCTAGCTGCTCGGGAACGAATCTTCTCTCTTCATGAGAGTGACGAGATGGAAGTAACTCCTCCAAAGTCCCGGAAAATTCCCGTGGTTGCTCGAAGAATGATTGCACATGCTCTTGGCACGAAAGTTTGTTCTAATGCTTCTGAGCAGAAGCTTCACCTGGATGCTAGTATGGAGGTGCCTAGCACTAAGGAAATGAGGGAGGACATACCTTCAAATTCAGAATATCCTAAAGAAATAACTGCTAAACTGCATTGGCATGAAAAGAAAACATATGATAAACCTGCAGGCAAGAGCAGCAGGCCCAATGATTTTGTCTCGGGAAGGAAAGATGATGCTAAACCTGCTGATTTTAGCTCGTCCAAAGGCAATTCGATACCAAAAGGGAACAATGGAAGAGTGGTCGGCATTGAGAATTTGGAAAGAGAACAAATAGGAGCTGCCAAAAGGATATTTGCTCATGCTTTGGGCCTGTCATCTGGTAGGGGGGTAAATCAGGGTTGTCCCATAAAAGCTACAAAAGGGAACTGAGCTTGTTGGGAAGACGTGGAATTTGGTTACTGACTAGTGTTCAGTGTGCTGTCATGATGTTTACTCAGGAAACACAGAAGAAAACTGTCGTTACTGATGTCTACTCTGCAAATGATGCATGATGATTGAAAATTGCCTCCACAGAGAATCGTGCATACTACCGAAATCAGCATATGAGACACAGACTATTATGGGGAGATAATATGACCATGATGTTTTGTCTGGGGATGGTGCCGAGGTTAAATACTCAACATGGTAGCATTTTTCTTTCCTGGATGAAATTGAATGATGAAACTAATTTCAATCTGGATATCTTGCTCAGCTTGGGACTGCAGCACTATCTTGCTCAGCAAACTTAAAGTATGCTACTTAAGAAATTAAAAGCAAGGCAGCAGAGATGTGTCAATATGGTAAGAAGATGAGCTGCTATGAATTGGTCACTTGTGTGTGAAGCCTGTTCAATCAGCATGTCCTTAAAAAATATTTTCCCTGATTCCCAATCAAGTTTGGGAAAGAAGTATTTCAGACGCTTACAGTTGTAATGTGTTTTTATCTTTTGTTTTTTGTTTTTGGGATATTTCTGCATGATGTTTTGCAGCTGAGCGCTGCTGATAAAAAAGAAACACTTGGGCAACACAGGATTTTGTTACTTCATTTGGCTCTGACAGTCTCAGTGTATTGGATCAACTAGTAGCTCAGTCCTTTTTGCTTTCTGGCTTTAGTCTCATTTGTGCCTCTAGGATGTGTGTATTCTGATACTGATTTTTGTTGTATTTTTGGCGAAGAGTTAAAAGCTAGCGGATTACAGCTTTGACAAACCATGTAATCTCATTACAAGGTTAAAGAAGTATCTTCAGTAATCATCCTTTCTTTTTCTTTCTTAGCTATGAATGGTTTTCATGGTTGTTAAATGTTACTTTTTCCTTGTAGCTTGCAAAATAGAGAAGAGCAAGAATAGAGGATCACAGGAAATGAGATATCTCGGAAGAAACGAGCCTATATTATGGAATAGGAGCTCGCTCTACTTGTCGGTGCAAAGCACTGTATGTCCACTTTGCATGCATACAGACACTTTGAATCCTAAACCTCTGGCAGAACTGAGGCTGGTTCGTTCATTAGCTATGGAATTATCATCTCTGTAGGAATGCTGTGCTTGGATTGTCAGAAAAATTGAGTTTCGATTTCTGATGTCCGAGAGCAGAAAATGCAGTTTTTATCCAGAGTTGGCATGCATGCAGGCATTGTGAGGTGCATGTATGGGAATCTATGAGTTATACCATCACATCATTCCTCAAGTTTGTGGGAGGTGAGGGGTGGCAGTGAGTTCGGTTCATGTGTGTGAGCCACACAAAGATTATAACAGGGTCAATTCCGTGTTGACACGTGTGATTGACCCTCTTATAATATTATAAGAGGTTCAAAAATTTTAAAACTTTGTAATCCTGAAATTCGTCATCTTATTCACATGTCAACACAGAATTGGCCTTTTTATAATATGTGTGTGTGACTTACACACATGAACCGAATCTGGGCAGCAGTTGCCTCTGAAGTGTATCAACAGTGCTTTCTGATACAAACTGACTTGCAGCACACTTTGAATTTGGTCGTTTCTTTCCCTCTTAATCAAGGCAAAAGCCCAAGTAGTACATAATGAAAGATCAAGAGATACGAAAATGCAGTCCCAATTGAAACAAACTGTATCCGATACTCCCAAATTGACCAGAGAGAGGGCATTGTCAAGGATAGCGGCTGCACCTTAGTTTCTTTGATAATTGAGGCAACCATGTGCCAAACTCTTGAAGGTTTCAGAATAGGAGCGTTTCAAAAATCAACAGAAACATCAAGGATACAAGAAGATATGCGTTCTAAGGGCACACCACAAAACTTGTTTTTATAAGTGTGTAATCTATATTAAAGTAAGATGAAGTGGTACTTTGATAGTGTTTAGCGAAATAAGCAGGATTATCCAGAAAAGGAAATCCAGTGATAGTAAGGAAGGCGTTGTTCGTTCCAAAAGAAGATATCGGAGCAAGAAAAGAGATCTGCTCGAAAACCTGTTTCGAACAAATGGAGTAGAGACACTCCTGGTACCGATAATTCTTAAAGAATAAGCTGTGACTCCGAAAAATATCTGGAAAGAATATGCCGAGGGCACCAAAGCAATAGGTTCCACCATATGTGATGATCCAAATGGGTATTGATGCTTGTTTGAAAGTGACTCGAGAAGTCGACCGCCGCGAATCCTGCACAAGTTTCTTTGAATAAAGAGTGCGGGAATGTGATAACATCAGTCATTTCAAACTTTCCTTCGATTGAGAAGAATCTTGCTAGCATCAAATCTCCTACTCGAGCTCCCGAGGCACTTGATGTTTGTGTAGATGATTTCGAAGTAGAGGAAGAAGTTCTTCCTAAAGAAAACGGTGATAAAGACCCTGATGACACCTTGTGTCAGAAAAATATATCACCCAGTTCGATAAATATATCACCCAGTTCGATCACAGAGTTAATGAATATCGATGTATCGGGATCGCCAACTGGAGTGTCCGTTATTCCAGTCGCACCTGGTACTTGCTGTGAAGTTCTTGCAAGATGAAATGTTCATGTTTTTATATCAAAACAATTCTTCATACTGTGAGTAACATGAAGTATTTTTCCTTGTGTTAATTCATATAGGAAAAGCTGTCATCATTCATTAAGGCTTCTGTTGGGCCAGGTGGCAAACTGCACACTCCCAAAGAAGCTGGAATGAAACAAGATTTGGCTGCCTTGAAACAAGAGAGAGTTGCTCGAAAAGACTTGTTCATCGTTGAAGGAGGCTTATAAGAAGCTTATGAATGAATTCACTCGAGTTCAGAGAGAGGCAAAGTCCACTGCCATGGAGAAAGAGGAAATGAAGAACTGACAGAGCACGTCGAAAATCGCCGGAAGACTGTAGTTTGTTTTTCAACCGAGTCATCAGCGAATTGCGAGCTCAAGTAACCACCTTTGAGGGAGACAAAAGGAGAGCCGCAATGCTTTATCAATGCTACACTGGATTCACTGATTTATAAATCTTGATCTGCTGTGGATCCCAAAACTTGTTTATGTCCATTTCTATTTGTAATTAGGAATTATTATGTATAAGAGTCATTATGTAATTAGGAGTAGTTACTTAATTTGGAGTCAAATTGCTACATGATATTAGGAGTTCTATTCTTATTAGGAATTGCAATCGTATTTGCTTATAAATAAATATATAGAGAGCACTCATTAACTCTATAATTTTCATAATCTAAATCTTCTTTCATCGTTATTATCTTCACTCACTATCCAAAGATCACCATCAATATCTTCTCTCCTCTTATTCCTCTTCTTTTCTCTGTTTATTTTTTTCTTTTTCAAATCTAATTTGAATTCAAATTTGTTAAAAAAAAATATTTACTCTTCATGGTGAACAATGTTGGAACCGTCAGCAGCAGAGTAGAGATGCGCTGGAGAATAGTCACCAAACACAAGAACAAAGCAAAAAAAGAAGAGAGACAATTTGCCTACGTCCTTGGGACAGAAAAGGAGAGAGTCTTATTAAACCAATCAATTACAGGATATAATATCAGGGGGGAATTATCCCTCTTTATATAGGCGTGGAGTCCCTCAAGAAAAGAAAACCAACAACTCCAAATTCGGATAAGAAATAAATTCAGAAGCCCGCTCGGATTCTCTCAGAATCCTTGTGCTGTCGACAACCTAAGGGGGCTGTTGACAATTCTCTGACAAACCCTACTCTAGGTAAACCGCTGTCGACAACCCAGAGTGGTTGTTGTCGACAACATGGTTCATCAGTCAGGGCGTATCCGTGTCAAGGGGACTGTTGACAGTCCTATGCCTTATCCTTTAAAAACTCCATCCTCTAATTTTTTTTCTTCCTCTCTCCCCACAATTCTCCATCTCGATGAAGATTTCTCAAATCTGAGCCGAACTCAACATAGTACCATGTCGACTCCAACGGGCTGCACCAGTGTGGTTGCCTATGTACCCTTGTTCAGAAAATCAAGCCATCTATAGTTCATCCAAACGAGCTCCACTGAGCTCAAGTAACTGGAAATATTTGGAGTAACTCCTTGTAATGTGCAAATTTCACTTTCAGAATAACCTTGGTAAGCATATCAGTAGAATTCTCCTTCGTCTGAATCTTCTGTAACTTGATGTCGCCCTCATCAAGAATCTCCCGAATAAAGTGGAACCTGACACCGATATGCTTCATTTTTGCAAGATATATCTGGTTCTTTGCCAAAATAGATAGCACTCATGCTATCATAGTTGATCTTCAATAGATCCTGATCAATCCCCAAGTCATCGAGTAACCTTTGAAGCCTTGACTCCTTCATAGCCTCCATCATGGTGATATACTCGGCCCTCTGTAGTAGACAATACGACAATAGGCTGTAGAGTAGAGCGCCATCTTACCGGTGCTTGGGATAGTATAAGCACATATCCCATTGTTGACCGGCGTTTGTCAAGGTTTCCAGTGTAGTTAGAATCAACGTATCTGATACACTCTTGCTTATCCGTAACATCCTTTTTGAATACTAAACCAACGTCATGGTACCTTTAATGTACCGTAAAATTTACTTCACTGCCTCCCAATGGCCCTGTCGGGATCGTGCATGTATTTGTTAACCATTGAGACAACTTGTGACAAATCGGGCCTTGTACACACCATTGCATACATTATACTCCAATTACGCTAGCATATGACACACGAGTTATGTACTCATGCTCTTCAACAGTAGTAGGATACATAATACCTTTTAACTTGAAATGAGGAGCCAATGGTGTACTTATAGACTTCGTGTCATCGTTGATGTTGAACTTCTGAAGTACCTTCTTTAAATACCTCTTTTGCGTCAATCTAATCTTGCCACCCTTGCGATCTCTCTCAATTTCCATGCCTAGTACCTTCTTTGTTTCACCAAGATCCTTCATCTCAAATTCAAAAGACAATTCCTTCAATTCATCAATTGCGGATCTGCTCTTAAAAGCGATAAGCATATCGTCCACATACAACAGTAGATAGATGTACTTTCTACTAGGTAGCTTATTGTAATGCACAGATGGGTTATAATGGCTTCACGTGTACCTTTTTCATCTTATGAAACTGTCAAAATGCTTGTACTACTGCCTTGGGGATTGCTTTAATTCATATAGCTATTTTTCAGTTTACATACCATGTTCTCTTTTTCTACAGTTGAAACCCATCAGCTGAGACATGCATATCTCCTCTTCAAGATCGTCATGGAAAAAGATAGTCTACACATCGAGCTGATCAAGTTCTAACTCGTACTGTGCTACCAGTGCTAACAAAATCTGAATAGACGAGTGCTTCACAATGGGTAAGAATACCTCATTGTAGTCAATGGCTTCTCGCTGAGCGTAGCCTTTAACTACCAATCAGGCTTTGTAGCGTATAATATCACCTTTGAGAGATTCCTATTTCTTTGCAAATACTCACTTACAACTAATCACCTTCTTTCCCTTGGGCAACTCTAACAGTTCTCAAGTATTATTTTTGTATAGAGAACTCATCTCTTCCATTATGACATCCTTTCATATCTCAGACTCTGAACTAATTTCAGCTTTCCTAAATGTAGAAGGGATCGCCTTTTCAATAACTGAGAGAGCATATGTTACAATCATATTTGTAGTGAGCCAACTGGGCTTACGTGAATTCCTAAAGGCTCTTCCAACTGCAATGCATTCTTGGACATCACTCAAAGTCTGTCCTTGATCCTGATCATATCAGCATCCTGATCGGCTGCATGATTACTACCCTGCGTCACCGCAGGTATGATCTTTAATGATACTGTCCTATCTAGAGATGGTGAAGTAGCATCAGTCTCTACCTGCTGATATCTCTTTGGTCTTTTCACTCTCCACCTGCTGAGAGTTTGTAGGCTTCACCATTGAATCCTCATCAAACGTGACATCTCTGGTTAGGATAAATTTCTTATCTTTCAGATCCCAGATTTTGTAGCCTTTTACACCTTTCTTGAATCCTATGAACACACTTTTTTTCGCTCTTGAGTCCAATTTGTCTTCCTTAAAATGTGCCAGTCACCCAAATACCCTTAGAAAATCATAATTCTGAGCAACTTTTCTTGACTAAACTTTCAGAAGAGTTTTACCTTCTATTGCAGACGACAACAACCTGTTAATGAGATAACAAGTATACGCTAATGCCTCAGCCCAAAAGTATTTCGATAAACTGGCATTGGATAACATGCACCGGACCTTATCTATCAAGGTCCTATTCATCCTTTCAGCCATCCCATTTTGTTGCAGTTTTTTTCTTACTGTGAAGTGCCTTTTTATGCCCATATCACCGCATAACTGTAGAAAAGGATCGCTTGTATACTCTCCTTCATTGTCTGAACGTAGTATCTTGATCCTCCTTCCTGTACATTTCTCCAGGTTCCTCTTCCACTCCCCAAACAACTCCAGAACTTCCCCTTTATGCTTCATGGTATATACCTAACATTGCCTAGAGCAGTCATCTTCAAAAACATAATGTAGTGGTTACCTCCAATAGATGCCGTCTTGGTAGGTTCCTAAACCTCAGTGTGGACATAATTTAGAATTCCCTCGGTGCAATGAGTTGCAGTGTCCAATTTCACCTTGGTCTTCATTCTGATAATGCAATGTTCACAAAAATCTAATTTGCAGGTTCTGGCAACTTTCAATAGACCTTACTTTGTAAGAGCTTGCAAATACTTTTTTCCTATATGTCCAAGGCTTATATGCCAAAGCTGGGTGCAATCATCATCTGAATCTATAGAAGTCGCCACTTGTTCTGTAATCGTACTCCTCTTCAAGTAGTAAAGGTTATTGCGTCAGACGCCCTTCAAAACAACCATCGAGCCTCTAGTCATCTTGAGAACATCATCTCCAATAATACTTCAAGACCTAATGCTTTCAAGACGCCAACAGAGATAGGATTCCTTTTCAGTTGAGGTACATACTTTACTTCCTTTAATTCCCGCACCATCCCATCAAACATCTTAATATGGACCTTACCTATCCCTTTCATGTTGCATGGACGATCGTCACCCATGACAATAGAGCATCTATCTAGCTTCTTAAAGTTAGAAAATCAATCCCTGTTGGAACATACATGATAGGTAGCTCCTGCATCTAGCATCCACTCAGAATTCCCTGAGTAACCAATAGTAGGAGTAGTAACAGAAAAAGAGAATTCCGTTGAGTCAGAGTCGATCCACTTGCCTGTGAAGTACTACCCGATTGGATATTGATCACCCTTGCGAGATTTGTCTCGATTTTTGACTCCTTACTCTTATCTTTGATCCTTGGATAGTCAATTTTTCAGTACCCTAATTCTTTACAGAAAGGACACTATTTTTCTTCAGATCTCTGAAACCTGGCCTGGACTTTGATCTCTCACCCTCGCCTTTGCCCTTCGGATTGGAACCTCTGCTTCTTACCATCAATGCCTCTGCTGATGTACAATTGGAAGAAGACTGCTTGCCCTTCCTCCTCACTTCGTAATTTACAAGAGCAACCAACACACCATTATAGTTAAGTATTTATTTACCATTGATCAAGATTAGGATAAATATTTCATACTCTTCATCAGGAAGAGAATTCAGAAGAATCAACGCCTTATCCTCTTCTTCGATTGCCACATCCACATTAACTAAGTCTGTAAGAAGTTTGGTGTAGTTATTCATGTGTTCATTAATAGAGAGTCCTCTCTTCAACTGGAAGCGATAAAGCCTCCTCTACAGTTGCAATCGTGATTCGATGCTCTTCGTCAGATTTTTTTTTTGAGAATCTCTCATAGCTTCCTTGCGGATGTCTTATACGATATATGATACTTGATGTCTTGTTTCAAACAAGACCTTATGAGACCACACACCATTCTATTCATCTTGTCCCAATCTTTTTCAAAAATTTTCTCTGACTTTTCCTCCAAACACAGAGTGTCTTCAAGGTTTAATACTGTCAATGCATCCATCACCTCACACCTCTACATCCTAAAGTTGTTCTTGCCATTAAACTTTATCATATCGAGCTTCAACAGATGTGAGTTCATGGTTTTCACCGTGGATGAACTATCTCCAGCCATCTCCCAGTAGATTCTTCAAAGTAATATGAAAAATGATTAGTAAAAACAAATCCAAATAGAAAAGATTAGATTTTTTTTTACCTCCGAACAAAACTATGGAAAATTTTAAAGTTGATTTGCTCCACCAGAATGGAACTCCTCATAAAACCTGAAAAGCTCTGATACCACTTGTTGGAACCACCAGCGTCAGAGTAGAGATGCGCCGGAGAATAGTCGCCAAATACAAGAACAAAGTAAATAAAGAAAAAAGCGAGAACACAAGATTTAAGGAGGCTTGATAATTTGCTTACGTCCTTGGGGCAGAAGGGGAGAGAGTTCTTATTAAACCAATCAATTACATGATACAGTATCTGGGGGCAATTATCCCTCTTTGTATAGGCATGAAGTTGAAAGTTCACCTAGGGGGTGAATAGGTGTACGGCTAATCTATGAACAATAATGCGAAAATTAAAAACTAATTGCAACACACTTAGTGTAACCAAAGAGTGTAGTCGAATTCCCGGTGAAGGGCTCTGGACTAACTCCTCTGAATTCCTCTAAATAAGAGTTGAGGTGCTATATGAAGCTCTCTTGGTTAAACACAAGTGAGGCACACAAACAAACCAAGCATGTATATGATATGACAATATGAATCAATATACAAAGTAAGAGAGAGAGAGTTAGAGAAAGTAGATCAAACACAAACACCGAGATATGTTTGGAAGTTCGAGCACACAGCTCTACGTCTCCGCCTTCACACAGAAGGATTTCCACTAACTCGTCCACACAGGACTTCCCACACAGGGAACCTCCACTGAGGATTTGAGGCAAATACAATTGAGAGTACACAACTCCTCTCTTAACCAATACAACCTCTCACTAGAGGTAAGGCACAACTCACAACACCTCTACACTTAGAGGGTTAGGCACTTAGCCAAACAAATATCAACCTCTCACAAGAGCGATAGGGCTCAAAGCCACTCAAACACAATCATCTCACACTTGAGGGATTCTAACACAAACCCCACCTCTAACAAGAGGGAGCCAAATACCACTTCCACTATCACCTCACACTTGAGGGATAACAACTCAATCACTTCTCACTAGAGGGATATCACAATCAATAGAAGGTTTACAACTTGGTAGTCTATCTCAACTACAAACAAAATCTTTTCCCACAAAATAAAGATCCTATAGATAGGATAGTATGATGAGCTCAAGTGTGAGAAAACAAAGTGTATTGAATAAAGAAAATCACTTGGGAAAAACTCCAAATAGATATAGAATTTAGAACACAAAAATCAATTCCCAAAAGACTATTTTCTTAAAAACAAATAAAGATCGAGAATTTTGAACCCAAAAACTTTTGCTAAAAAACATTTGAAGTATGTAATTTTTCTCTCTTAAATTTTTTTAAAAATAGCTCTTGAATGGGGTATTTATAACCCCCAAAAAAATCTGCCCGTTGGCAGCAGGAAAGGGCCAGAATGCCCTTCTGGTCGACCGGCCGGTCTACCGGCCAACGGTAAAAAATTTGACCGTTGAGCCCTCCGGTCGACCGCCCGGTCGACCGTGCCAGAACCAGAAAGCAACGGCTCTCTGGCCAGTTGACCGCCCAGTCGATCGAGGCTGAAAACAGAGAGCAGAGCTCTCTGCCCGGTCGCCCGCCCGGTCGACCGGAGGCTTTTCCAGAGAGCAGAGCTCTTTGGCGGTCGACCGGCCTCCCCAGCAAGGCAGCGTGCACGTTCTGTGCACGTCAGTCGACCGGCCCGGTCGACCGGCAGCCTGCCTGTCTGACTAATTAGGGTCTTAAAAACTTGGGTTTTTATCTTCAATTAAATCCCATAAAATCACATAAATTTCACAAAAATCAGTTCTTGTTATATCTTTGATATACAAACATGTATGAGTAAAAATCAAACCATGCTACAAACATTTTGAACCATTTTTGTGACTTGAAAAATTTGCCTTAAACCAAATTCTGTATTTTCCAAAAATAGAATTTTTGAAATGGAAATTCGATTTTTCCAAAATACTTGCAAATACAAAAACATGATATTGAAACAACTTATAAGCATGTTGTATATGGATAGAATCCAATATACATGAAATATAGTATATTTATGTTTTTGACATGAAAACCAAGATCGGTTAAACTTAAAACCAAAAACCAAAAACCAAAACACGAAACGTGTGCGTATTGTGAACTTGAGCACATCACACTATCTAATCTTTAAAAATGGATCTAAACTAACTATTTTAAAACAAACTGAAGCCTTCTTGTAGAACGCAATCTCCAAGTTGACTCGATCCAAACGTGATTCCCCGAACTTGACTCCATCCGAGTGCTAGATGTAAACTTGACGCTCGAGCTCTTGAATCACCACGTGAAAGCTCCAAAATACCTTTATTGAAGCTAATCACCTACTAATATATTGGTTAAATATCTGAAACTAAATATCACAAGATTATTAATAAACTATAATTACATGAGTTAATCATTATCAAAACTAGAGTGGAAGGCCTCTGGGCCAACAATCTCTCCCTTTTTGATGGTGACAAAACTCATGGAGTTATATATGCATGGATTAAAGTTAAGCTTCAAAGAAGCTCCCCCTTAACTTATGCATAGCAATAAACAATAAGATATATCATGAATGCTAAAACATGAATATGCATAAACATGCATAAAACTATGAAATAAACATGCTCTTGATATCAAAACTTAAAATAAACATGTTCTTAAATACTTGCTCTTGATACCAATAAAAATTTCAATAAATGCACTTGATACCAACAAAACAAAACAACAAAATATGTTCTTGATACCAATATCAACAAAACATAAAACAAGCTCTTGATACCAATGTTGTTAATAACAAAACATAAACAAGCTCTTGATACCAATGTTTGTTATAATATTTGTTAATATATAAACTTAAGTAAACATGCATATATATACTAAAATACTTTAAACATGCATATATACTAAAATACTTCTCCCCCTTTTTGTCAATCATCAACAAAGGGGTACAAATATAAAACAATTAAAGAGACCAATTGAAGGTAAACAAAGAAACATGTCAATTGAAAGATATATCAATTTAGCATGAAGGTATACAAAGGAACATCATGATAGCAAATTATGATACCAATTGAAAGAAAATATATCAATTTAGTGCAAAGGTATGCATAAAAATATCATGATACAAAATGATGATACCAATTGAAAATAAAATAAACATGTTGAAGATACCAAAAAAATTTTGATGCCAAATTGAAAGATATAAACATATATAGGCAATCTTGATACCAATTGAAAATATTTTACCAATTGAAAGTATTTTACACTTTTGATACCAATTTGAAAAACATAACCAAACTTTTTGATTAAACACTAAACCCATTTTGCAATAAAGATACCAAATAGAAAATAATGTCAATTTAATATTCTTGATACCAATATTGAAAATGAAACATGTATCCAATAGAAAATAATTTTCATTAGGAGCGTAGGATATCAATTTAAATAAAAGAAATCATATTTCAATATAAAGAGTGGGAATAAAGATACCAATGGTAAACAAAACCAATTGAAAGGTAAAATATGAATTTTTCCCTCTTTATGAAATACCAATGAAAATGATGCATAAGTTTGTATAGGATACCAATTAAAATAATTGTCATTAAGGATAAAATCAAGCTTAGCATAACATGGTTTGTGCTTTAAGATATAAAGATATAATAAGCACAAGTAAAACATATATGAGTATATAAAAAGAATGTCAATAGTGATACCAATTGCAAAGATACAATGATACAAATTGAAACTATAATGAGAATCAAGTGTATAACTCATATTCTCTACCACCCATTCATGCACATGTTTTAAATAGATTTTCAATAATGAGCATACAAGGCATGGTCGAACAACCAACTGCCCTTAGATGGGTAGGGTTTTCAAAAAATAAGTTTGAAATAATATAACATGTTTAAAAACTCTACCATATGAAGAATACGAATTAGTTATATGAAAAATTTGAAAACTAGTACGATATCCTTCAAGCAAGAAATAAACCAAGAATATATTCCATAAACATGAAAATCACATGATCATCAAATACTCAAAGGTCTATAAGCACATATTGTCACATGAAAATAAATCATGAGTAAACAAGAATGATGTGAGTGTATAAGTATAATGTGAAAGACAAAGTCATGGAAATAGGCAATAAGCTCAATGTGAAATTCCTTAAAACATGAAAGTCATTAAAACTAGAATCCTTCAAGGTATATGTATGTTTTGTGCATATTCAAACATAAATGAGTCCACAAAAGTATATGCATGAAGGCAAGTGGCTCAAGGATGCATATGTATAACTATTAGTTTAGACAAAATAGACGTATACATGAAGTTTAAACATAAACATGAAAAAACGTGTATAAAATGGGAATACAAGTCAAAATGCATGAATCATCAAAACTAGGGTATACTAGTACACTTAATAAGTACAAATGAGCACTTAGACACAAACATGAAATAATCTATTTGTGGCTCACTAGTTGTACAAGTATATACTCAAGTTTTAATGAAAACAAACATCTAAACATGTAATCAAAACATGAAGTATGGAAATCAAAATAAAACTCATATGATCATTATGGCAAATGCCCATGGATTAGAGCTATGATATACATAATAGCTAAATTATGAAGAGAACACAAAATATGGGTCTATATAAACATGGGTGATCTCAGATACTATACATGTATGTCAATAGTCTAATAAGCATGGAATATGGCATAATGAGCATTAAAACAAGGCATGCTATAAATGAATGATCTAAAAGCATGCAAATATAAATGAGGAGTAAGAGATAGTTACTAAAATCATGAGGGCAACTCTCCATGTCTCCAAACGAAGGTGGTCCTCCCACCAAGCACCTCTTGAAAGTGATGCATCCAAATTTGTCATCTTTAGGCTCGGAACGCATCCACCTCAAGGCACCAACACTCTCATGTCATGTGAGAGCCCACACCTACATCAAATAAAATAAGAGTGGTCTTTGGTACCCATACTCTTTTGGGTCCATATGGGGGTTAGCTCCTTTCCTAACCCAAACAAATTTAGTTGCTAAATTTGAATCATGTATACGATCATAACAAAATTTAGCAAGGTGGCCCTTACGTCCACAATATGTATATGTGTACACATGATCATACATAGTGTTATGGGTATGAACGTGAGGAGCACGTGTATGCCGTGGTTTGTGTGCATGCATAGGAGGAACTTGTTTCTTTCAAAACAGAGATTCCAAACGTGTATGGTTTAAAGCATATTAGCTCAAAGTGGAGCCCAAACAATCAACATTTTCTTAAGCATGGATATATCATTTTCAATCATGGAAGAAGAAGAGGTGCATGCAAGGGATACACTAGGTGGTGAAGCTATACTAGCATGGCAAACATGTGTATCTAAATCAACTTTCAAAGATTTATTCATTTAAGCAAACTTCTAAATCTTTTGAAATCAAATCAATTTTGTTTTTCAAAGAAACATTTTCTTTTACAACAAAATCAAGTTTTGAAGTTAAAGTCTTATTTTTCTTCAAAACATTTTCACAATCGTTTTTTTTTTTCAAAATCTCATTTTCATTTAGGGCAAGATCAAGTTGGGATTTAAGTAAGTCACGTTCACTTAAAATCTCATCCCTTTCTTGCAAAGTAATCTCAAGTCTAGAAGATAAATTTTATTTTCTTCTTTTAATCCAAAGCTATCCTTTTTCAAAAGTTTATATTTTGGAATCAAATTTTCGCAATTTTAGCTAGTTCATTATTTAAGGCATGTGCATCCATACACTCATTACAATAAGAACTAGTACTAATATCTAGTTGAGTATCCGAATGTATCTCAAGAGAGTCATTCCCTTGGACCATGAAGCAACGTTCGTCGGACTTGTCTCAATTAGATCTCCTCTTCTTATTGATAATCGTTTGTAGCTCGGAAGATGTCAAAATATTCCACACTGCAAAAGCAGAATCATAATGAGAAAACACATGTAAATATTCTTTATCAAGAGATGCTCTATGTGCCTTTAGGGCTAGTGCATTAGCCTCTATATGCTTGCTATCACTAAGGTAGGATTCTTTGATAATGGCAAGGTAAACTTTGTAACCTAGGGCTTTTAAATGACAACTCATCATAACCTTCCATATATCAAGTCTAGAGATATCAAACATAGGAGGGACATCCATGAGTGCAAACTATATGTGTGCAAATGCAAATGATAGATTAGCAAAATCAAGATCACACTCCTAGGTGGTTAAACCAAATATCAGGAGCGTAGGCTCTGATACCAATTGAAAGTACACTTAGAGGGGGGGTGAATAGGTGTATGGCTAATCTATGAACAATAATGCAAAAATTAAAAACTAATTGCAACACACTTAGTGTAACCAAAGAGTGTAGCCAAATTCCCGGTGAAGGGCTCTGGACTAACTCCTCTAAATTCTTCTAAATAAGAGTTGAGGTGCTATATGAAGCGCTCTTGGTTAAACACAAGTGAGGCACACAAACAAACCAAGCATGTATATGATATGACAATATGAATCAATGCACAAGTAAGAGAGAGAGTTAGAGAAAGTGGATCAAACGCAAACACCGAGATATGTTTGGAGGTTCGAGACACAGCTCTACGTCTCCGCCTTCACATAGAAGGATTTCCACTAACTCGTCCACATAGGACTTCCCACACAGGGAACCTCCACTGAGGATTTGGGGCAAATACAATTGGGAGTACACAACTCCTCTCTCAACCAATACAACCTCTCACTAGAGGCAAGGCACAACTAACAACACCTCTACATTTAGAGGGTTAGACACTTAGCCAAACAAACATCAACCTCTCACAAGAGGGATAGGGCTCAAAGCCACTCAAACACAATCACCTCACACTTGAGGGATTCTAACACAAACTCCACCTCTCACAAGAGGGAGCCAAACACCACTTCCACTATCACCTTATACTTGAGAGGTAACAACTCAATCACCTCTCACTAGAGGGATATCACAATCAATAGAAGGTTTACAACTTGGTGGTCTATCTCAACCACAAACAAAATCTTTTCCCATAAAACAAAGATCCTATAGATAGGATAGTATGATGAGCTCAAGTGTGAGAAAACAAAGTGTATTGAACAAAGAAAATCACTTGGGAAAAACTCCAAATAGATATAGAATTTAGAACACAAAAACCAATTCCAAAAGACTATTTTCTTTGAATTTTCAACACTTTTAAAAAAAAATAAAGATCAAGAATTTTGAACCCAAAAACTTTTGCTGAAAAACACTTGAAGTATGTAAAATTTTCTCTCTTAAAAACTTTTTTAAAAACAGCTCTTGAATGGGGTATTTATAACCACCAAGAAAATCTGCCCGTTGGCAGTAGGAAAGGGCCAGAATGCCCTTCCGGTCGACCGGCCAACGATCAAAATTTGACCGTCGAGCCCTCCGGTCGACCGTGCCAGAACCAGAGAGCAACGACTCTCTGGCCGATCGACCGCCCGGTTAATCGAGGCTGAAAATAGAGAGCCGAGCTCTCTGCCCGGTCGACCGCCCGGTTGACCGGAGGCTTTTCCAGAGAGCGGAGCTCTCTGCCTCCCCAGCAAGGCAGCGTGCTCGTTTTGTGCACGTCGGTCGACCGGCCTGGTCGATCGCTTACTGCTACGGTCGACCGGCCCGGTCGACCGGCAGCCTGCCTGTCTGATTAATTAGGGTCTTAAAAACTTAGGTTTTTTTTATCTTCAATTAAATCCCATAAAATCACATAAATTCCACAAAAATTAGTTCTTGTTATATCTTTGATATACAAACATGTTTGAGTAAAAATCAAACCATGTTACAAACATTTTGAACGATTTTTGTGACTTATAAAATTTGCCTTAAACAAATTCTGTATTTTCTCAAAATAGAATTTTTGAAATGGAAATTCGATTTTCCCAAAACACTTGCAAATACAAAAACATGATATTGAAACAACTTATAAGCATGTTGTATATAGATAGAATCCAATATATATGAAATATAGTATATCTATATTTTTGACATGAAAATCAAGATCGGTTAAACCTAAAACCAAAAATCAAAACATGAAACATGTGTGTATTGTGAACTTGAGCACATCACACTATCTAATTTTTAACAATAGATCTAAGCTAACTATTTTAAAACAAACCGAAGCCTTCTTGTAAAACGCCGTCTCCAAGTTGACTCGATCCAAACGTGATTCCCTGAGCTTGACTCCATCCGAGTGCTAGATGTGAACTTGACGCTCGAGCTCTTGAATCACCATGTGAAAGCTCTAAAATATCTTTGTTGAAGCTAATCACCTACTAATATCTTGGTTAAATATCTGAAACTAAATATCACAAGATTATTAGTAAACTATAACTACACGAGTTAATTATCATCAAAACTAGAGTGGAAGGCCTCTGGGCCAACAGAAGTCCCTCAAGAAAAGAAAACCAACAACTCCAAATACAAATCAGAAATAAATTCAGAAGCCTGCTCTGATTCGCCCAGAATCTTTGTGCTGTCGACAGCCCAAGAGGCCTGTCAATAGTTCTCTGACAAACTCAATTCTCGGTAAATCACTGTTGACAGATCAGAGTGGCTGCTGTCAACATCACAGTTTATCAGTCAGGGCGTATCTGTGTCTGACTGTCGACAACACAAGGGACTGTCGACAGTCTTATGCCTTATCCTTTAAAAAACTCCATCCTTTAACTTTTTATTCTTCTCCTCTCCCACAAATTGTACTGCCATGGTACTGTTCATATGAACATCAAACAGTAAATAAAAAAAGAAAGGAAAGGGAAGAAAGGAAAAAAAAAGTGAAGGAGATTTGGAGTTTTTAAGCTATTCATTTTCAATATTATGTATTCTTTTTGAATATTTGATAGTTTGGTGATTTTGAAATTCTAAAAGGCAACCCTAGAGGGGGTGAATAGGGTTTAAAAACTAAACGCAACAATTAATACCCAATTTGATTGGATGCGCAAGATAATGCTATAAACACAATTATGCAATAATAAAAATAGCAATTAGCAAGTCAATAAGAGAGAGGAAGAGCGAGAAAAATAAAGAAATTGTAGCGGACGTGTGATGTATAGTTGTTTGGCCACCAACCGGCCTACTCCACTACCTAGAAGCCTCTTTTATAGGATTTCAACCAATATCTATTGATAGTTTCATTTTCAAGTAGAAGCTAAAACCTTTTACAATCATCTTTCTTGCCGGGTAGAAATTTAGACCTTATAAATCACTTTCTTTTTGGGTAGAGGTGTAGATCTTCACCAACTCACTTCCCAAGTAGTTGAATTTTCTCACAAATTAATAATCACAACAAGAATTTTGTTTTCTTTTACAAGATGAGAACCAATGTAGCTCAAATATGAAGAAAGAAAATTACAACTTGAGACTATACTAGCAAGAAGAATCAACACAAATAAAGCTTGGCACTTTTAGATTTAGATTCTTGAGAAATCAAAATTGAAAGCTTGGATCTAGAATCTAAGTTGAGTTTTAAAGAGATTGAGATTAAAGAATAAAAGATGAAAAGCATGCCTTAATCAAAACAAGAAAGCACACTTTGAATCACTCTTGAAGAAGTTGAAGAATAAGCTTGAGAGAGTGAAAATTGCTTTGAAAATCTTTGAGTGAAAAGTTATAGAAAATTTTCTCAAATATTTACCAAAAGTTATTGAAAGAGTGTTGAGAACTATATTTATAGAGTGGAGAAGATAAGAGTGGGCGAGAAGAAGTCTTTCCTAAAATTTCGTGTCAAAATCCTCTCAAAATAAAAAGTCGCATCAATTTGGTCGACCGCTGAAGCTTGGCGATCGATCGAATTGACCGCTTAACCTGCAGCGGACGTTTGATCATCCCTGGCGATAAATTTGAAGAGGGACAATGATATTTATTAATGGTCATGATGAATTTGAAATCACCTAGAGGGGGGGTGAATAGGTGACTAGCTAATCTAATGGTCAATTAATGTGGAATTAAAACTATTTATGCAAACTATAAATTCTTAAGCTCAACACACCAAGCATAACCTAAGAGTGTAGCCGAATTTCCTATGAAGGGCTCTGGACTAACTCCTCAAGATTCCTCTAGATAAGAGTTGAGGTGCCGCTTTGGCTCTCTTGGTTGAATACAAGTGTGAGCAAACAATCCCCAAGTATATATCAATTAAGCACACAATATATCAAGCATATAAAGATAAAGACAATATAAGCATGCAAGATATAAAGACAAGTAAGAGATAGAGAGAGAGCAATCGCAAGCACGGGAGAATTGTTTCGAGAGTCGAGCACACTTGCTCTACGTCCCCGCCTTCATCACTATGAAGGATTTCTACTAAAATCGATCCCATCGGATCACTCGATGCCGCAACACCTACAAGCGAGTTCACACTAGAACTTCTTTAGACTCTCTGGTCCCTCTCTTGTTCTCGCAAGAATAACATACTGCAAGCACGCAAGCTTGCCGAGGCCGTACCTCTACAAAGAGCTCTCACTAGAACTCGAAACACCGCGAACACACAAGTCCGCCTCCTCAAAGCAAAGAAGAAGTCTTTGGTGATCACAACACTTTGATCACCTAAAAATAATCTCACAACAATTCTCCTATAGGATGATGTAGCAATGGATAGCTCAAGTATGTGTGTGAGAAAACTAGGATTGATTTGATGGAGAAAAACACAAGAAATCACTTTTAAAACACTCTTGATAAACTTCCTTTGAATTGAAAATATTTACTCTCAAACTAGTGGAGAAAACCTCTGAAATAGATAGGAAAAACTAGTTTTGAAACTCTCCAAAAATCTTGTAGAAAACAGTCCAAGAAACCCCCATTTTATAGGCTAGGAAAAACTAGCCGTTGGGGCCAAATCATCAGCTTAGACGGCTGTCAGTCGACCGCCCGATCGACCAGCCAACGGTCAGATTTCTGACCGTTGAGCCAGCGGTCGACCGGCCCGGTCGACCGTGGCCTGGAAACAGAGAGCAGAACTCTCTGCCGGTCGACCGCCCGATCGACCGGGGCTTTCCAGAGAGCAGAAGCTCTCTGGCGGTCGATCGGCCCTCCAGCCAAACTGGCGTACACGTTTGTGCACGTCGGTCGACCGACTTCTGGCTCGGTCGACCGGCCCCGGTCGACCGGCAGAAGCCAGAAACAGGGATTATAGGGATTAAAATTTGGCTTTTTGACTTAAATAAAATCCCATAAAATCTCTAAAATTCTACAAAAATAGGTTCAGTATAATACTTTGATAAACAAACATGTTTGAGTAAAATCAAATCATGTTACAAACATTTTGAACTATTTTTGTAACTTAGAAATTTTGGCATAAAACAAAATCTGCATTTTTCCAAAATAGTTTTTTATCGAAAACTTCTCCAAATACAAAAACAAGATATTTTAAACTCTTTTAAAGTATAGAGTGTATGTATATGATCCACTACACATGAAAGATGAAATATCTATGTTTATGACAATAAGCACTAAAATGGTTTTGGTTAAAACACATGTATACTTTGAATTCCAAAAACCAAACCGGTAATTTTCCAAATGAAAATTCTTTTACGAAAACACAAATAAATCTTGAGTGTGTGTATATGTACTTGAGCAATCTACCAACTATTCTACCCTTTACATTTTATCTAAAAATAAAATCTTACCAAAAATAAACCTAGACACAAGTCTTCTCTTGAAGTCTTCACTTGAAGTCTTCTTCTCCTTCTTGACTTGGTCCAAACTTTGATCCAAAGAGCTAGACTCCTCTTGAGTACTTGATGTGGTCTTGATGTATAAGCTCTTGATCAAACCGTGCTAGCTCCAAAACTTGACTTTAAATCCTTTGTTGAAGCTAAACACCTACTAAGATCTTGATCACAAATCTAAGACTAAATAAACACAAGATCATTAGTGCTATAACTACATGAGTTAATCATCATCAAAACTAGAGTGATGGGCCTTTGGGCCAATAGAATTGTACCATTGCAAAAAAAAAGTACTTTGCAATTTGATTAAAACATTAAAAAGAAATCAGAAAAGTTCTCGTATAAATTTAAAATCTACTGAACCCATAACTAACCCCAATAATTAAACAAGATGAGAAAAAATGTCTCTGGCGGATGATCGATCGACCGTGGCAGACAATCGGTCATATGCCTGAGTGTTGGGTCATCGGACTGACAAGCAGCGGACGATGGTTTGTTCATGGCAGTCGATGATTAGTCTCTAATATTGCATAATTTTTATCACATCTGCACATTTATCTTATATAAAATACTGCTAATAATGGTTTGCTTGTGTGATCTTAGGTTCATGGTGTGCAATAAAGAAGAAGACCCTAAATCACCATTTAATGGGTGATTAAAGGCCTACAAAATAGCCTTTGACTTTAGGAGGTGATTCTGTCAGACCAGGGGATCAAATCATAAATCTAGAAGATCCAACTGACAGGGGACCAAAGCGATAACACACAGCAGGCCTGGTACAGCCATAAAAATGCGGCTCTGGCCGTGTTTCCTCGGCCGTACTGGCGCGGCCGCGCCAGTGCCTTGGGCCAGGGTTGCCCCTCGGACCCCTTTCCCTGGTGCCTATAAATACCCCCCCTTGGGGGTTCTTCAGGGGGATATCCAGAGAGTTTAGGATCTTTATGTTAGTTTGTTTTTGGAGTTATAGTTGTTCTAATCTCTGCTTTTTCTAGTTTAGTTTAGCCATTAGAGTGAAAGGGATAGAGTGTGTACAAGTTGTGTTTGAAGGTGACAAGCTTATACAAGTATTACTTCTCTTTCTTCTTTCCATTACTTGTTTTTATTTTTTTTTACTTTCTTGTTTTAGTGTAGTACTCCTTCTCTTTACTTCTTCTCTCTTGTTATTTTTTTTCTTACTCATGTCAAACTAACTCTTTCATTGCATGGCTAACTAACTACTAACCCATTAATCTCTAACAACTTGATTTATAACTCAAATGAGTTAATAGTGTCAAACAAGCCTTGTGCAAACGAGAGCTATGACATCTTAAGATGAGGGTTCTAACTTTAACTTACTTACAAGTATTCCCTTTCTATATTTCATGCTTAACGGTTTTTGATGATTTATAGAGTGTAAGCTTTACTTGTTTTCGTAAGTTAGAGATATTCCTATTAATCTTTGCTGATACTATTAGTGCACTTGTTTCTTCCCTTATTCTCGCCTTTAATTGGATCTTGATAAGGGAATGTTCAAGTTCTTTCCGTGTAATGCTAAGTTAAAGGAAGAACTTTCATTTGATCTCTAACGTGAATAGTTCCTATGCATAAGAGTCAAGCTTGCCCATGATCCATTGTGAGGCTACATCTTAAAGAAGATAGAGATTAGAGGGAGCACTTAGTAGAAAGTTAGCCACGCGTTTTTACCTTTAAGAAAACTCTTCTTTACAAACATCAACCAAATCCAAGAAATCTTTGAAACATCATTTGTTTTCTTTCTCAATTCTTTATTTAAAACCAAGGAACTTTTTCTTTACTTTTAACAAACAAAGCCGCATCAAAGCTTCCATCGCTCTCCCTCCTTGTGGATACTACCCTATAGCCACTTTGCTAGTATGGAAGAATCGTAAAAGCAGTAACATCGACCCACACTCCTTTACTTATATTTGTGCATGCTTTTTGACGATCAGTTGACCCGGCCTAGTGCAAATTCTGCATTGGGTGGACGAAGTACCGACACATCACTCAACTCGAGACCCAATCGAGAGTTGGGTTCAAAATACTGTCAAGCAGCAGACGATGGCTCGAGCATAGGTGGTCGACCCATTTGCATGCTAGTTGAAAATTTAAAAACACAGTTGCAATCCAGTCGACCGTTACGTTCTGGCGGTCGATCGAAATGATCCCAATCTCAAAAAATTGATTTCAAGAAATCACCTAGAGGGGGTGAATAGGTGAATATGCTAATTGATAAGGCAGGAGTAGGTGAGTAGAATTGCACAAATATTCAACAGAAGAGAGAAGGTTTAGAAACAACCTTAGGTGCTTACTCACTCCAAAATGTATTCACAATGTTTAATATGCTCCTTCCAAATCACCGTAGTAGCATAGGCTATACGGATCGATCCTCAAGGAGAGCTCACGATGGAAGCTTTACGGTTCGATGTTGAAGAAAGAAAACGAAAGTTCTTCTTTGTTTCAAAAGAATGAAAAAGACATGGTAAAATAGGTGAAAGAATTTGTAGTGGATTTGTACATGAAAATAGAAACGATGGAAGAAAATGAAAAGAATTCGAAAACAAGAATTGCTTTAGAAAGAATACTAAAAGAAGGAAAACTTGTAAAAGACTTTTAGATGGGAAAAACCATGACTAGCTAACCTTTCTAATTTGCTAACTTACTAATCTCCATTATGGTGATGCATGCCTCATGTTGATTCATCGGCAAGTGTTTGTCTTGCTTGTTGGTCAATGTACTTTCCCACTTGATGGATGGGTGATCTTCTTGGACTTGTCTTGTAGCCTCATTGATTTCATCGGCTCTCAAGATAGAATTTCAATGGTGGAATCGAGGAGTGTCACTCAAGGGATGCTAAGGAAGAAGATACAAAATTCATTAGTCATTCAAGGCCATACATCATGTTAGCATTGAAGTAAGAAAGTTGTACAACAAATAGCATATGGTTGATGCTCCATCTCCTTGTTCCATCAAGGCACTTGTTCTAAAGACAAGGCTCTAAATGAGGCACACATGAATCATATGGAATTACAACAAGAGTTTGCCAAGAATGAAAGTAACCCATCGGGGATGAAAGAGACTCAACATTTACAAGATTAAGAATTAGCAATCACCCAAGAGTTAGAAGTTAGCAAAGTTAGTGGTTAGCTAGTCATGTTAGAAGAAGTTAGCTATCCATTACAATAAAAAGAAAACAACAAAACATCATGCTATGAAAGTAAAGCTTGAAGGAAATAAAGCAAGTAATGAAAAGCACTAGAAATTGAAAGAGTTGAGAAGAAAGTTTTGGATTAATCCTTGCTTCAAGTTGTCACCCCTTGATTACAAGCTCTCACTCTCTTTCTTTCTCTCTTTTGCAGAATTTCTAGGAGGAAGAAGAAGACTAAGAGCACTAAAAACCTAGAGAAAAATCAAAAATTACAAGCTCTTTCCTTTATTCTCTCCTCTTTTTTCTCGCAGAGTCCTGGGGTCTATTTATAGGCTTCAGAGGGAGAGGCTCCAGAATCTAGACAGTTAGAGAAAATCTCGGGCTCAACGGCCAGATAACTGCCGCGGATCCGCGGCCAGAGCCGCGTTTCCGCGGCAGAATCTTGGCCGTTGCGCCAGAGATTTCTGTTGCCAGTTTGTTACGTTCTGTTAGCCACGTGGATCTTCTAGAATGATGACTGGGCGCGTGGATGTCTCCAGATCCTGGGCTCAACTCTTGGGCTTCTCTTTTGGGCCTTGATTAATGCCCTTTAATTCTTGATAATTTCATGGATTATGGGCCTCTTCTCCATTAATATTGGACCTGCAAAAATAGAGAGAAAAAGAGTAAAAAACACATTTTTATTGATATAATGCATGGTATGGATGTGGAAAAATATGCAAAAATGAATAACAATCACACCCCCATACCTAGCTTTTGCTCGTCCCCGAGCAAAACAAGAAAAGAAAGAAAAAATCCTATCTAAATTATTGCACCACTTTTGTAGGTGACACGATTGCACTGAGCACGTGCAACAAGCCGTTAAACCTCTAGGTTACCCTAGAGGAGGAGTGTTGTCTCCTGAGGGTTTTCAGCGGATTGCACCCACAAAATCCATAAAGAAAAAATAAAAGTGTTAGTGAAAATTTTGATCTATGTTTTCAAGAGTCTTACTTGATTTATAGGTTTCAGGTTACCCTAAACTTGTCATTCCTCTTATAAGCGTCTATTTAGAGTTTTGTTTTCAACTTAGGTTAAGTTTTTAAGGAAAAAATCAAAAACCAGATTTTGCATCAATCCTAGTATATATACATCTATAAATATGAAGGATCTTTCTTAGACTAAGTTCATTTATTTACTAATATATATATATAACAATATATTTTTTTTTATTATTTTTATTTTTTTATTTACATTTCCTTAGCTTCCTTAGGCTTTCTAATTTACCCTTGTAACGAGCCTTTTACCGATGACTCCCAAACCAGTCGGTCTTAGGGCACCAGATGAGAAAACATCCCTCGGGTTCGAGGACTCGAGTAAACTAGGCCACGAAGGAATTAAGGACTTGACCACTTTTAGGCGTGATTGGCAATACTTCTTGAGGCACGACTAACCAGCTTAATTAGTGGCTAAGTATTTATTTAGTTATTTATATACATATATATTTATTTATTTTATTTTATTTCTTTTTTTTATTATATATATATATGTAAATAAAGTCACAAAGTCTTTGATTAATCCTTCAATATGTTTAATGTATATATCCTAAAGAAAGAATTAAAATCTAGTAATCTTTCTTATCCTTTATTACTTAACCTAAAAATCCAACAAAACTCCTCTTTTCGACTTATAATTAGAAATCATAGTTAAGAGCTTCCTTAATCCCTAAAGTCAAGCTTGATTCTTTTAACATGGATCAAGAATTTCTTTTTTTTTATATTATTTTTATATATTTTTTCCTAAAAAGAAAAAAGTAAAATCTAAAAGAAAATAGAAAATCTACAAAGAAAGGTAAAATCTAAAAAAAAATGAAAATCCTAGAAAAAAAATAAAAAGCCTAAAAAGAAAATGAAAAATCCTAGGTTAGAACAACCTAGAGGATTGCTCCTCCACCTTCTTCCTAAGTCTTACCTGCCCCCTAAAATTTTCTTCATGCCCTTCCAAATGGTGGACATGAAGGCACGTGAATCTGTTGGGGGATCCTGACGCCAAAATTGAGGCTCATCTTCCTCCTCTAAACTTTCCTCAGAAGAGGACTCCACCGGTATATCTTCGGGCTGGACACTAGGAGTCCAAACCGCGTGCAAACAACTGTTATAGGAGCTGGTGGGTCGCTGTGCTGTAACAAACACCCGGTCAAAAGAATCAAAGACAGCGTCCGGTAGGAAAGTCCTACACAGATGTGTAATCAGAATGGGGTGAGAGTGTTTGGCACCACAGGTGCGTGAGGTGTTGGCAAGTATTGCGTGGAAGATGGTCTTGTTTAGACAGACTGTGTGTTGCCTAGTCATCAAGTCGTAAATTATCTGCAACACCGGGCGGTTGAATGACGTTGTATGGTCCAGACCTAAGATGTTACATTGGATCCAGCGTCCAACGCAGTGTATGTTTCTAAAAGTGGTGCTGGCCTTTAGCCCGCGGTCTTGCTCCGTACAGCGAGCCCCCATAACTGTCATGTAATCGATAAGTGGGAGAGGGTCACTGTGCTGTGTGATACTAGGGATACTGGTGATTTCCTCAAGGAGAGGAAGCGTGATAAACAAGTCACCCAAGGGCATGTGCACGGTGAATTGGTATGTGTGTATATCTACGGATGCATGGTCAATGGATGTGTAGAATAGTACTACCAATTCAGGACAGTAAAAAGCATCGTTCTCAGAATTATCGTACACTAAAGCATACCAATCCTATGCCCTAATCCGATCTAGGAACATATGTCCATAGCCATTAGGATCACACAAAATTTTTCCAAAATCTTTTTCAGCAAAAATATTAGGTGCCATGCTATAAATTTAGATCAAAGCAATAGAATGGAGAGATCGAAATTCAAACCGCCCCAGGAATTCGTGGGGGGAAAAAATTCCGATCTTGCAGAGGGCACAGAAAAGGTCCGATGGAATCTGTGGCACCAGATCGGCCACGAGCGTCGGAAATCGACTGGTGTAGACTTTGGCGGCGCTCTGGAAACGTCAAGGATGCCGCGGATCTGTGGCCAGGGTCGCGGAAGCGCGGCTGACAGGAAGTCTTTGGGGAAGGAAAAATTTGCAGAGGGCGGCGCTCGAAGGGAGGTTTCAGATCTGAGATTGTTTTTGCGTTTGAAGAGAGGAGGGGTAGGGTAAAGAGGATATTTATAGGGGGAAAAGTTGAGAGTCCCACTTTTATCCCTAGGTAAAAAGTAATATTTACAAACCTAGGGATTTGAAGTTTGAAAGAAGTGAAGGAGTTTGACCCTAGGGAGAAGTAATATATAGAAACCTAGGGTTTTGAAAGTTGTAGAACTCTTTTAAATGAATTAGCACAAAAGTCCCTCATTTTCTTCTTTTTCTTTTTCTTTTTTATTATTTACAAAAGAGTACAAAAAATTATTTACAAGGAATATATACAAGTGTTTCCATCGCTTAGGCTTTTCTTTGGTCGTTTCCCTCTGGCCCGTTTCCCATCGTTCCAATATGTCTGTTTGCGCGGGCTCAGTTGGGAAACGAGTTCAATTATTTTCTGAGCCTTAGGCATTTTCAGTTTCAATTGCTCATTGTTATTCATCCTCATTTCACCACAATGTTCACTAAAAATTTCTTCATCACCACTTTTTTTACTCTGAATTTCTTTATTCCTAATGTTAAGAAATTCTAGCTCATCTTCATATAACTCCTCAAAAATGAGGTCAACATTTTCCTTCAGAGATGTACAATTAGTTAACCGACCCCGAGTTGGCACATCCAAACACATGATTTCGTCAGCGAAGAGGTCTTCAAAAGATATATCAATTGGAGGTTCTTGAATTGTATCCTCATGGGATACATTCACGGTTGGCTCACTGAAAGTGAAAATATCCAACTCAACTTTTCCCTTTTGAAAGGGTACTCGGATAACAGGATTTTCCACTTCAAGAGAATCACAAACTTGCGACTCATCTTTACTTTTCTCCTCACAATTGTTTCTGACAAAGTTAACCTCGAATGTTTGCTCTTTTATCCTACGAGGTTGCATGCTGAAGACATTTACTTCTCTCGTCATGTCACCAAAAGTTATCCTTATTGACCCATTCCTACAATTGATGATGGCATTTGCTGTAGCCAGGAATGGTCGTCCCAAGATGACAGGAGTTTGAGCCCTATGATTGGTATTAGACACAGGTTGTGTCTCAAGAACTACAAAATCAACAGGGTAAATGAACTCCCTAACTCTGACAAGAACATCGTGAATTTCCCCCTTGGGTCTCTTGACAGAGCGATCAGCCAGTTGTATCGTCATTTGGGTAGGGCGGAGATCGCCTAACCCTAATTGTTGATACACAGAAAAAGGCAGGAGATTGATACTGGCCCCAAATCAAGTAGTGCCCTATTTATGGTAGTCTGTCATATGACACAAGAGATTGTCGGGCTCCCTGGGTCCTTGTATTTCACAGGAATTGACCCAGTGAACAACTCACTGATGCTTGAAGCTAGGAAGACTTTCTTAGAGACTTGTGTTTTCCTCTTCTTGGTGCACATTTCCTTTAAAAATTTTGCATATGATGGCACTTGTTGTATGGCATCAAGAAGAGGTACATTGATTTGGACCTTGTTAAACATTTCTCTTATCTTCTCCATATGAGCATTTAACTTGTGATTTGTCAAGGTTGCTCATCTACTTTTTCTTTTCCTTTGGCTTTTGAAGTTGATGGTTCTGAACTAGAAGGTGGATTGTCTAGAGTTGGTTGCACTGGAACTGGAGGTGTTGACTTTGGCATTAATTTGGATGATTGATTAGAAACCCTATTGTCTACCTGTTTTCCAGATCTCAGAATATGAATAGAGTTGCAATGACTGGGGCCCATGTATTCCACTTCATGCAGAGGGAAGTGATGTTTGGGATTGGGCAATGGCTGGCTTGGTAGCATACCTTTTTGTCTCTCATGTACAAATTTAGCCAATTGCCCTATCTGGACCTGTACTTTATTCATTTCCTGATGCTGGGTTTTTATGAAGGTTTCTATCATTTTTTCCAACTTTGATATTTTCTCATCTGAATCATTCTGGGGTGGATGTTGATGGTATGGAGACTGGAAGTGTGTTTGGTAGTGTGGTGGGCTCTGATAAGATTGTGGTTGTGGTAGACTTTGATATGGATGAAAATTCGGTGAATTTCGGTTGAAACTGTGTTGAGGAGGCTCAGCATGATATTGATTTGAAAATGGTGGCCTAGGTTGCTCAGAACCAGACTGACTCCAAGAAAAATTTGGATGGTTTCGCCATCCCGAATTGTACGTATTGGAGTATGGATTGTTGTGGGGTCTGGTAAATGCAGCATTCGTATTCTCCTGATATATTTGAGATTGGTATACAGGACACTCCTCGAATACATGGTTAAGGTCATGGCAAAAGGTGCAACCCGGTTTGACCACAGGTGATGGGTTGACCTGATTGACAACAGAATGTTCCCTTGACTCAAGCAGTTCTATCCTTTTCATTAATTGTGTGATCTTAGCCTCAGCAGCTATCGAGGATTCTATGGAATGCATACCGGTTCTGGAAGTAGTGGGAGTGGGTTTATCTGGACATGACTCCCACTGAATTGTTTTCTCAGCTAAGGCTTCAAAGAGATCCCACCCCTGATTCTTATCTTTCTTCAGAAATTCCCCTTGGCACATGGATTCAATGAGTGTTTTCGTTTGGTAATCAAGTCCGTCATAGATAATTTGGTACTGACGCCATTTCTCTATGCCGTGATGAGGACATAAGGCTAGAAGGTCTTTAAAATACTCGAAATATTTCCAGAAGGGTTCATTTGATTCCTGCTTGAATTGCGTGATGTTTTTTCTCATGAGGGCTGTCTTGTGAATGGGATAAAATTTCTTAAGAAAGATTTTTACAAAATCATCCCATGAAGATATCGAACTGGCGGGAAGATTGTAAAGCCATTTCTTAGCTAAATCTTTCAGCGTAAAAGGTATGAACCTTAACCTAACAGCATCCTCAGTCAATTGGAAAATTCTCATCATTACACATACTTCTTCAAACTCTCAAATGAAGAAGTACGCGTCCTCAGACTCTAAACCATGAAATCGTGAAAGTGTATTGATGAATTGTGGTTTCAGCTCAAAATGATTTCCATTGGTAACAGGGAGAAGAATGCATGACGGAAGCGAAGTACGAATCGGGTAAAATCTATCTTGAAGCGAAACGTTGTTTTCCATTATTGGGATAGTGTCAAGTGGTGGTGTATGTGCAAGTGTAGAAAATCTAACAAGTCTTGCAGAATCTGTATCCCGGTACCACTCTTGCATATACAGTCACAAACAACGTTCACCGATCACACCAGCGAAAAAATGAAAATAACAAACAATAAAAGAAAAATCAATCACAAGCTATCTAGGATACCTGGACCTAGATGACTCCTAACTGTTCGATGAACCAAAGAAGGTTGTTGCTTGAATCAGACCACAGCTAATCAGCCAGGTAGGGGCAAAATACGGGGGGAGGTATCCGTGCGTAAGCAACGGGCCTTAATTACGCCAAACCACGGTATCTTTGAGGCTTAACCTCTTAATCCCCAGCCTTAGACACTGATTTCACCGGAGTATGAATAAAAAATAACTTCCAACTTCAGCCGATCTCCTACTGAGTCCGGATGTCCCTAGGGCCAACGTCTATCATATTTTATTAAAAGCTTGGGATTGTGAGTGCTTGAAAAATGATTTTTGGGCCAAGGAAAGGGTGATGAAATCCCCCACCTTATCTTATTTATGGGGTTATGCCCTTAAAATCAGTTTGGTGCAAGTGTAAAGTATAAGCAAACAAGGTTCACTCAAAGCGATATAAATCAACCAAGAAGTGAGTCCTATTCGATATGCAATGCGCACATACCTTGCTCTAGCACTCTTCAACAGTAAAGTAAATGAATTGAAAAGACACGTGCCTAGAAATGCAAACGTCTAATCAATTTTTAACTTTGCAACCAATATTTTACTATTGATTATTAGCAGGAATATGGTGAAGCATACAAGAATTAAGTACTGCAGCAGCTGTATTTTTTACAGAGCAAGCAACCCTGCACAAAAACAGATTAGTAGTCAACTCATCATTGCCGCGGATCCGCGACTTTGGCCGAGATTTCGCGGCAAATCCGAGGGCACCTGGTCCCTGATTTCGAGAGCAGAGGCCCAAGGCCACTTATATGTTACTGCAATGCTTGGATTCCTGTTTCTTCAACCTGTAACATGCAACAGAGAAGAAAATTCGTTTAGTTCTTCAATTGAATAAAAAACCGTTGTTCTCCCCGGCAACGGCGCCAAAAATTTGGTAAGGCAGGAGTAAGTGAGTAGAATTGTACAAATATTCAACAGAAGAGAGAAGATTTAGAAACAACCTTAGGTGCTTACTCACTCCAAAATGTATTCACAATGTTTAATATGCTCCTTCCAAATCACCGTAGTAGCATAGGCTATATGGGTCGATCCTCAAGGAGAGCTCACGATGGAAGCTTTACGGTTCGATGTTGAAGAAAGAAAACGAAAGTTCTTCTTTGTTTCAAAAGAATGAAAAAGACATGGTAAAATAGGTGAAAGAATTTGTAGTGAATTTGTACATGAAAATAGAAACGATGGAAGAAAATGAAAAGAATTCGAAAACAAGAATTGCTTTAGAAAGAATACTAAAAGAAGGAAAACTTGTAAAAGACTTTTAGATGGAAAAAATCATGACTAGCTAACCTTTCTAATTTGCTAACTTACTAATCTCCATTATGGTGATGCATGCCTCATGTTGATTCATCGGCAAGTGTTTGTCTTGCTTGTTGGTCAATGTACTTTCCCTGATGGATGGGTGATCTTCTTGGACTTGTCTTGTAGCCTCATTGATTTCATCGGCTCTCAAGATAGAATTTCAATAGTGGAATCGAGGAGTGTCACTCAAGGGATGCTAAGGAAGAAGATACAAAATTCATTAGTCATTCAAGGCCATACATCATGTTAGCATTGAAGTAAGAAAGTTGTACAACAAATAGCATATGGTTGGTGCTCCATCTCCTTGTTCCATCAAGGCACTTGTTCTAAAGACAAGGCTCTAAATGAGGTACACATGAATCATATGAAATTACAACAAGAGTTTGCCAAGAATGAAAGTAACCCATCGGGGATGAAAGAGACTCAACATTTGCAAGATTAAGAATTAGCAATCACCCAAGAGTTAGAAGTTAGCAAAGTTAGTGGTTAGCTAGTCATGTTAGAAGAAGTTAGCTATCCATTACAATAAAAGAAAAACAACAAAACATCATGCTATGAAAGTAAAGCTTGAAGGAAATAAAGCAAGTAATGAAAAGCACTAGAAATTGCAAGAGTTGAGAAGAAAGTTTTGGATTAATCCTTGCTTCAAGTTGTCACCCCTTGATTACAAGCTCTCACTCTCTTTCTTTCTCTCTTTTGCAGAATTTCTAGGAGGAAGAAGAAGACTAAGAGCACTAAAAACCTAGAGAAAAATCAAAAATTACAAGCTCTTTCCTCTATTCTCTTCTCTTTTTTCTCGCAGAGTCCTGGGGTCTATTTATAGGCTTCAGAGGGAGAGGCTCCAGAATCCAGATAGTTGGAGAAAATCTCGGGCTCAACGGCCAGATAACTGCCGCGGATCCGCGGCGAGAGCCGCGTTTCCGCGGCAGAATCTTGGCCGTTGCGCCAGAGATTTCTGTTGCCAGTTTGTTACGTTCTGTTAGCCACGTGGATCTTCTAGAATGATGACTGGGCGCGTGGATGTCTCCAGATCCTGGGCTCAACTCTTGGGCTTCTCTTTTGGGCCTTGATTAATCCCCTTTAATTCTTGATAATTCCATGGATTATGGGCCTCTTCTCCATTAATATTGGACCTGCAAAAATAGAGAGAAAAAGAGTAAAAAACACATTTTTAATGATATAATGCATGGTATGGATGTGAAAAATATGCAAAAATGAATAACAATCACTAATCAATGCACAAATTAAAAATTAGATGATGCAACGATCACTCAAAGTAAGATTAGAAACTGAATACCCCTTGAAGGGCTCTGAACTCCTTCCTTGTGATTCCTCTAAATAAGAGTTTGAGGTGCGTAATGCAATCTTGTTGTAAGAGTATAGATCAACAATATAAGAAAAAATGAATAGAAAGTAAACAACAAAAGTAAACTAATTGCAAACACAGAGATTTGTTTCGAGGTTCGAGCACCCAACTCTACGTCCCCGCCTTCACCCAGAAGGTTTCCGATCTGTTGGCCGAGAGGCCTTCCACTGTAGTTTTGATGATGATTAACTCATGTAGTTATAGTTTACTAATAATCTTGTGATGTTTAGTTTTAGATATTTAACCAAGATATTAGTAGGTGATTAGCTTCAACAAAGGTGTTTTGGAGCTTTCACATAGTGATTCAAGAGCCCGAGCATCAAAGTTCATATTATCACTCATTTGGAGTCAAGCTCGGTGATCACGTTTGGATCGAGTCGACTTGGAGATGGTGCTCTACAAGAAGACTTCGGTAAGTGTTTAATTTATGTTTTAGATCCATTTGTTAAAGATTAGATAGTGTGATATGCTCAAGTTCACAACACACACACTTGTTTAAGTTTCATGTTTTGGTTTTCAGTTTTTGGTTTAACCGATCTTCGTTTTCATGAATAGATAGAATCAACAAGTTTACATGGTTTAATGTATATTAGATTTGTTTATATACATCTATACTTTAACTATTTAAACAAACTTAGTTTGATAGTCTATTTCATGAGTTTAGGTTTTGTATTTTAACAAAACTTGTTTTCGGATTTATTGTCAAAAACATTGATATATATCTTTATATGTATATGGATTATATCCATATACTATATGCTTCAAAGTTGTTTCAATATCATATTTGTTGGCCCATAAGGTTACACTCTCCATTTATTTAGAGTTTTGATGATAACAAACCAAATAGGAGCTATATGGTACTAATTAGTTTGTTAAGATAAGTTTCAGGTTTGTACCATATTTGGAGGCCATTGCTTAGCTATTGCAAAAACTTCTAGGTTCATGAAGCAAAGAAGGAATATTGCACATCATAGAAGGAACATAGAAGAGAAGGCTCTAGCAAGGCATAGCTTGGCTCAAGACATCAAGATTACTTTAGAAGACTTAAATAGAATTATTTCTAGTTTTATAGTTTTGTTAAAGAATAGTGAATAGGTTTGAAGCTCCATCACACACGTTTTTGCGCACGTCTTCTTTCTAAGTTTATTTCCTATAATATGTACAAAATATTTTAATATGCAATCTTCTGCCTACAAATTCATTTTTATGTTTTATACTTATCCCTATACAAAAATATTTTGTTAAAAATCAAAGTATCTTCAAAATCCTGTTTGTGTTTTGATTTTTGACCTGAGACGGTCGACCGCCCGGTCGGCCGACTCTGTGTCAGGCTTATCCGGCGACCGGCCGAGTCGACCGAGGTTCTGGCAGCAGGGCGTATCCGTGTGCACGTTTCACGGTCGACCGAGCGGTCGACCGAAACATGCCTGACTGACAGACTTTTGCTCTCTGTATTTTTGGGTCGACCGGGCGGTCGACCGTTAGCCTGCAACGGCTCTTATTTTTTGAATGGCGGTCGACCGTCCGGTCGACCGAGGTAGCCGTTTGAACAGTAACGGCTATTTCTTAAGCTGTTTTAATTTTTGTCTTTTTCCCACTTAAACATATTTAAGTGATATGTTTTGGACTTAATACTTTGAAATTAGCCTTAAGTGAGTTTTATCTTCTAACCCTAACCCTCTACTATAAATAGGGGTGTTTAGGGAGAGATTGGTTACAAGAAAAATTTGCAAAAGTTTCAAAATTTTAAGGTATTCAAAAGAGCTTGGTTCTTGATTTTGTGCTGAAATTCTCTCTCATTTTCTGAAGTGTTTTCAAGAACTCTCTGATTTCTTTTTCTTTTCTCCTTACACACAAGAACTTCATTCCTACTCATTGTTCTCTAAGGACCTTTGTAAGGGAAGAGAATTTTGCAAGAGAGAATTTGTGGTCTTTTGACTACTAAGAGATTACTTGTACTTGAGATTGTGGAGTTGGGTACTCCGGTGAATTTGTAACATCTTTGTGATAGTGGAAGTGGTTGGAATCCTTCTGGGGAAGGCGGGGAAGTAGAGCTGGGTGCTCGAACCTCGATAACAATTCTCGGTGTTTGCGTTTGGTTTACTTGCTCTTGCTTCTTGCTTTACTTTCATTGCTCTTATTACTTGCTCTCTATTTTCATTGCAACATTCACTTGTTTTCATTCATCTTGTCAATCTTAGTCCCATACAATAAGGTTGCACTGCGCACCTCCAACTCATTTCAAGAGGAATCAGGAGGAAGGAGTTCAGAACCCTTTGCGGGGCATTCGGCTCTTAGTCTTGTTTTGGGCGATTGTTGCATCATAATTTTTAATTGTGCATTGATTAGCATTATCACCTATTCACCCCCCTCTAGGTGATTTTCAATTGGTATCAGAGCTTGGACTCTAGATTTGACTTAACATCCTTAGAGAGATCCTTAAAATTTACTAATCAACATTTGCATTCATCCATTCATTCACTAGTAAACATGGCCGATAACATCAAAACCCCTCCTAAATTTGATGGACTTAATTTCCCTACTTGGAAGGTTAGGATGACTATTTTCTTGCAATCTTTAGGTAGCTTAGTAGCTAAATCCTTGACCAAACCCTCTGTAGTACCCGATAGTGATGAGAGCACATGGACTGACTTTGCCTTTAGAGAATATGAGGCTAACTTCAAGGCCCAAAATTTCCTCTTAACCGCCTTGAATGAGGATGACCTTACACGGGTAATTCATTGCCAATCCGCCTATGAGATTTGGCAACATTTGTTGGTCATACACGAGGGGACTTCACAAGTTAAGAGAGCTAAGATAGATCTCTTATGGTCCCAATATGAATCCTTTAAAATGATTGATGAAGAATCTATTGATTGTATGATTACTAGATTTACTAAAATCACCAATGCTCTTTCTTCTTTAGGTGATGATATCTCAAATGACCAAAAGGTGCGAAAAGTAATTCGGGCTCTTCCCTCATCTTGGGAGATAAAGGCCACCACCTTGAAAGAGTTGAACGACAAGGATGAGATGGACCTCATTAGTCTCATTGGGAACTTAAAAACCCATGAGATGGAAAAGAAAGCAAGAGAAGAGGCCGCTCCACTAAAGAAGAAATCCATAACCTTCAAGTCTTCATCCACTCTTGAAGACGATGTAGAAGATGAAGAAGAAGATGAGGAGCTATCACTACTTGTTCGCAATGTGAAGAGAATGTACCGGAAGAACAAGCTCAACTTCCGAAGGAAATTTGAAGGCAAAGAGGAGAGAAGAATTATATGCTACAATTGCCGAAAACCCGGACATATCATGGCCGATTGCCCGGAGTTCAAGAAGAAGATGACCTCCTCCTTCAAGCTAAAGAAACCGGAAGAAAAGAAAGCGTACAAGGCAACTTGGGATTCGGAAAGCGAGTCCGAGGAAGAGGCGGATATAGCGAATATGTGTTTCATGGCAAACACACCAAAGGTAACCCCTCAACCTCTTGATGATGAAGATGATGAATTAAGTAAAGAAGTTCTTGTTCATGCCTTTGTTGAACTTTCATAAACCTATGATAATAAAAAGATTGAATGCTCTAAATTGAAAAAGGAAGTTGCTTTTCTCAAAAATCAACTTGCTATTATTTCTAAAGAAAAATATAAAATTTCTTCAAATCTCATTTCTACCCAAAATGAATTTAGTGCTTACAAAGTTGCTTGTAAAGTAAAATTTCCTAAGATTGATGAAAAAAAATTTTCTTCTTTAAAAACTAGAATTGTTGATTTTGAAAAGACTTTAAAGGATTGTGCTTTTAACACTAAGAAACTTGAAGAAATATTTTCTAAAAAGCACACCTCTCATGCTATAGATTCACATGTTAAGATTTCTCATGCTCACACTACACATAACACTTCTCATGCTAAATCTTTTCATGGTCACAATTCTCATGCTCACAAATCACACACTCACTATGCTTTTAAATATGGTAGAGTGTATGATGCACATATTGTGGTAAGAATGGACATTTGGCTAAATTTTGTTATAACCAAGTAAATAGATCAAATAATCTTGTTTGGGTTCATGGAACTAACTCTTTAGGACCCAAGAAAATGTGGGTACCAAAATCAAGTCCTAAATTATTTGATGTAGGTACACACCAAAGCTCCAAGACGTAGGGAGCGGTGGTACCTTGATAGTGGTTGTTCAAGACACATGACGTGGGACATCAATAACTTTACAACCCTATCAAGGTACGTGGAAGGTGGCCCCGTCACCTTCGGGGATGACTCCAAAGGCACTATCATCGGTATAGGTAACATTCAAATTGGTGCATCTCCCATTATAGAAAATGTTGTACTTGTTGATGGTTTGAAGCATAATTTGCTTAGCATTAGTCAATTTTGTGACCGTGGACTTAAGGTTGTTTTTGATGATTCTTCTTGCAAAATCTTTGATGTTAAAACCAATGATTGTATTCTCACCGGTTTTTGTGATGATAATGTTTATATCATTGACATGCTTAATGTGGAGTGTTCTACTAAATACTTAAATGCTTTTGATGAAAATTCTTGGTTTTGGCATAGAAGATTAGGACATGCATCTTTTGACCATCTTTCTAGGATTAATTCAAAGGAATTGGTGAAGGGTATTCCTTACTTGAAGTTTGAAAAAGACCGCATTTGTGGTGCGTGCCAACTTGGAAAACAAACCAAGTCTTCCTTCAAACCAATCAAGGATATCATGTCAACTAGACCTTTAGAATTAATTTATATGGATCTTTTTGGACCTACTAAAACTAAGAGTTTAAATGGCAGTAGATTTGCATTTGTTTTAGTTGATGATTTCTCCCGTTTCACTTGGGTTTTCTTCTTGGAACACAAAGATCAAACTTTTTCTCATTTTAAGATTTTTCGAAAAAGAGTTTAAAAAGAAAAGGGTTTTTCGATTTTGAGAATAAGGAGTGATAGAGGTGGTGAGTTTGTTAACTAACTCTTCATGACTTATTGTGATGAAAAGGGAATTAAGCATGAAATGTCTTGTCCTAGAACTCCACAACAAAATGGAGTTGTAGAAAGGAAAAATAGAACACTTCAAGAGATGGTTAGGACAATGATAAGTGAGTATGACCTCCCTCAATATCTATGGGCCGAGGCCGTAAACACCGCATGCTATATATCAAATCGTATTTATGTAAAAATTCTTCCAAAACATCTTTTGAAAAGTATCATTCTAGAAAACCTAATGTTGAATATTTCAAAGTTTTTGGATGCAAGTGTTTTGTTTTGAACACTAGAGATAACTTGGGTAAATTTGATGCTAAGGCTTATGAAGCAATCTTTGTTGGATATTCTACAACTAGTAAAGCTTATAGAGTATTCAATAGATCTTCACTTACCATTGAAGAATTCATGCATGTTAAATTGAAGAATCTAATGTGGTTGTTGAGAATGTTGTAGAGATTGACCCATTAGGTGAAGACATGGAGAGACTATCCTTGAAGGACTCACCCGCTCAAGAAGAAAAGCAAGATCCTATTGGTGATGTTCAAGAGGATAAAGAGGAAAGCTCTCTACCGCTTCCTAAAGCTTGGAGATACGCTACAAATCATCCCAAGGAGCTCATCTTAGGTGATGCATCTAAAGGGGTAACAACTCGCTCCAAACTCCATGACCTATGTGGTAACTTTGCTTTCATTTCTCATTTTGAACCCAAAAGCATCCTCGAAGCCGAGACGGACTCATATTGGTTGCTAGCCATGCAAGAGGAACTAAATCAATTTGAGCGCAACCAAGTTTGGCACCTTGTTCCTAGGCCCCACGATAGACCAGTAATTGGTACTAAGTGGATCTTTAGAAACAAGATGGATGAGTCCGGAAATGTCATTAGGAATAAAGCTAGGTTAGTGTCCCAAGGTTACACTCAAGTTGAGGGAATTGACTTTGAGGAGACCTTTGCACCCGTAGCACGGCTTGAAGCCATACGGATGACACTAGCTTTTGCATCTTTCAAAAATTTTAAACTTTTTCAAATGGATGTGAAAAGTGCATTTTTAAATGGTTTTATAAATGAAGAAGTTTATGTTGCTCAACCTCCCGGTTTTATTGATTATGTTCATCCCAATTTTATTTTTAAACTTGATAAAGCTTTGTATGGATTGAAACAAGCTCCAAGAGCTTGGTATGAAAGGCTTTCTAGTTTTCTCATTTCAAATGATTTTATTAAAGGCAAAGTAGACACAACTCTTTTTACTAAGCATGTTGATAATGACATTTTAATTGTGCAAATTTATGTTGATGATATAATTTTGGTTCTACTAATGAGTTTTATGCAAGGAGTTTGAAAAGATTATGCAATGTGAATTTGAAATGTCTTCAATGGGTGAGCTTAATTTCTTTCTTGGACTCCAAATCAAGCAATTGCAAGATGGGAACTTCATATGCCAAGCCAAATACGCAAAGGAACTCGTAAAGAAGTTTGGACTTGAAGGCTCAAAGGTTTGCAACACTCCAATGGCAACTACAACCAAGCTTGATAAGGATGACCAAGGTAAAAATGTTGATATTAAGTTGTATAGAAGCATGATAGGTAGTCTTTTATATTTGACGGCAAGTAGGCCGGACATCATGTTTAGTGTGTGTCTTTGTGCTAGATTTCAATCGTGTCCTAAGGAGTCCCATCTTATTGTGATAGAACGCCTTATTCGTTATATTAAGGGCACAATTAGAATGGGTCTATGGTATCCGAAAATCAGAGATTTCTCAATGACGAGTTATTCGGATGCCGACTATGCGGGTTGTAGAGTAGATAGAAAGAGTACTAGTGGGACATGTCAATTTCTTGGTAATTGTCTTGTTTCATGGTCCTCTAGGAAACAAAATTCCGTAGCTCTCTCAACCGCTGAGGCGGAGTATGTTGCCGCGGGGGCTTGTTGTGCACAAGTCCTTTGGATGAAACATACTCTCCTTGATTATGATTTGCATTATAACCATATAAAAATATTTTGTGATAATACTAGTACTATACATATGACAAAGAATGAAAATCAACATAGTATGACCAAGCACATTGAGATTAGATATCACTTTCTTAGAGATCATTTTGAGAAAGGAGATATAGATATTGATTATGTTTCTACGGATTTGCAACTAGCCGATATTTTCACAAAACCACTTGATTTTGCTAGATTTTCCTTCATTTGTGGTGAACTTAATGTTTGTGTTATTGAATAAAAATGTTTTCATAACCCTTTTTGATGTATGACAAAAAGGGGGAGAATGAGTTTTTATGATAGAAATATAAGTTTCATATGGTTTTGGTTTCATATGAGTTTATATAGTTTTTAAGTTTTTGATGTGTTTTCATGAATTCTTGTTTTAAGTTGAAGTGTTTTGCAAGCATATTTCATGATTTTTAATCATATGATTTTTGTTTGATGGTTTTTGCTTGCACCTTACATTGTTTTTATCATAGCATAATTGAGGGGGAGCTTACTCCTCTCCTATATTTTTGCTTATAGCCTATTTGCTTTGTCATCATCAAAAAGGGGGAGATTGTTGGCCCATAAGGTTACACTCTCCATTTGTTTAGAGTTTTGATGATAACAAACCAAATAGGAGCTATATGGTACTAATTAGTTTGTTAAGATAAGTTTCAGGTTTGTACCATATTTGGAGGCCATTGCTTAGCTATTGTAAAAACTTCTAAGTTCATGAAGCAAAGAAGGCATATTGCACATCATAGAAGGAACATAGAAGAGAAGGCTCTAGCAAGGCATAGCTTGGCTCAAGACATCAAGATTGCTTTAGAAGACTTAAATAGAATTGTTTCTAGTTTTATAGTTTTGTTAAAGAATAGTGAATAGGTTTGAAGCTCCATCACACACTTTTTTGCGCACGTCTTCTTTCTAAGTTTATTTCCTATAATATGTACAAAATATTTTAATATACAATCTTCTGCCTACAAATTCATTTTTATGTTTTATACTTATCCCTATACAAAAATATTTTGTTAAAAATCAAAGTATCTTCAAAATCCTGTTTGTGTTTTGATTTTTGACCTGAGACGGTCGACCGCCCGGTCGACCGACTCTGTGTCAGGCTTATCCGGTCGACCGAGGTTCTGGCAGCAGGGCGTATCCGTATGCACGTTTCACGGTCGACCGAGCGGTCAACCGAAACATGCCTGACTGACAGACTTTTGCTCTCTGTATTTTTGGGTCGACCGGGCGATCGACCGTTAGCCTGCAACGGCTCTTATTTTTTGAATGGCGGTCGACCGTCCGGTCGACCGAGGTAGCCGTTTGAACAGTAACGGCTATTTCTTAAGCTGTTTTAATTTTTGTCTTTTTCCAACTTAAACATATTTAAGTGATATGTTTTGGACTTAATACTTTGAAATTAGCCTTAAGTGAGTTTTATCTTCTAACCCTAGCCCTCTACTATAAATAGGGGTGTTTAGGGAGAGATTGGTTACAAGAAAAATTTGCAAAAGTTTCAAAATTTTAAGGCATTCAAAAGAGCTTGGTTTCTTGATTTTGTGCTGAAATTCTCTCTCATTTTCTGAAGTGTTTTCAAGAACTCTCTGATTTCTTTTCTTTTCTCCTTACACACAAGAGCTTCATTCCTACTCATTGTTCTCTAAGGACCTTTGTAAGGGAAGAGAATTTTGCAAGAGAGAGTTTGTGGTCTTTTGACTACTAAGAGATTACTTGTACTTGAGATTGTGGAGTTGGGTACTCCGGTGAATTTATAACATCTTTGTGATAGTGGAAGTGGTTGGAATCCTTCTGGGGAAGGCGGGGAAGTAGAGCTGGGTGCTCGAACCTCTATAACAATTCTCGGTGTTTGCGGTTGGTTTACTTGCTCTTGCTTCTTACTTTACTTTCATTGCTCTTATTACTTGCTCTCTATTTTCATTGCAACATTCACTTGTTTTCATTCATCTTGTCAATCTTAGTCCCATACAACAAGGTTGCACTGTGCACCTCTAACTCATTTCAAGAGGAATCAGGAGGAAGGAGTTCAGAACCCTTTGCGGGGCATTCGCTCTTAGTCTTGTTTTGGGCGATTGTTGCATCATAATTTTTAATTGTGCATTGATTAGCATTATCACCTATTCACCCCCCCTCTAGGTGATTTTCAGTTTTTATATTTGGATGAGTTTTGGACAAAACGATTTTTCATTTCAAAAATTCAAGTTTTGGAAAATACGAGTTTTGGTTTTCGGCAAATTTTCCAAGTCACAAAAATGGTTCAAATAAGTTGAAATATGTGTTGAATTTTTTTCACACATGTTTGTGTATCAAAGTATTATATTGAAACTATTTTTGTGGATTTTTAGAGATTTTATGATATTTATTTAATAATTAAAAGCCAAGTTTTTAAAACCTATAAATCCCTGTTCTGGCTTCTGCCGGTCGACCGGACCGATCGACTGAGCTAGGAGTCAGTCGACCGACGTGCACAGAACGTGCACGCCAGTTTGGCTGGAGGGCCGGTCGACCGACCCGGTAGACCGCCAGAGAGCTTCTGCTCTCTGGAAAGCCCCAGTCGACTGGGTCGGTCGACCGGCAGAGAGCTCTGCTTTCTGTTCCAGGCCACGATCGACCGGGCCGGTCGACCACTGCCCCAACGGTCAGAAATTTAACCATTGGCAGTCGACCGGGCCGGTCGACCGACAGCCGTCTAGGCTGCTGACTGGACCCCAACGGCTAGTTTCTTTCCTAGCCTATATATTGGGGTTTCTTGGCTGTTTTGGACAGAATTTTAAGAGCCAAAAATTTTCTACTCCTCTAGTGTTTTTATACAAGTTTCAAAAGAGTTTTGGGCTTCAAAGTTTACATTTGATTTGGTGTTTTTATAGGGTTTGGAAAATCAAAGAAAAATGATTTTGGGAAAAGTATTTTGGTTCATCTTCTTCATCCTTATTTCTAGTTTTTTCCAAGGATTTTCTTTGTGTTTTTGTTTCCAGCCTCTTTATTTTTCACACTTGAGCTTATCTACTATCCTATCTATTAGGATCTTTATTTTTGTGGGAAAAATTTGTTTGCGGTTATGAAAACTACCAAGTTGTAAATTTCCTTCATTGTGATATCCCTCTAGTGAGAGGAGATAGATTTGGTATCCCTCTAGTGAGAGGTGATTGTGGAAGTGTTGGTTGGCTCCCTCTAGTGAGAGGTGGGGATTGTTGCTTAGCTCCCTCTAGTGAGAGGTGGAGTTTGTGTTAGAATCCCTCAAGTGTGAGGTGATTGATTTGTATTGGCTAAGTGCCTACCCCTCTTGTGTGAGGTGGTATTTGTGTTGGTTGTGCATTGCCTCTGTGAGAGGTTGTATTTTGGTTGAGAGAGGAGTTGTGTACTCCCGATTGTATTTACCCCAAATCCTCAGTGGAGGTTCCCTGTGTGGGAGTCCTGTGTGGACAAGTTAGTGGATTGAAAATCCTTCTGTGTGAAGGCAAGGACGTAGAGCTGTGTGCTCGAATCTCGAAACAAATCTCGGTGTTTGCGTTTGATCCATTGACTCTAACTCTCTCTATTACTATTGTGCCTTGCATCATTTCATATTGCTCATATTATATGCTTGCTTGTTTGTGTGTGCCTCACTTGTGTTTAACCATGAGAGCTTTATATAACACCTCAACTCTTATTCAGAGGAATCAAGAGGATTAGTCCAGAGCCCTTCACCGGGAATTCGGCTACACTCGTTGGTTACACTAAGTGTGTTGCAAATTAGCTTTTTAAATTCCGCATTAGTTGACCATTAGATTAGCTAATCACCTATTCACCCCCTCTAAGTGATTTCACGATCCACTAGAATTTTCACAAAGGATTACAACCATTATGGAGTATCCAACTCCTCAATCACACTCCTCTAGTCCAGAGGTAGTGGAGCAACAATTACAATAAGCACTGAATGATCAAAAGACCACAAACTCTCTGTTGAAAAACTTTCTTTACAAAAACTCTAGAGAATAATATATAAGATTGAAGCTCAAGGTTTTGAAAGTGATATAAAAATAGAAGAGAGATTTTAAGAACCAAAAACTTTTAGAAAACTTTTGAAAATAATAGCCCAAAACTTAAACAAAAGCTTTTTCTCAAGAAAACTCAAAACTTTTGATCTTTGAATTTGTTGTTGTGAAAACCTCTACCCTAATGACCCCTTTATATAGGATTTAGGAAGAGTAAACATAGAAAACTTTTATCTGAATAAAAGAGAAAGAAATTGAACCTCTAATACAGCTAACCACATTTTTTTTAAAATTAAACATGTTTTAAAAACATGTTAAAAATCAGCCTCCAGAAAATTAGCCATTACTGCCAATTTGTGAGATTGGTCAACTTTAAACACATTTTTCAGGCTGCAAACGTCCGAATTCAGAATTAGATATATGAATAATTTATAAATTTTTAAGTCTTCTTTTTAATGCAACTGCAATCAACTCAATATCATTTTTTATTAGAAAGTTATCAATAAAAAACTGACAGGTGTCAAATCAGAAACTGTAAGCTGTTTTCAGAACAAGAAAAGAGTTCAACCAAATATTTGACATCTTTAAAATTTGAATCTAAAAAATATTATTGAATAAGAAATTTAGATCTGAAAGTTATCTTTGAAATTCAAGTTAAATCATGTTATTTAAATATAAGAATAAAAAGTTATGATAACAAATATAAAAGGTGTTAAGCAGATCAGCAGAACTAAAACTGGTTCAAATCTAAAACCCGATATATGTACTTGAAATTCAAAATCGGTTAAACCAAAAATCAAATGTATTGAATTTGTGTGTGTGTATTTGAGCTTCAAACATATATACTATTCTTTAACATAACAAACTATATGAGTTTACAAGCAGGAGTCTCTGACAGTTGATGTTGAGCAACGTTTGAGTTAGACCCTAATATCCCATGCTTGAGAACTCTTGAGCCATCAATACCTGTGTCAACCTAAAATTTATTCTTTAACTTCTATTAGTACCAAATAGCTTTTATATGATTTGTTATCATCAAAACACATAACCCGGGGATTGTAACCTTTGGGCCAACAATCTCCCCCTTTTTGATGATGACAAAACATATAAGCTGTAAAATAAAATATAGGAGGGAGGTAAAAGCTCCCCCTCAAATGATGCTCGATTTTATCAAGTATAAAACATGAAAACATATACATATATGAACATGTACAAGACATGAAACCAAAACATGAAACCACCAATACTTCTTCCCCTTTTGTCATACATCAAAAAGGGTTAGGAAACAACCAATAAACAATATATGCATAAAAAAATATAAACATGCATATATGCATACATAAACTCAAATATCTCTTCCCCTCTTTGTCAATTCATCAATAAAGGGGATAAGGAAAAAACAATTAATTGTCATATCATCAAATCTTAAAGACCAAAACTTAAGTTTTTTTATACCAATTTAAAATTTTGATAAACATATTAATACCAATTGAAAAATATTGATACCAATTAAAGGTAAAAACTAAATTTTTAGATAAACGCTAAAATCATTTTGCAATAAGGATACCAAATAGAGAATAATACCAATTTAAGATCATTGATACTAATATTGAAAATGTTAGCATATATCAAACTAAAGTATTTTACATCATAAATGGTGGGAGTAAGATACCAATTTGAAATAAAAACTGATACAAATTGAATTTACAACCAATACCAATTTTATATAAAACCAATTTAAAAACAAGAATTTTCTCCCCCTTTATGAAATACTAAAAGAAACAATGTATAAGATTGTAATAGATACTAATTAAAAATAATTGACATGATGAACTAAATCAAGCTTAGCAAACATAATTTGTGCTTTTTTAAAAAAAATTGTAAAGACATGTGAAACAAGCGCAATCAAATCATATATATGTATGAATGGATATACCAATTGAAATATGAGGCATATATAGAAAATACATATGAGTATACAGATATATGAAATATCAATTTTGATACCAATAGAAATATAATGAGGATCAAGTGTATAACTCAAACCTATCACCCTTATCATGCACAAGTTTAAAAGATATTCAAGAAAGGTATACAAGGCATGGTCACCCTTAGAAGGTAGGAATTTTCAAAAATCATGATTTGAAAGTAAATGGGCATAGTTTGAAAACTCTACCATTTGAAGAATAGAAACTAGTTTTAAAGATATTTTTAAAAACTAGTAAGAAATCCTTCAAAATATGAAACCAAATCATACATCTCATGAAAACATGAAAATCATATAATAATTGACACTCAAAATCTATAAAGCACATATAAGCTCATGAAAATAAAGTCATGAGTAAACACCAAATATAGAGTGTAAGAATCATGTAATCAATAAAACCATGGAAATAAGGCATTTAAGCTCAAATCAAATTCCTTTACAAACATGAAAAACATAAAAGTTTAATTTTTATCAAAACAAAATAAACCTCAAGACATATGTATGTTTTGTATAAACTAGAGTATACATACTTATCCAAGCATAAACGAGTCCACAATAGTATATTGCATGAAGGCAAGTGTCTTAAGGATGTACATATATATCTATAATTTTAAATAAAATTAACATATACATGAAACTAAATACATTTACATGAAAAACATGTACAAAATGGGGAATACAAGTTAGAAATGCACTAATCATCAAAACTAGGCTATACTAGTACATCTAATGGGTACAAATGAGCATTTAAGCATAAACATATCAGAATCAATTGTGACTCATTAGTTGTACAAGTATATACACAAGTTTTAATGAAGATTACATTTAAACATGTAATCAAAATATGAATCATAAAACAAAACATAAATCAATGTGATCATTAGGCTAAATGTACAAGTCTTAGAGTAAGGATATACACAATAGTTAAAATGAAATGAGAACACAAAATATGAATCCATATGAACATAGGTGTATCTCAATTACTATACGTGTATGTCACAAGTCTAATTAACATGACATTTAACATAATAATCATTAAAATATGACATGCTAAAAATTACTAATATGAAAGCATGTAAATTAAATGAGGAGTTAGAGATCGTTACCAAAACCAAGAGGGCACATCTCTATATCTCCATACCATGGTGGTCCTCCCACCAAACTTCCCTTGAAAGTGATACATCCAAAAATGTCACCGTTTAGCTTAGAACGCATTCACCTCAAGGCACCAACAACTCTCACGTCATGTGAGAGCCCACACTTACATCAAATAGACTAGGAATGGATTTTAGTACCCATATTTTCTTGGGTCCTAATATGTTAGTATTTTGAACCCAAACATGATTATTCATACTATTTATATGATCATAACAAAATTTGGCTAAATGACCATTCCGGTCACAATAAGTACATTTATAAATTCTTTCATATTTAAAAGCATAATGAGCATGTGGTTTATGAACATGTGATTTGTGAGCATGGGGTGTTTTTGCATGATTGACATGTGATGTGTTGGCATGATGAACATGTGGAGTTTTAGCATGAGATGGTTTATCATGTTTAACATGTGAAGTGTGCATGTGTTTCTTTGAAAACATTTCTTCTAATTTAATATTATTAAATGCACATTCTTTTAAAATATTTCCCAAATCATTTATTCTAGCTTTTAACATAAAAATCTCTTTTTCATCAATTTTAGGATATTTAGCTTTGCATGCAACTCTATAGGCATCAAAATCTCTTGTGTTGAAATAATAGTGGAAGATAATTCATCCTTTTCTTTTGAAGAAATATCAATTTGATTTTTAAGCACTTCATTTTCCTTTTTCAATTTTAAATAATCTTCCTTCTTAGAATCAAAACTTTCTGAAAGTTCAATGAAAGCTTGTAATAATACTTCTTTGCTTATCTCAATATCATCATAAGATGATTCGGGAGTTATCTTAGGTGTGTTTGCCATGAAACACATGTTAGCCGTGTCAACTTCATCTTCGAATTCACTTTCTGAATCCCAAGTGGCTTTGAACGCCTTCTTTACAAACGACTTCTTTTGCTTCATGGAGGAAGATATATTGTTCTTGAAATCTGGACAATCGGCCATGATGTGTCCAGGTTTCTGACAGTTGTAGCATGTGATCTTCTTCTCCTCCTTCCCTTCCCATCGCCTTCTATGGTTGAGTTTATTCTTGTGGTACATTCTTTTTACATTTCTCACAAGAAGAGATAGCTCTTCATCTTCTTCATCATCGGAGATGGTTGAGGTAGACTTGAAAGCAATAGACTTCTTCTTTTGAGGCGCCGCTTCTTCTCTAGCCTTTTTTCCATCTCATGAGTCTTAAGATTTTCAATAAGACTTATAAGCTCCATCTTGTCTTTGTTATTCAATTCCTTCAAAGTGATAGCTTTGATTTCCCATGATGAAGGAGAGCACGAATCACCTTATGCACCTTTTGGTCATTGTTGATTTCATCACCTAGAGAAGCAAAAGCATTTGTGATTTTAGTAAATTTAGTAATCATATCATCAATATATTCATTTTCTTGCATTTTAAAAATTTCATATTGAGAACACAAGAGATTAATTTTAGCTCTCTTGACTTGTGATGTTCCATCATGAGTGACCAATAAGTGTTGCCAAATCTCATAGGCGGATTTACAATGGATAACTCGTGTTAAGTCATCCTCATTTAATGCTAAAAGCACGACATTTTGAGCCTTCGAATTTGCATCAACTTCCTTGGAGGTAAGATCGAACCAAGTGTCTTCCTCACCTACGGGTGCACTATAGGGCTTGGTCAAAGACATAGCAACTCGGCTACGTAGAGATTGCAGAAAAATGTCCATCCTAACTTTTCATATGGGAAAGTTGAGTCCATCAAATTTGAGAGGGGTCTTAATGTTATCGGCCATCTTTACTAGTGTATGAATGAAGATATAAAAATAGTGATTAGCAATTTATAGGATCTCTCTAAGGATGTAAAGTCAAATACTAGAGTCCTAACTCTAATACCAATTGAAATCACCTAGAGGGGGGTGAATAGGTGAATATGCTAATCAATGCACAAATTTAAAAATGAGATGATGCAACGATCACTCAAAGTAAGATTAGAAGCCAAATACCCCGTGAAGGGCTCTGAACTCCTTTCTCGTGATTCCTTTAAATAAGAGTTTGAGGTGCATAATGCAATCCTGTTGTGAGAGTATAGATCGACAATATAAGAATGAATGAATAGAAAGTAAACACAAGTAAACCAATCACAAACACAGAGATTTGTTTCGATGTTCGAGCACCCAGCTCTACGTCCCCGCCTTCACCCAGAAGGATTTCCGATCCACTAGAATTTTCACAAAGGATTACAACCACTAAGGAGTACCCAACTCCTCAATCACACTACTCTAGTTCAGAAGTAGTGGAGCAACAATTACAATAAGCACTGGATGATCAAAAGACCACAAACTCTCTCTTGAAAAACTTTCTTTATAAAAACCCTAGAGAATAATATATAAGATTGAAGCTCAAGGCTTTGTAAGTGATATAAAAATAGAAGAGAGATTTTAAGAACTAAAAACTTTTAGAAAACTTTTGAAAATAATAGCCCGAAACTTAAACAAAAGCTCTTTCTCGAGAAAACTCAAAACTTTTGATCTTTGAATTTGTTGTTATGAAAACCTCTACCCTAATGACCCATTTATGTAGGATTTAGGAAGAGTAAACATAGAAAACTTTTACCTGAATAAAAGAAAAAGAAATTGACCCTCTAATACAGCTAACCATATTTTTTTAAATTTAAACACGTTTTAAAAACATGTTAAAAATCAGCCTCCAGAAAATTAGCCATTACTGCCAATCTGGCTGATTGATCAAATTTGAGCACATTTTTTAGGCTTCAAACTTCCGAATTCAGAATTAGGTATATAGGAATAATTTGTAAATCTGTAAGTTTTCTTTTTAATGCAACTGAAATCAATCATTTTTGTTAGAAAGTTATCAATAAAACACTGACAGGTGTCAAATCAGAAACTATAAGCTGTTTTCAGAACAAGAATAGAGTTCAACCAAATATTTGGCATCTTTAAAATTTTAATTTGAAAAAAATTATTGAATAAGAAATTTAGATCTGAAAGTTATCTTTGAAATTCAAGTTAAATCATGTTATTTGAATATAAGAATAAAAAGTTATGATAACAAATATAAAAGGGTGTTAAGCAGTCAGCAGAACTAAAACTGGTTCAAATCTAATTCCCGATATATGTACTTGAAATCTAAAACCGGTTAAACTAAAAACCAAACGTATTGAATTTGTGTGTATATATTTGAGCTTCAAACATATATACTATTCTTTAACAAAACAAACTATATAAGTCTACAAATAGGAGTCTCTAATAGTTGATGTTGAGAAACGTTTGAGCTAGACCTTAATATCCAATGCTTGAGAACTCTTGAGCCATCAATTCCTGTATCAACCTGAAATTCATTCTTTAACTTCTATTAGTACCAAATAGCTTTTATATGGTTTGTTATCATCAAAACACATAACCCGGGGATTGTAACCTTTGGGCCAACATTCAATGCCTTAGAAAAACTATGATTTTTTTTAAAATACTAATAAATATATAATCATAGTATAAAGCCCCAAAATGATATTTTGAATACATTTTGAGAATTCTTGGGTAACTTAATAAAACTTTAAATAAAACACACTTGATATCAAAATGAGACGTATATGCGCAAGTGTGAAAATGCGATCTAGTGCCAATTAACCTTTTTGTCTTAACTCTTCTTACCTTACATTGTATTCTAAAGTAGATTTAGCAATCTTTGGCTCAATTCTCTTGCCTCAATTGATTTTGTCTTAATTGACTCTTTAGTCTGCCTCCACTTTGATAATTCTTGGTAAATTGAGTAATTTGAATTTTGAGTTAGAATTTTGCCACCACCTCCTTAATTGATATATTAATATGAGCTTTGTTTCATTCAACCTCTATGTACGTGCTTTAACCTAGATCAAAAAATAAAAACACTAGAATATGAGTTGTTAGTATAAAAGTAGCTTAATGAGTAGTTATCATCAAACTAAAATAAAATGGGGCTAACAATCTTTTCTTTGATGATGACAACTCAGTAAGATACATAAAACAATAATTGAGTGTTAATCTCAAGGTTCTCCTTACACATATATAATATATATTTATGAAGAGAGAAAATGTTAAGCTCCCCTTGCATATGTGACTTACACAGAGAGGATTGAAGATGTTAAGCTCCCCTGCATGGAAGCACACATACAATATAGAGATGAAATGTTATGCTTTCCTACACAACACATCATAAATATATATACAAAGGATATGTTACTCCCCCTGCATATATGCACAGATTATATAAATATTACATGATAAAGATCAGTATCTGTATCAACATGAGACATTCTATAAAATATGTGTGTATATCATAAAAGTGTTAAAATATATCTAAATCACACATATACATACATAAGCCTGTTAAAGACTTAAATTTCTATGATGACATATACAAGCTTAACAAAGCTCAATTGTGCAGAAACATGCATGGACATGCATGAAAACAAGCACGAACATGCAAGCACATATACAATCACAAAAACCACATGTATTCAAGCAAAAATCATCAAAAATATCATATATAGACATATATGTTATGTATATCACATTATTCATGCATGAATCACACGTATCGCCAATATCTCAAAAAACATGACACAACATGCACAGATATAAAAATTATCACCAAAATTCCACCAATCACACCAAAATTCATCAAAATCACTTTTATATATCCAATATACTTCCCCCCTTTGGCATCATCAAGAGAAGGTGCAAAATCATCAATAAAACACAAAAAACAGTATAGATTTCAGAAATACATACATATAACACAGATATATCAAAAGTCTTATGTATTCTAGAGATATCTCAAAAACCATCAAATATATTCATCACAAGCATAGAATACAAGAAAAGTCAAACCAATCATAGAATTAATCAAATGCATATGAAAAGAACTAGTTAATCTATTACAGACCAGTAATAAAAGTATTAAGTTATACATCCCAGTATCAAGAACACGAAGGGTCAAAAATATACAAGAGTTTTAAAAATATAGACCATCATCATCAAATTAAAATATTTTGCGAAATATAAAAGAACAACATCAGAGGTTTGAATTGTTCACATCTTGGTTTGGAACTTCAGGAGTTGAGAGATAGATGTATCCAACATAGAAGCTAGAGTTCAATAGCAAAAGATGGATATGTGCAAAATTTAGGTATGATTAGTGGCTAAAATGGACGAATGTCTAAGTGACCATGGTATAAGATACTGATAATGAATCATGATGAATGATCATGTATCACTCCTTATTTTGATGATAACAATATACAATATGTGCTAACATTTTTATGCAGTATTCTTGGCTACTCAATGAGAATCAAGCTTGACACTGACATCAGAGATTTCTACCAACTTCTACGAGAAGATTCAAGATAGGAGAAGACAACAAGGACTTGATTGAAGATATGTACTATTGAAAAACTTGTAATTTGTCTTACTTCTAGAAGATATCTTGTAAAAGCCTTAATACACACATATACACACACACTACTAGTTGATCTATAAGTTTAGTATAGTCGATTAATAGATGATAGAACCCATATACTTTAAGAAACAACCTAAATTTAGTTGACTCATACATCTTTTCTCTTGATTAGTCGATAAATTTGTATAGTCGACTAATGAGTATTTACAGAGACTGAGTTATTAACCTTTCTCTCAGTCTAGTCAATTATAGCCTTTAACTAATCGACTAATATGTATTAGAACACTGATACATGTTTATGTAAACTCAGTCTAGTCAACTGATGTCTCAGTCTAGTTGACTAATAGACTTAACAGAAATTTTGTCTCAAATCTGATTCTCAGTCTAGTTGACTATATCTTCCTGTCAGTTGACTAATAGAACGTTATAGAAAAAACTTAGGTTCTGTTGACTCAGTCTACTCGACTTATATCTTCTCCTAGTCGACTTATGTGTCCAACAGACACTTGACTAGTCGACTACCTTATCCTATAGTCGACTAACCTGACAGTTTATAGATGTTATATAATTCTGATTTTTTGAATTTATACTCTCTTTTTTAACAACTATATTATTTGAATTTAAATCTCCAAATAATGGTAAATCAGTTACTAGAGCACCTGTAAATAGAGAGACACCTTTCTTACTTTTATAGAGAATTCAATTCATTGATTCTTGGACAAAAATTCTGAAATCCTGTCAAGAACACTCAATACTCTCTCATTTTGCCTAGTTTCACTTCTAAATGACCTGATGGGTAGAAGTAGAAGAGATATCCTAGAAGCCACTACAAAGAATCAAGTGCACTTCACATTTAAGGCTTTCAATTTTCACGTTGTAATCAGTTCAAGGAGAAAGCTTTTCTCGATTTAGAGAAGAAGTGTACAGAGTTGACATAGGGACTTGTCAATGGTGTACATGTGTAGATTTTATAAAGGTTCAAAATCAAGGTTAAAGAAAAATCTCAAGCGGGTTGACTTGAGTGAAATTACACCTAAAGGGGGGTGAATAAGTGAAATTACACCTAAAGGCTAATCAAATCAATATTCAATGCAAAATAAAAATGAGATGATGCAAACGATCACTCAAAGTAAGATTAGAAGCCGTATACCCCGTGAAGGGTTCTGAACTTCTTCCTTGTGATTCCTCTAGATAAGAGTTTGAGGTGCTCAATGCAATTTTATTATAAGAGCATAGATCGACAATGAATGAATGAATATAAAGTAAATAAGATAGACAAGTAAATCAATCGCAAATAAAGAGATTTGTTTTAAGGTTCGAGCCACCGCTCTACGTCCCTGCGTTCACCACCATGAAGGATTTCCAATCCACTAGAATTTTCACCAAAGGAATTACAATCACTATGGAGTACACAACTCCCCAATACACTCCTCTAGTTCAGAGGTAGTGTAGCAACAATACAATAAGCACTGGGTGATCAAATGACCACAAACTCTCTCTTGAAAATACTTCTTTACAAAACCCTAGAGAATAATATATAAGATTGAAGCTCAAGGTTTTGTAAGTAAAATTTAAAAATAGAAGAGAGATTTTAAGAACAAAAAAAAAAACTTAAAGAAGATTTTTGAAAATAAAAGCACAAAATTGAAACTGGAAAACTTTTTCTCTTGAAACCCAAAACTTTGATTTTCAATGGAATTGTTGTTGTTGTTGTGATGAACTCAATACTAATGACCCCTTTACATAGGTTTTAGGAAGAGCAAATTTAGAATAATTTTATCAGGTTTATAAGAAATAAATTGACTCTTAAAATTCAACAAAACACGTTCTAAAAACATATTAAAAATTAGCCTCAAAAAAACTAGCCATTCTGCCAATTTGGCAGACTGTTGGTCAATTTTGAGCACAGTTTACAGGCCTAAAACGTGAGAATTCAGAAATACGCATATAGAACTTATTTGTAAATCATTAAGTCATCTTTTTAATACAACTTAATTCAACTCCATATCATTTTGGAATAGAAACTTATCAATAAAATACTGAAGGTGTCAAATCAGAAACTGTAAACTATTTTCAGAACAATAACAGACTTCAATCCAATATTTGACATCTTTAACATTTGAATCAAAAATTGATTATTGAATAAGAAATATATCCCTAAAAGTTATCTTTGAAATGCAATTTAAATCATGTTATTTGAATATAATAATAAAAAGTTATGATAGAAAATGTAAAAGGGTGTCGAGCAGATCAGCAGAATTAAAACTGGTTAAAATCCAAAACCCGATATATGCGTACTTGAAATCCAAAGCCGGTTAACTAAAAAACTAAATATATTGAATTTTTGTGTGTGTGTGTGTGTGAACTTGAGCTTCAAAAGTATATTCTACCCTTTAACAAACTAAGCTAAATACAAACTGAAGTCTTCTCATAGAACTCTATCTTCAAGTTGACTCGATCCAAACACAATCCAACGAGCTATACTCCAACCGAGTGCTAGATGCGATCTTGATGCGTAAACTCTTGAATCAACATGTGTATGCTCCAAAACACCTTTGTTGAAAATGCACACCTACTAAGATCTTGCTAGATAACTGAAACTAATTAAGTATAAGATCATTAGTAAACTATAACTACATGAGTTAATCATCATCAAAACTAGAGTGATGGGCCTTGTGCCAACAATCTCTCTTTTTGATAATGACAAAACTCAGAGAGTTATATATGCATGGATTAAAGATAAGCTTCATAGAAGCTCCCCCTTAACTCATGCATAGCAATAAACAAGAAGGATATTCAATAAGGTGCCTTAGGTATATGCATAAGCATGGATGTAAACATGCATTTATAAAATCAAAATTCTCTCCCCTTTTTGTCAATTCAACAACAAAGGGGTGAAGTAAAAATAATCAATTGTCATATCATAAAAAAATTTGATAAGACGTAAAATCAAAATATTCGAATCTCTTCTTTAGGCAACAAAACAATTTTTGATACCAATTTGAAAATTTTGATAAGCATAGTGATACCAATTTAAAAATGTTAGCATATATTAAAATAAAGTATTTTCATCATAAAGAGTGGGAGTAAGATACCAATTTGAAAGTGAAGATTGGTAACAATTGAAAAACTCAAACAATACCAATTTTAAACAAAACCAATTTAAAAACAAAAATTTTCTCTCCCTTTATGAAATACTAATGAAAACAATGCATAGGCTTGAATAAGATACCAATTAAAAATTAATTGATATTATAAACTAAATCAAGCTTAGCAATAAAAATCATGAGTATACAAAATGAATTTTCATTTTAAAATTCATATATATCTCATACTTAAAATTTTTGATACCAACTGAAATATATTGGTACAATCAAAGCATATATGTGTATGAAAATGAATATACCAATTTAAGATCATTGATACTAATTGAAAATTTAAGCATACATATATACGGAAATACATATGAGTATACAAACATAGAATTACATGAAGATCATATGTATAACTCATAACTACCACCCTATTCATGCACAGGTTTAAAAGATATTCAATTTTGAGCATACAAGGCATGGTCGACCATCCAACTGCCCTTAGAAGGTAGGGTTTTTAAAATAGTTAAAAATATTTTAGCATAAATGAAAATCACTACCATTTGAAGAATACGAAACTAGTTTTAAAGATAGTTTTAAAAACTAGTATGAAATCCTTCAAGACATGAAACCAAATCATATATCCCATAAAAACATGAAAGTCACACAATAATTAACACTCATAGTCTATAAAGCACATATATGCTCATGAAACAAAATCACGAGTAAACACAAACATAGAGTGTAAAAGAGTCATGTGAAAAATATAATCATGAAAATAGGCATTGAAGCTCATATGAAATTCCTTTACAAACATGAAACACAAAAAAGTTTTAATTTTCATCAAACCAAATCAAACTTCAAGACATATGTTGTTTTGTATAAACTAGAGTATGCATACATATCCAAACATAAACAAGTCCACAAAAGTATATTGCACGAAGGCAAGTGGCTCAAGGATGTACATGTATATCTATTAGTTTAGACAAAAAGTAACATATATATGAAGACAATACATTATCATAAAACATGTACAAAACCATAAACATAAATCTAAACATGATCAATCATAATGAACATTGAAACCAAAACATACTAAAAATCAATCAATAAGAGCATGTGAATAAAATAGGAGTTAGAGATTGTTATCAAAACCAATAGGGTTATCTCTTAATCTCCAAACCATAGTGGTCCTCCCACCAAACATCCTTAAAGGAGGTGCATCTAATGTAGTGTCTATTAAGCTTAAGCGCATCCACCATCGAGGCACCATTACCCTCACGTTAAGAAAGAGCTCAGACCTACATCAAATACAATAGGGGTGAATTTTGGTACCCATATCTTATTGGGTCCATGGGAATTAGCACCTTTCCTAACCCAAACATTATTTTTATAAAATTTATAGAATTTAGTCTATCATAGCAAAATCTTGCAAGATGGCCTTTGCGGCCACAATGTGTACATTTATAAAATCTCCCATACTTGAAAGCATGATGTGCATGATGAACATGTGGTTTATGAGCATGGTGAATATGTGGTGTATGAATATGCTTGGTGCGTAAGTGAGCATGTGTAGTATGAATGTATTTCTTTAAAGTATTTTTGTTTGAAAACATGTCTTCTAATTTAGCCTTGTTAAACTCACATTTCTTTAAAACATTTCCCAAATTGTTGATTTTAGTGTTTAAGATAGAATTTCATTTTCATCAATCTTGAGAAACTTAGCTTTACATGAAACCTTGAATGCATCAAACTCCCTTTGTGTTGATAAAAGAGTGGAAGATAAATCTTCTTTTTCTTTAAAAAGAATAATAATTTTATTTTAAAGAACTTCATTTTCCTTTGTCATTTTTTGACAATTTTTCTTTAAAGAATCATAATTATCTGAAAGTTCTATAAAAGCATTTAATAAATCCTCTTGAGTTGCTCTACTATTATCAAAAGATGGTTCAGAATTCACCTTGGGTGTGTTTGCCATAAAACACACGTTTGTAGTGTCCACCTCCTCTTCGGATTCATTTTCTGAATCCCAAGTGGCTTTGAGAGTTTTCTTCATAAATGGCTTCTTTTGCTTGATAGAAGAAGATATCTTGTTTTTGAAATCTGGACATTCGGCCATGATATGTCCGGGTTTCCGACAGTTGAAGCAAATAATTTTCTTTTCTCCTTTCCTTACCGTCGTCTCCTATGGTTGTCTTTTTCCTTGTTGTATGCTTTTATTACATTTCTTACGAGGAGAGATAGCTCTTCATCATCATCTTCTTCTTCTTCATCGTCGGAGATGGCGGGAGTAGACTTGAAAGCGATAGTCTTCTTCTTTTGTGGCGCCATTCTTCTCTTGTCGCTTTCTCCATCCCATGGGTCTTAAGGTTGCTGATAAGACCAATGAGCTCCATCTCATATTTATCGTTCAACTCCTTCAATGTGGTAGCTTTGACTTCGCAAGACGGTGGAAGTGCGCGAATGATCTTTCAGAACTTTTGATTATTATTGATTTCATCACCTAGAGAAGTAAGATCATTAGTTATTTTAGTAAACTTCGTAATCATGTCATTAATAGACTCATTTTCATGCATTTTAAAGTTTTCATATTGGGAACATACGAGATCAATTTTAGCTCTCTTGACTTGTGATGTTCCCTCATGAGTGACTAATAAGTGTTGCCAAATCTTATAGGCAGATTTGTAATGAATGATCCTTGTCATGTCGTCCTCATTTAATGTTAAAAGTAAGGCATTTTGAGCCTGTGAATTAGCCTCATATTCCTTGAAGGCAAGATCGGACCAAGTGCCCTCCTCACCGGGCACTATAGGGTTTGGTCACCGCCTTTTCAACCCAGCATCTTAGGGATTGTAAAAATATGATCATCCTAACTTTTCATATAGGAAAGTTAAGGCCATCAAACTTGGGAGGGTCCTAATACTGTCGGCCATCTTTACTAGTGGATGAATGAAGAAATTTATAGAATGATTAGCAAATTAGGATTTCTCTAAGGATATTAAGCCAAAAAACTAGACCATGCTCTGATACCAATTGAAATTACACTTAGAGGGGGTGAATAGGTGTAAGGCTAATCAAATCAATATTCAATGCAAAATAAAAATAAGATGATGCAAAACGATCACTCAAAGCAAGATAAAAGCCGTATATCCCGTGAAGGGGTCTGAACTTCTTCCTCGTGATTCCTCTAGATAAGAGTTTGAGGTGCTCAGTGCAATCTTGTTGTAAGAATATAAATCGACAATGAATGAATGAATATAAAGTAGATAAGATAGACATGTAAATCAATCGCAAACAAAGAGATTTATTTTGAGGTTCGAGTCACCGCTCTATGTCCCCGCCTTCACCATCGTGAAGGATTTCCAATCCATTAGAATTTTCACTAAAGGAATTACAACCACTATGGAGTACACAACTCCCCAACACACTCTCCTCTAGTTCAGAGATAGCGTAGCAACAATACAATAAGCACTGGGTGATCAAAAGACCACAAACTCTCTCGTGAAAATACTTCTTTACAAAATCCTAGAGAATAATATATAAGATTGAAGCTTAAAGTTTTGTAAGTAAAATTTAAAATAGAAGAGAGATTTTAAGAACCTAAAAAAAAACATAAAGAAGATTTTTGAAAATAAAAGCACAAAACTGAAACTGGAAAACTTTTTCTCTTGAAACCCAAAACTTTAATTTTCAATGGAATTGTTATTATTGTTGTGATGAACTTAACCCTAATGACCCCTTTACATAGGTTTTAGGAAGAGCAAACTTAGAATAGTTTTACTAGGTTTAAAAGAAATAAATTGACTCTTAAAATTCAACAAAACACATTTAAAAACATGTTAAAAATCAGCCTCCAGAAAATTAGCCATTCTGCTAATTGGCAGACTGTTGGTCAACTTTGAGCACAGTTTACAGGCCTAAAACGTGAGAATTCAAAAATAAGTATATGAAACTTATTTGTAAAGCTTTATGTCTTCATTTCAATGCAACTTAATTCAAATTCTTATCATTTCAGAATAAAAAGTTATCAATAAAATACTGAAAGGTGTCAAATCAGAAACTGTAAACTATTTTCAGAACAATAATAGAATTCAACCCAATATTTGACATCTTTAACATTTGAATCAGAAACTAATTATTGAATAAGAAATATAGCCTTGAAAATTATCTTTGAAATGCAATTTAAATCATGTTATTTGAATATAAGAATAAAATGTTATGATAGGAAATATAAAAGGGTATCGAGCAGATTAGCAGAACTAAAACTGGTTAAAATCCAAAACCCGATATATGTGTACTTGAAATCCAAAATTGGTTAAATCGAAAGTCAAACATATTGAACTTGTGTGTGTGTGTGTGTGTGTGTGTGTGTGTGTGTGTGTGTGTGTGTGTGTGAACTTGAGCTTCAAAAATATATTCTACCCTTTAACAAACTAAACAAAATACAAACCGAAGTCTTCTTGTAGAACTCTATCTTCAAGTTGACTCGATCCAAACACGATCCAACGAGCTAGACTCCAACCAAGTGCTAGATGCGATCTTGATGCGCAAGCTCTTGAATCAACACGTGTAAGCTCTAAAATACCTTTGTTGAAGCTACACACCTACTAAGATCTTGATACATACTGAAACTAAATAAGCATAAGATCATTAGTAAACTATAACTACATGAGTTAATCATCATCAAAACTAGAGTGATGGGCCTTTGGGCTAACATTGAGGACTGGATGTAGGTAAGGAGGACCAAACCTGGATAAAATCATCATGTTTGTTTTTGCCTTTTGACTTTTATTTTTATGATTGATATTTACTTTTTCAAGTTACTGCTAACTGTTCGTCAAACAAAGCGTGCACAAAATATGTGTATGTTCAAAAGTGAGTTATGGTGCTAAATAGTGCTATAGCTTCCTCGAATCTACAACAATAGCAAAGCAGCTATACGGGTCATATCCACAAGGGGGAGAAGCAATAGAAGCGTTATGCCCGATTTCTTTGTTCGTATAGAAATTTCTTCTTCATTTCAAAAATGAATAAAAAAGAAAAAGAGGAAATTGCGAAAGTGGTTTAAGATGGAAGTAAAAACAAGATGCAAATGATTTGGTTACGGAAAGGGGATGTTAAAAGCTATAAAGAAAATGTGAAGTGGGAAACTAGAAAGCAGTGAAAAACACGTAGTTATAAAAACTTAGAAAAGAAAACGGTTTTAAGAAATTGAGATGAAAACTTTTTGTGAAGTAAAAAGAAAACAAAAGATGACAAGTTTAGAAGAAGATTGAAAAAGTGAAGTAGAGAAATAAAGATAAAATGTGAAGTTATGTTTTCAAGTAAGAAAAGTGCATGGCTAACCTTCTACTAATTACTCCCACTAATCAACTAACCTCTTGGTGACATTGCCTCACGATAGATCCTTGGCAATCACAAGTCTTGTGTGCAAGAACTCTTCATGTATGGATCGAGTGAGAGTCCTTTCCCATTACCTTTGCTTCACACGATAAAACTTGAACATCACCATCAAGATCCGATTAAAGACGAGAATGGGATGAGAAGCAAGTGCACTGTCGGTATTGGCAAGGATGAATGGGGTATACTCCAACTTACAAAAATAAACAATGTTAGCGTATTCAATATATCATCAAAAACTCAAGGTTAAGCATGAAATATGAAAGTTAGTTGTTTGTTAGTAAGTTAAATTTAGAATCCTTCATCTTAAGCCATCCATAGCTCTTATTTGCACAAGACTTATTGTGATGCTTGTTGATTCATTTGGATTGTCAATCAAGATATTAGAAATTAGTGAGTTTGTAGTTAGTTAGCCATGCAAATGAAAGAGTTAGCTAGACATGAAAGAAGTAAGCATAAAAGTAAGCATTTCTACACCACTTGCATGAAATAAAAGCATGGGAAATTAGCCAAGAAATTAGAGGAGGAGGAAGGAGTGAACTTGTATTGATTGTCACTATCAAGTTATAGAACACACACACACACACACACACACACACACACACACACACACACACACACACACTCTCTCTCTCTCTCTCTCTCTCTCTCTCTCTCTCTCTCTCAGTTTTCTTGTCTAAAACAAATGAAAAAGAGAATACAAAAGAACAAAAGACAAAATCCTAAAAAATAGCCTAAAATTACAACTCCTCGTCTCTGATGGCCAAGGAGAGGTATTCATAGGCAGAAAACCCTATCCTTGATGGATCGCAACCATAGGTGAAATTGCGAGACCAATGACCAAGATAATGCAGCCGAGGAAACGCGGCTAAAGATTGGCCGTTGGGCCTGCGTCAGAAGCGGCAGTCTGGCTCTGTCCGAATGTCCTTTAAAAAACTTTTATTCTCTGGATATCCCTCTCTGAGCATCAACAGACTGGGTTTTATTCTTTGGGCTTCAAAAGTGGCTTAATTAGTTCCAAAATAAATGGACTCTTTGGGCTTCTTCTCCACTTAAGCCATGGACATAATTTTCTGCATATAATAGACAAGAGACCATTAAAAAAGCATAGTTTATTGAAAATAGATATGAGAATGTAATATGAAATATGCAAAATTAATAACTAATCACACATCCACACTTATATTTTGCTCGTTACTGAGGAAAACAAAAGAGAAAAACTAAATTAAGAGAGTTATCACACCACTTTCACAAGTAGCGTAACTGCACTGAGCGTGTACATCAAGCTGTTAAACCTCTAGGCTTTTCTCTAGAGGAGGAGTTTTGTTTTTTGAGGGTTTTCAGTGGATTACACCCAAAAAATTCATAAAAAAGGAAAAACTGTTAGTTATTTTTAAAAATCCCCTTTTTAAAGTAGAAATTTTATTTTAATTATCTTTGCAAAGATATCTAAGTAATTATAAGTATTAAGTATAGCCCTTATTATCCTTCTTATGCTTTAGTCTTCATGTCAAAATACAGTTTTTTTTAATTTATATTTAAGAGAAATTTAGGCTTCTAACTCATTCTTTTATTTAGCCTTAATTAATATGCATTTCGTGTAAGTGTGATTTTTCTTGAAAATTTTCAACTCAGACTTTAATGCCATAATATTTATTAATGTTTTATTTATGTATCATTTTTTGTCCTTAGTTTCTTTAGGCTTTGTAAGTTACTCGTGTAACAGGTTTTTAACCGGTGACTCCTAGACCAGGTGGTCTTAAGGCATCAGGTGAGAAAACACCCCTCAGGATAAATAACTTAAGTAAAATAGGCCACGAAACTAAGATTTATTTATTTATTACCTTTAAGCGTGAATAATTATACTTCTTGAGGCATAATTATCTAGCTTAGTAGTGTGTATAATATATATATATATATATATATATATATATATATATATATATATATATATATATATATATATATATATATATATATATATATATATATATATATATATATTATTTATGTGGCACTTGAGTTTTTGTCTAAAATCTTAAGTGTTTACGTGAAATAAATGCATATTTACTAAGGGTAAAATCAAAAGTAAGTTATTTTTCTAACTTCTCTTAAACTATAAATTCAAACAATATTCTTTTATTTATACTAAGGTAAAGAATTTTTAATTCGGGTTTCCTTAATTCTTATAATTATTTTGTATTTTAAAAAAATTCACTTAAGCTTCTCTTCTAATTAAAAAGTTTTTTTTAGAAGAAAGAACTAGAAAACTAGAAAATAGCTTAAAAAGAGAAAAATAAAAATGCTAGAAAATATACTAAAAAGAGAAAATAAAAACTAGAAAATATCCTAAAAAATGAAAAAGAAATAAAGAATTTTTTTTTTAATGTTAAGACCCCTCCCTCACACCTATCTCAGCATTGTCCCCAGTGTATGAAAATGAAATGCAACATGCATAAAATAGGATATGGTAAAGTGTACCTCTCTGTCTACTCAGGTCGGCTGAAGTGTTAGGGTCGGCCGAGTGTGAACACCTAAGTATATCCTCAATCCGTTCTAACCATGTGTTTGCTCGTCCATTTGCTTCCTAATCCTGATTTGCCCCCTAAAAATCTTCTTCATGCCTTCCATATAGAGGACATGAAAATAGTAGAGTCACTAGGGGCTGGTTGCTGCTAAAAAGAAGGCTCATCTTCCTCTTCCATCTGTTCCTCTGAAGAAGTTTCAACAGGAACATCCTCGGTGTGGACTGCAGGTGTTCAAATTGAGTGAAGACATCTATTGTATGCATTTATTATTCTTTCAGGGGCTACAAATACTCGATCATATCTAGAAAATTCCTCGTCCTGTAGAAAGTTTCTGCACAGACGGGTCACGAGAATCAACAGAGAATATTTTGCACCCCTAGTGCATTGGTAATTGGCTATTAGCTGTTGTAAGATGATTGTGTTCTGATAAACCATGTGTGTTTCCTAGTCATGAGATTATGGATAATCTGAAGGATGGGTCTGTTAAACGATAAGGTATGGTCTATATCCAGAATATTCTGTTGGATCCACCGTCCAGCATAATGAATGTTACAGAATATGGTACTTGCTTCGAGACTATGATCCAACTATGTGCAACTTGTACTCATCAAAGACATGTAACCTATCAAAGGTAGTGGTGCAGCATGCTGAGGAGAGACAGGGATTTGTGTAACTTTCTCAATAGCCTCAAGTGTAACTAAGAGGTCACTGTGATCAAGGTGAACAAGAAACTGGTTGTGCTCATGGTGGTGGTATCTATGCCAGTGTAAAAATTTTAAACAAGTTCAGGGCAATTGAAGACATCAACATTGGTGTTATCGTATACAAGCCCATCCCAATTTCGTTTCCCAATCTGATCTAAAAATACATGTCCATAACCATTTACATTATTAAGAATACGGGAAAAACCCTTTTCAACAAATATCAATAGTGCCATGAACAGAATTTAAATGAGAGATTAGAGGAAAAAGGAATTGTAAACCTCTTCTGAAAACCTTGAGGGGATAGATCCAAAATACAGACCGCCTCTCGTAGTCTTGACAACAACTTCAGAAATCCAATGGTAGATCTGGAGTCTACAGGCGAAATCGATGGAGGCAGATGTCGGCGGCGTGTGAGACCCCTTAGTATGACTGTGAAAACGCGACAACAAAGGGCTAACCGCGACAAAGTTGAGGATTCAGGCAGAAAGCTTTGGGGCATGGCAACGCTCTGGCTTCCTTTCTCAAATCTAGGGCTTGATTTTTTTTAGTTTGGAATGGGAGAGAGGAGAGAGGAAGGTTTAAATAGAGGGAGGCTTTTAACTTCTTTCCTTTTTTAGTCCTAGAGTAGAAAAAGTATTACTACACTAGTTTTTTTGGTTTTTCTTATATAGACAAGACTTTATTCACAAAATTTTTAATTTTTTATTAAATTTTTAATTTTCTTTTTATATATTTTCCTTATTTATTTGTTTTTTTCATTTAGGTCAAAGAGAAAAATTTGGTGAGACCTGATCATTTATAAAATGGGTCAAAAAGACCTTACATTCTCCACATATGACTCAGTTTTAGTGGTTAAGAACATTTCAGTCTCTGTCCATTTATCTTGAATACTTCACCGTTCTTTTGATCATAAATTTCCACCTCACCATGTGAAAATATAGTACGTACAACAAATAGTCCTGACCAGTATATTTTCAGTTTCCCTGCGAAGAGATGAAGCCTTGAATTGTAGAGCAGGACTTTTTGTCCTAGGATAAAAATGTTTATGTTTATGAATTTATCGTGAAAGAATTTGTTGTGCTTTTCATAATTTTGGCATTCTCATATGCTTCATTCCGTATCTCCTCCAACTAAAAATATGTAGTTTTTTAGTTCACCGGCTTTGTTTAAAATCCAAATTTAATTAATTGATCGCCCATAAAGCATGGTGTTCTAATTCAACTGTTAGATGGTAGGCTTTCCCAAATATTACTCTATATGTAGACATACTGAGGACAGTTTTGAAAGCGGTCTGGTAAGCCCACAGTGCATCTATTAGCTTGACGGACCAATCTTTTCTATTTTGCCCTACAGTCTTCTCCAAAATGAGTTTTATTTGTTTGTTAGTTACTGCTACCTGCCCATTTGCTTAGAGATGATAAGCCAAGGATAATTTTTGAGTTATTAATTATTTACGCATCAGGGCTTCAAAAGCCCTGTTGCAGCAATGAGACCCGTTATCACTAATTATCGCATATGGGGCACCGAAGCGAGAAATTATATTTTCTTTCAAAAATTTGACAATATCCCTGTTGCCATTTGTCTTTGTTGGTACTGCTTCAGCCCATTTTAAAATGTAGTCCACTGTAACCAAGATGTAATAGTTGGCGAATGAACTAGGAAACGACCTCATGAAGTCGATGCCCCAAATATCAAAAATTTCAACTTCCAAAATGGGATTCAGGGGCATCATGTCTCTCCTCGAAATTCAACCAATTATTTGGCAATTTTTGCATGACTTGTAGTAGTTGAAAGAGTTTTTGAATAAAGCGGGCCAGTAAAACCCACTTTGCAAGACTTTCTCGGCAGTTTTGCAGGGACCAAAGTGTCATCGCAAGCAAATTCATAACACACTCCTATGTTCTTCCTCAGGTATACACCTTCTGATGATTTGGTTAGCACAATATTTGAAAAGATAAGGTTCTTCTCAAAAGAAAAATCATACTTGAGTGAAGAAGCGATATCTATCCTGTCTCGTTCAGTCAGAAGGTGTTTCCCCAGTGGCGAGATAATTAGCAATATCCACATACCAGGGCTCCTTAAAAATTGCTAGGATGTATTCATCAAGAAAATTCTCATTGATCAGTGTTTCTTCCACTCATCAACCACATTCTCCATGCCTTTAGTTCCCGAAAATCTTTACAGAAGAAGGATCCATTGGATAAGTCGAGCTTTTGTGTTCTTTTTTTATCATAAGATACCTCAGCGTAGAGTGGTCTGTGAACACTGTTGTTTTGGACCCGAGTAGGTACGGGCAAAAATTTTCTAATACAAATACCATGGCCAAAAATTCCTTTTCGATCGTGGTGTAATTTTATTATGTGTCATTTAAGGTCCTACTTGAGTAATAGATCATGTGCTGCTTGTTATTGATGCGCTATCCTAGAATAATGCCAATGAAAAAAATCAGAGGCATCACACATGATCTCAAAGATTTTGTCTAGTCAGAAGTAGAAATAATAAGTGCAGAAGTCAGTTCTTGTTTAAGCCTTTCCCAAGATCTAAGATATTTGTCGTCAAAAACAAAGGGCACGTCCTTAGCGAGGAGGTTTGATAAGGGTCTAGTGATTTTTGCTAAAATCACTAATAAACCGTCAATAGAACTCATCATGTCTTAGAAATGATCGGATGTCTTTGATGCATTTAGGTGCGGGAGCTTAACGATCATGTCTATTTTAGCCTTGTCCACTTCGATCTCTTTTCTAAAATTTTATGGCCTAAGACAATTCCTTATCTCACCAAAAAATGACACTTTTCCTAATTAGGAGTCAAGTTTATTTTCGTGCATTGCTGGAGGACTAATTCTAAATAATGAAGACACTGCTCGAGTGAATCCTCATAGATGGAGAAGTCATCCATGAAAATTTCTAAACATCGTTTAACTATATCGGAGAAAAGGCTAAGCATGCATCGTTGGAATGTTGTGGGAGTGTTGCATAATCGAAAAGGCATGCGTCAATAAGCGAAGGTTCTGAATGGGCATGTGAACGTGGTCTTCTCCTGATCTTCTAATGCTATTGGGATCTGATTGTACCTCGAGTAATCATCTAGGAAATAGTAGTACTCGTGGTTAGCTAAATGTTTGACCATTCGATCGACGAAAAGAAGGGGGAAATCGTCCTTACGAGTGGTAACATTCAATTTTTCAGTAATCAATACAAACATGAATCTTTGTGGGAAAGTGTTTGGACCAATCTTTGTTTTCATTTTTTACACTGTAAAACCACCTTTTTTGGGAACTGCGTGTGTAGGACTAACCCATTGGATGTCAAAAATGGGATAAATGATCCAATTATCTAACAGTTTCAAAATCACAGTTCGTACAATATCTTGCATAATTGGGTTAAGCCGACGTTGTGGGTCCTCTTCAGAGTTGCATCATCATTCAAATGAATTTTGTGCTGAACTTTTACTGGACTTTATCCCTTAATGTCATTTATTGTCCAACCAATTGATTCTTTGTGTTCCTTAGAACTAACATCAAACTTTCCTCTTGTTCTACCGTCAGATGGGATGCTATGATGACTGGTAGGGTCCCGTCTTCGCCTCAGTAAACGTATTTGAGATGTTTCGGCAAAGTTTTCAATTTTACAGGAGTTGGCTCATTGGAAGGAGGAATTTGTTTTTCAAATTCGAGATCTTGTACAATCGGGCTCAATGCCCAATCCACAATTGATTCGGCGATTTGGTCCAAGTTAAAATCCTCAAATTCTAAATCGAACCCGCATTCCATGTCTAGCTCAGTTCCCTCTTCATTCTCACTCATCATGTTTTCAATGTAATTGACCTCGAATGTCTGATCAACCATATCCCGGGGATGTTTTTTCAGATGGAAGACATTAACTTCCTTCGTCATGTCTCGAAAGTGAGTCTCATGGACCCGTTCCTATAGTTCATGATTGCGTTGGCAGTGGCAAGGAATGAACGCCCTAGAATAACATGAATTTAAGATCTGGGATTCGATACTGGCTGGGTCTCAAGAATGATGAAATTGACGGGGTAGATAAACCCCCAACCCGGATTAAGACATCATTGATTTTCCCCTTTGAGGTTTTCACAGACTGGTCGACTAATTGAATGTTGACTCGTGATTGGTCGCTAATGTTGCATATTTAGTATCATATTTTTATACTTATTATAGAATAAAACTTTGCATTGTCCTAATTAAATGTTTAATTTATTTGCAGGCCCATTCTTTAAAGAGATGAAGAGAAATGAGCCCAAAGCCCACCAAAATTCAGAATTAAATCAGAGTTAATTCGAGCTCAGAGAATCAGGGCAAAATCAAGAGGTTGAAAACCGGTTGAGAAAATCCTCTCAGAATCGATCGGTTAAAGCCAAGAATCAACGGCCATTTCGTCAGAATCCTGGACTCAAACGAAGAAACCAACTCCAGATAAAGTCAGAAGGAGAAACCAGGGCGACCCACCAACAGGTTGTGGCCACCTCGGAAACGCGACTAAAGCCGCATTTCCGTGACATTGTTGGGGAGTTAGGGGGAGCGTTTTCTCCCCCGATCTCCCCGGGATCCCCTTCGTCTGGTTATGCCTATAAAAGGGAAGTCTTTGTGCTGAAAATGGGACGACCATGCAGAAATAGGATTTAGCCTAATTTTCATTTCTTATAGTTTAGGTTCTTCTTTTCTTTTTATGTAACTTGTATGTAAGCTTAGGTTAGATGATGATTCATGTAAGTAAGAGAGAGAGGCTGATGTTGGGAGTGACACTGATGTACCCTCCTCCTTTCTTCCATTGTTTCAAGCAATAAAGGTAAACATTTGTTTATGTTCGTATCTTTACTTTCCTTTTCTTTTGCTTTCTTCTTCCTCTTTCTACTTTACCTCATTTGTTTTTGATGAGAATGCAAGTGAATTCCAAAGCACAAGTATAACGATGTTGTGTGAGTGCCAACGATAGTTTATGAAGACGTTCTCTTCCTCACGTCCGTATCACTTCATGCTTGCCCCGCTTGATGATATAATGCGAACGGGGACTGAGCTCGAGCCTATGATCTATGCGTTGAACGCCTTTGAAGCAAAGTTAAAACATGCAAAGGTTTTCAGGTAAGTCATCAATCAATCTAGGTAAGTATTTCTTCATCTTCTTCCTCTTCGTTTATTTCTGTAAATTAAATCACCAACACTCATCTTCCAAATCTTTCTTCTCCACTTCATTTGTACATAGTCGCTTTCATCTTTTTCTGACTTTTTTCACCTTCTTCATCTCTCATTTTCTTTCTAACTTTAACATAATTCTTTCTTCATTTTTATTTCTTAAAAACAAAGAAGAACTCTCGTTTTATCTTCATAAGGATTTCAATACAGAACCGTAAACGCTTCTATCACAAAACCCTCCTTGTGGATCACGACCCGCATAGCCACTTGCTATAGCGGTAAGAATTGAGCACTTGCACCTATTTATTCTTTGATCTAAAATTTCGTATTTTGTGTACAGGTTTTGCCTCAATCAAATTTTGGCGCCGTTGCCGGGGAGGGTAACGTTTTTATTGAAATCTGATTTTTTTATTGAAAATTTTTTAGAACTAAAACGAACTTTCTTCTCTGTTGCAGGTTAAGGGCAAGCAAAGCAGGAAATTAAGGTTGCAGTAACATATAAGTGGCCTTGGGCCTCTGCTCTAGAAAGCAGAGACCAAGTGCCCTCTGCTTTGCCGCGTTTTCACGGCCAAAGCCGCGGATCCGCGGCAAAAAGGAGTTGACTACTAATTGTCTTTTTGTAGGGCTTCTTGCTTTGCAAATTCTAATTTTCTGCAACTTTACTTTTTCTTATATGCCATCACATAAGCCTGCTAATAATCAACAGTAAAACATTTGTTGAAAAGATAAAAAATTGATTAAACATTTGCACTTTAAGCACGTGTCTTTTCAATTCATTTATTTTTACTGTTGAAGAGTGCTGGAGAAAGGTACGTTCGCATTGCATGTAGAATAGGAATCATATCTTGCTTGATTTTTATTGCTTTGAGTCAATCTTATTTACATATCTTGTACACTTGCACAAACTTATCTTAAGGGCACTAACCCATAACAAGATAAGGTGGGGATTTAATCACCCTTCCTTGGCCCAAAAATCAGATCTCAAGCACTCACTAACCTAAGCCTAACTAAAAATGAGTAGACGTTGGCCCTAGGGTCATCTCGGACTCAATTAGGAGATTATCCTAAGGGGGAAAAGTGTTGGAATTTGACTCTTGCAAAATCAGTGTCTAGGAAAGGGATTAAGGGCCGAAAGCCCAAAGGTTGGTGGTTATTTAATTAAGGAACGTCTTTAACGGAAAACCTCCCACCAACCTTGCCCTGACCTGGCTGATTAGCTTGTGATAAAAGTCTGCATTAAACCTCCCATGGACGGTCTAACCAGTTAGGAGTCGTGTAGGTCATAGGTCTACCCTAACCTAGGTTAGAAATTTTTCTTTTTGTTTGTTTATTTGTTTGTTTTTTTTCTTTTTGTTTGTATTCCATTGTGTGATATGGCCTATAATAATAATTTTCCAACTTCAATAATAATCCATATTACACATCAAACTCATTTTCGGATATTACCAACCGGCATATCATGACTTTAACCAACCTAGTGTGCCGGATTGGTCTTATCCGAATCCATATAACCTATGCCCCCAATCTGATAACTATAGTTTCCATAATAATTTCAACTCTTACAGAGTCAGTGGGGATTCACCTACCCCGAGTCCAATTTTCAACCAAATTGTCCTCCTTCTCCACCTAGTCCACAATATTTCCAAAATTCATACTCAGATCCACCAGTCCAAAATAAAAGACCATCAATTTTGGAAATGAGTATGCGTGAGTCCAAACACAAATCCCAAAATCTGATGGCCTCACAATTTCACTATCAACTATGTAGTACGAATATTTTTATCATATAGAGTCGTGTCATGTCCGAAACGTGTCGGACACACGTATCGTGTGTATTTTTAAGAATTTACTACGTGTCCCGTATCGTGTCGATTTCAATGTTGATATGTTGTAGGTTAATAACAACCATCATGTTATAGACAGTGGCAATCGGGTCGGTTCGGGTCAGTTAGATTTGGTTCGAGTCAGATTAACAAGTCCCAAGTGTGTCAGATCTGAACTCGACCTGATTATTAACCAAGTTAATAAACCTCAGCTCTCCTAAACTCACCTGTGTAACACCGAGAACCAGCCAAATCAGTTGTATATTTAACTTAGTCGAATTACATATACACATAGATAAAAAGATTAAAATGAAAAAAAAAACGAGTGGGTCACACAGATTATTGCAAGGTTTATTTAAAAAGTTATTGTCTGAGCCCAGGTTCAAACTGGGGACCTTTAGTGTGTGAGACTAACGTGATGACCAACTACACCACCCAGACATAATAATTTCAACTCTTACAGAGTCAGTGGGGATTCACCTACCCCGAGTCCAATTTTCAACCAAATTGTCCTCCTTCTCCACCTAGTCCACAATATTTCCAAAATTCATACTCAGATCCACCAGTCCAAAATAAAAGACCATCAATTTTGGAAATGAGTATGCGTGAGTCCAAACACAAATCCCAAAATCTGATGGCCTCACAATTTCACTACCAATTTCAAGACAACACCTCTTCATCTTTTCAACAAGACAATGAACCTATCAACTATGAAAAGATGCTTGAAGCCATGACTCAGGCTCAAAATGCTCGTATTCGTGTCATAGATATGATGGTCGAATCTCTACGTTCTCACTGTTTGACCAGTTCTGATGTCACTAACCATCCTGTTAGAGCCGATGAGTCAGGTTGTTTTGGAAATCAAGATTCCATTTCAAAACAACCATTTGAACTTGCCCAAACTCCAAATTTTGAAAAAGATATTGATAGTTTGGCAAGTTATTCTTTTTCTGAAATAGAACTTGAAAATGAGTATGATCCTGAACCCCAACTTAGTGATTCAATTCTACTTCCTGATTCGATTATGACTCCGGCATCTTCACCTGATTTCAATCTTTTCCCCGAGTCAACATTGGATCCTGTGCCTATTCATCATGAAATTGAATCACCCATCTTTGAGGATCATATTGAACTTGACCAATTATACAATTTTGAAAATCCTATTGACAAATTGGCAAGTTCTCAATTTTTTGATATTGAACTCAATGAGATATGTGACCTAGATTCTCAAATCTGTGATCCAGTTCAACTTTCTGAATCAATATTGACTCCTGTTTTGTTACCAAACTTGAGTAATATTTTAGAGTCAGTTTTGATTCCCACACCTATCATTTTTGAACTTGAATCACCAACATTAAGTCACATTCCATTGTTAGAAAATAAATGTGGACTTGAGTTTCAACTTTTTGACTTGGACCCACTTCCTGAACCTATTTCGACTCTTGAACCTTTACTTGACTTAAGTCACCTTCCTGAGTCGGTATTAGTTCCTATACTTCCTGAGTCCAAGTCAATCATTCTATCTTTTCACACTCCATTCTGGAACGAGGTGGTTGACAAATTTGACTCTGAAATCAGTTATGGAATTTGAAAATTAGATGGGGTCAAATATTTAATAAAAATCCTTTATGGACACATCTTTTTAGTGGGTTATATTAGAGTAATTTCTGGTGGGTTCCTCCGAACTCCACGAAAAGTCGATTGGGCCGCATTTCGTGGACCAATCAGACCACCACCGGAACTACCACCTTAAGGTAACATTTCCTTCCCTTTCGTCTTTTTCATGCATCTATGCATTAATTCATACATTGAGGACAATGCATGAGATAGGTGTGGGGGAGGGTTCTAACATAACTTAGGTTTTTCTTTTTATTAAAAACTTTTTGAAAAATAGAAACAATATTTTGACTTATTTTTGTAAGAAATTAAGTTAATTTTAAGGAATAGAAAAATCCAAATTAGGATTTCTTATACTTGGTCAAAATAAGATTATTTGTTTGATTTTTAGGGTTAGGAAGAAAATTTGTCAAAGTAATTTAGTCTTGATCTTTACTTTGATGAAATATGCACACTTCATACACTTACACACTTAGGGTTCAAAAACAAAGATTCTTATGCCTTATAAAATAAAAAAATAAAAAAAATTAATAAAAGACAAACAAATCTAATTATTGATTAGCTAGATGCTTTGGCCTAAACAAGCCTTAGTATTTATGCGAAAGAAGATTAGATAAGTTTGAGAAAAATATATGAAAATCCCCTGATTAAGCTGGGTATTTGTGCCTAATAAAGCATAAGTATTCACGCCTAAAAGAGGTTCATATAATAAAATCCTTAGTTTTGTGGCCTTATTTGCTCGAGTCCTTAAGTCCTTGGGGTGTTTTCTCACCCAGTGCCCTAAGACCGTTTGGTTTGGGAGTCATCGATTAAAGGCTCGTTACATGGGCAGATTAGAAAGCCTAATAGAACTAAGGAATAATACCACCAAAATATATATATATATATATATATATATATATATATATATATATATATATATATATATATATATATATATATATATATATATATATATATATATATAAATAAAGCATAAGAGTTAGAGTTAATACCCTTAGTCAAAATTTTCACAGTCACAAGGTACATATGACTTAGGGTAAAGTAATAGACTAGATGAGAAGTACAATTTGACTCCTTACTTTGATTGATAACAAATTGTTGAATAGAGACTAAGTGTAGGAATGAAAAATTCAGTTTCCTATAACTTATATATTGCTTAGATCTTACAATTATATTTCAAATATTTTTCTCTTTCAAAATACTTTTCGAAAATACTAACTCTTTATTTCCCTTTCTTTATGGATTTTGTGGGTGCAATCCGCTGAAAACCCTCACGAGACAAAACTCGTCCTCTAGGGGAAACCTAGAGGTTTAACGGCTTGTTACACATGCTCAGTGCAATCGCGTGACCTGCGAAAGTGGTCTAATAATCCTTAGTATAGTTCAGTTGTTTTACTCGAGGATGAGCAAAAGATAGGTATGGGGGTGTGATTGGTCGCTAATGTTGCATATTTAGTATCATATTTCCATACTTATTATAGAATAAAACTTTGCATTGTCCTAATTAATTGTTTAATTTATTTGCAGGCCCATTCTTTAAGGAGATGAAGAGAAATGAGCCCAAAGCCCACCAAAATTCAGAATTAAATCAGAGTTAATTTGAGCTCAGAGAATCAGGGCAAAATCAAGATGTTGAAAACCGGTTGAGAAGAATCCTCTTAGAATCGATCGGTTAAAGCCAAGAATCAAAGACCATTTCGTCAAAATCATGGACTCAAACGAAGAAACCAACTCCAGATAAAGTCAGAAGGAGAAACCAGGGCGACCCACCAACAGGGTGTGGCCACCTGGCCACACCCTGGCCGCGAAAACGCGGGGAAACACGGCCAAAGCCGCGTTTCCGCGGCATTGTTGGGGAGTTAGGGGGAGCGTTTGCTCCCCTGATCTCCCCGGGTTCCCCTCCGTGTGGGTTATGCCTATAAAAGGGAAGTCTTTGTACTGAAAATGGGACAACCATGCAGAGATAGGATTTAGCCTAGTTTTTCATTTCTTGTAGTTTAGGTTCTTCTTTTCTTTTTATGTAACTTGTATGTAAGCTTAGGTTAGATGATGATTCATGTAAGTAAGAGAGAGAGGCTGATGTTGGGAGTGACACTGATTTACACTCCTCCTTTCGTCCATTGTTTCAAGCAATAAAGGTAAACATTTATTTATGTTCGTATCTTTACTTTCCTTTTCTTTTGCTTTCTTCTTCCTCTTTCTACTTTACCTCGTTTGTTTTTGATGAGAATGCAAGTGAATTCCAAAGCACAAGTATAACGATGTTGTGTAAGTGCCAACGATAGTTCATGAAGACGTTCTCCTCCTCACGTCCGTATCACTTCATGCTTGCCCCGCTTGATGATATAATGCGAACGGGGACTGAGCTCGAGCCTATGATCTATGCGTTGAACGCCTCCGAAGCAAAGGTAAAACATGCAAAGGTTTTCAGGTAAGTCATCAATCAATCTAGGTAAGTATTTCTTTATCTTCTTTCTCTTCGTTTATTTCTGTAAATTAAATCACCAACACTCATCTTCCAAATCTTTCTTCTCCACTTCATTTGTACATAGTCGCTTTCATCTTTTTCTGATTTTTTTTCCACCTTCTTCATCTCTCATTTTCTTTCTAACTTTAACATAATTCTTTCTTCATTTTTATTTCTTAAAAACAAAGAAGAACTCTCGTTTTATTTTCATAAGGATTTCAATACAGAACCGTAAATGCTTCTATCACAAAACCCTCCTTGTGGATCATGACCCGCATAGCCACTTGCTATAGCGGTAAGAATTGAGCACTTGCACCTATTTATTCTTTGATCTAAAATTCCGTATTTTGTGTGCAGGTTTTGCCTCAATTAACTCGTGTTGGACTTAGCTTGCCCAATTCGAGTTACTGGTATACTGAGAAATGTAGCAAGTTGACACTTGCTCTCAGGTCAAGAAGTGCATGACTAATTTCTATCTATCTATGGTGCAAGCGATTGTGGGACACCCTGGATCTTTGTATTTAATTGAAATAGGACCATAAACAACTCACTAATATTAGTGGCTAAGAATACTTTTTTCGGCATATTTATCTTCCTCTTTTTGGTGCATATATCCTTAAAAAATTTAGCATAGGCTGGGATTTGTTGGATCACATCAAGAAGAGGAACATTTATCTTGACTTGGGTGAACATTTCTAGTATTTTTTCTATGTGCGCATTTTTGTTGTTATTACTAAATCTATTTGGAAATGGTACTATACGCTTATGAACTCGACTGGCTGATGTGTCTTTGTCTGATTCGTTTGGAGTAGACGGAGTTGAGCTAACAGAAGTGGATGCATGAGTTAGATCAGGTTGGACTAGATTTGTTGGCATTGAGACTTGTTATCCACTTTTTTCCTGATCTATGAGTATAAACAACATTACATTAGTTTATCTGGGAATCCTGAACCTCATTATCTTGACTAGAGTTCTTAAAGTTAGCTAATGGTTAACTAGGTAAAGCATCCTTGGGTCTTTCACTTAAAGAGTTGGCCAGCTGGCACATTTGAACTTTTAATCGAGATAAGGCCTGTGTATGGTTGTTCAAAAGCTGTCCTGTATTTTTCATGAAGGCTGACTGAGACTTCAGGAATATTTTCGTACTTTTCTCCAATTCACTAAGTTTCTTTTCTGTTGGACGACTTTGGAAAGAAGAGTGCGATGCTTGACTAGGAAAGATTGATTGATAATTGGAAAGATGAAAGTTGTTGGAAAAATTTGGCCTTGGAGGATTATGACTGTTCTTGTTCCAAAAGAAATTTGGATGATTTCTCCAACTAGGATTGTATGTTTGTGAGTAGGGATTGTTGTGGGGCTCAAGTAGGCCGCGTTCATGTTTTCGGGCAACATCTGGTGAGCTTGAAAAACATGACATTCTTCAAAAATATGGTTCAGTACTTGACAATTGTATAACTCAGATTGTGAATTGAAGGTGGATTGATTTGGTTGACTGGAGATGTGTCATTAGTTTCTAATGCTTCCAATCTTCTCATCAAATTAGCAATCTTTGCTTCTACAAGTATGGATGACTCGATGAACATGATACCTCTTTTAGAAGCTATGGAGTTCGAATTTCTAGATTTCTAAGGTGTTGGTGCCCATTGGATGGTTTTTTCTGCTAAAAGTCTTCAAACAAATCTCATCCTTGGCTTTCATCCTTTTGCAAGAATTTTTCTTGACATAAAGTCTATATTAAAGTTTTCGTTTGGTAGTCTAAAACGTCATAGAGAATCTAACACTGCCGCCACTTCTCTATACCGTAATGGGGACATTAGGCGAGAAGATCTTTGAATCATTTAAAGTACCCCCAGAATGGTTCATTCTGTTCTTGATTAAACTACATTATTTTTTTTGATGAGAGCAATTTTGTGGATCAGGTTAAATTTTTTCAAAAAGACTTTGATGAAATCATCCTACGATGTGACAGAGTCTACGGCTAAGATATACATCCATTTCTTAGTTAGATCCTTTAGTGAAAAAAGGATGAAACATAACTTAACGACACCGTCTCCTACTGTGGAATTCATATCATAAGTCATACTTCTGCGAATTCTCTAATAAAGAAGTATGCGTCCTCTGATTCTAAACCATAAAATTTTGGAAGAGCGTTGATGAATTGAGATTTTAATTCAAAATTATTATCATTCATTTCAGGAAGTCTAATACAATATGGGAGTAAAGTTTTGATCGGGTAGAACCTATCCTGAAATGAAGATGTTTGTGCCATAACTGGATCTAGATGTGGTGGTGGTGAAGTGTTTCGGATTAACCAAGCTGTGGTTGGGTCTCTCGACCATGCTTCCATGCAATGCACACCACAAACAACGCGTAATCAACAAATAACCAAAAAGAAAGAAAAGACAATCAAAAAGAAAGAAAACATTCACCAAGCTTAGTCAAGGCACCTAGACCTAGACAACTCCTAACAGGTCGATTACACAGGGAGGTTGTTGTATAAACCTGACTGCAGTGCCAAAAATTTTAATGATTGATATGAAGCGTGAACTATTCAACTCCTCTAGTGTTATAGTTGTTATATACATGATCTTACATTTGTTATCAGAGCAAGGTTGAAGAAACGATAATGGATTTTCATATCACAATTCAAAGAAGAACACTCCACGCAATGACCAACACTGTTCGACGGTTCCAACAACAACTATTGGAAGTGTAGAATGAAGATATACTTACTATCTATCAAGTACAAACTTTGGAATATTGTTGAAGTGGCATTCGAGAAGCCATGAACCAACTACGATCAATGGACAGACGAACAAAAGAAATCCGCCAACCTTGATGCAAAGGCGATAAATGCTCTATTTTGTGTACTAAACAAAGAAAAATTCAACCGTGTGTCAACAATCACATCAGCACATCAAATTCGGTAAACATTACAGGTAATACATAAAGGCATAAACAAAGTTAAAGAGACTAAAATCTCTAATCTTGTATACAAATTCAAGCTATTCAAGATGAAGGAGAATGAAACTATCGCTGAAATGATCACTTGATTCATCAAAATCACAAACTCTCTTGTGGCCCTTGTAAAGGAGTACACTTAAGTGGAGAGAGTAAGAAAGATTCTTCGAGCACTCACATTCGATTGGGAAAAGAAGACTACGTCATAGAAGAGCTAATGATCTATCTGTTAGCCCAATGGCCTATTACTCTAATTTTGATAAAGATTAATTAATATAATTATACTATTAATGATCTTGTATTTATTAAGTTTCTGATATTCAATCAAGATCTTAGTTGGTGTTTAGCTTCTTCAAGCTAATACGTGTTGATTCACCTCAAGAGGAGTCTAGCTCTATAAGAATCAAAGTTGAGTCAAGTCTACTTGAAGAATAAGATCTACAAGAAGACTTATGTCTAGAGTTTGTAAGTTTAGAATATTTATAAAGTATAGAATAGTTTTGTTTTCGATTTAACTAGAATATGTTTTAGTTTCATAAATAGATTTCATCAAAAACAAGCTTACATTGGTTTATATGTGCTTGGATGAATTTTATTGTGTTTAAGAAACTTATTTTTATGAGTTGATTTCATTAGTTTACGTTTCATTTTTACCAAAAGTTATTTTTATGAAATATATTATCAAAAAAGTTTATATTATTTTATATGTGTATTAGATTTTATTCATGCACATTGGACTTCAATTGAGTTTCAATAGCTTATTTTTGCATTTATACAAGTTTTAGAAAAACTAAATTTTCATTTAAAAGTTTAGTTTTTGGAAAATACAATTTTAGTTTTAATATTATAATTCTTTAACTCATAAATAAGGTACCATGTTTGTAATATTTTTTAATTTTTGATCACACAAATTTTTACTTTAATGTATTTACATGAACTTATTTTTGTGAAATTTATTAAGATTTAATTGGATTTAAAAAGATTATTTAAATTCAAAGTATATAGTTTTTTGTCTAAGGCCGGTCGACCGCCAGCTAGAGCTAAATGCTCTGTCGGGACTGCCCGATTGACCGGGTGTGTACAAACACATGCACAAGGAAACTTGTCCATGTTAGTCGACTAACCGGTCGATAGAAGAGAGCATCTGCTATCTGTTTGTGTATATCAGTCGACCGATCGGTCAACCGCAGATGTTAGTCTGCTCTCTGTTTGGGTTTCGGTTGACCGAGTGGTCGACTGCCAGAGAGCTTTGCTCTCTGGATGTTGGGCACGGTCGATCGCCCGGTCGAGTGGAAAACCCCAATGGCTAAAAATATAATCGTTGGCCGGTCAATCGTAAGCCCTATTTGGCTTGGGGTTTGCTCCAACGACTTTAATTTTTTGGGCCTATATAAATGGAGTTTGTAACGCCCCGATTCCACGGATACGGGGACGTCACTGCAACGTATATACGTAAGTCCGAAGTACCTTCCGTATATACGCTAAGCATCAGTACAGACAAGAATCAGAGTACGGAAGCAAGTGGTGCATTATACATTCCAACACATGAGTACAATTACAAAGTTATCACCAGAGGTGATCCAATATTACATGAATATTACATCACCGTTGTGCGCAAATGCGGGAATACAAGGAAATGAACAAGTTCTGGACGGTCTGCTGGAGATCCACGCTACCGCTGCGCCACTCTGATCAGCAACTGGGAGAATCCACACGCTCTAAGCTCCATGACCTGAACGTGAGGTCCAGGGGAGTCAGTGACACTCCCCAGGCGAGTGGGATAGAATGCCAAGTGGCGAAGCAAGGACGAGCACAAGTGTGCAAATGATATCAAGTAGGAAGTACTCAGGAAGCAGGTAGGTTAGAACAGGTATAGCATAAAAATCATAAAACAGGAAATCCGATAAAAAGCTGATCACAAGCAAGATTGATTTTATACGCTTAGGTCACGGTCCCATGAGACTAGTACATCGAAGGAATAATCCAAACAAGGAAACCCTCATATATATACCTTTATCTCATGCCACCGAATATCCAAGCGTATAGAATCAGAATTGCAAATCATACGATAGTCAAACAGGAATACATAACAAGAGTACATAACAAGTATAACAGGAGTCCATAACAGGAGTCATAACAATCATAAAAAAGGAAATCCGATATAAAACTGATCACAAGCAATATTGATTGTATACGCTTAGATCACGGTCTCATGAGACTAGTACATCGAAGGAATAATCTAAACAAGGAAACCCTCATCTATATACCTTTATCTCATATTATCGTAATCCAAGTGCATACAACACTTATTATTATTACTCGTCTGACCCATATATCTCGGTATGTGTCTTGGTATGCATCCCAACACACATACATCCATATATAGCTAGGCGAGGGTTGTTAACGGAAGCAGATGGAGAACTGATATCACCTCTTATAGTGGTTTCCATACACCTGGAACCAGTTTTGGAGGCCTAAAGTCCCCCTAAATGTAATGACATATAACTTACCGCCAGTATATAACCCATCACTATAAGCAAGGTATCATTCCGGCATCCATCACTTCCTCCCATACCCATACAAGTTGTCCTTTTTATAGTTTATTAATATAATTATCTGATTATGGGAATGAGTAGGATCATAACTGTAATCATACATGTAGTCAGAACTGTAATCATAAATGTAATCAGAAATGTAAGACATAGCAAGTGATCAGGTACTACATTCCCATTATCGAGATAATTATACAATGTCAAGTGTGTCATGCCTTGTTGTAAAGAGATAGCATGACAAAATGGTGATATACATGTGTTAAAAGGAAACATGAAACTAACAAGTCTGAAATAATGACAAGTGGTAACATGGAAGTGACTCAAAGTCCAACGACCACGAAGGGTCGGCCACGCATGATATAAAAGCGGTAAAAGACATATAAACATGAAATAGAAATATGAAGCGAAATACTTATCGACCGAGAACTCAAATAGAGGCGAGAGAAAGCGAGACTACTCGCATAATCAAAGAAATAGGAGGATAGCGAGAACACTCGCCTAAATCACCAGAAACGCCGAAAGATCTGAAATCCATGGAACTCGGGACGCGCCATAAAATAATATGTAGAGGGAGAAAATGAAGAGGTTTTGATGGTGGTAGTAGTTTTGGAGAAGGTAAAGGAAAGGTGGAAGCTTGGGTGGAGTTTTGGAATTTGTCGTGGTTGAATGGAGATGGAGAAGAAAAAGATAAAGGTAATTTGTAGTGGTTATAGAGATGAAGAGGAGTTGGTGAAGGCTTTGGTTTTGGTGAAGTGATGAAGGGATGAATGAAATGAAATGGAGAAGGGGAGGTATTTATAGAGTTTTGGAATTGGGAAGGTAATGCAAATAATTAAAAGAGAGGGGCTTATGTGCAAAATGGCAGGGGGTGAGGTGTTTCTCTTGACCAATCACAGGCTGCCATGAAGAGGGGTGAGGTGGAATGGAAGTGTGTGGAAGTTGGTGAGGTGGAGATGAAACTTGGGATGGAAGTAAAGGAAACTTGGAGAAGAAGTAAAAGGAAAAAGAAAAATAGGAAAAGAAATTAAAAGGGAAGATATTTTGGTGGAAGAAAAAGGATTTAAAAAATAGGAAAAGGAAGCTTGTGGAGGAAGCTAAGGAAACTTGGAGTGCAAGTAAAGGAAATTGGAAGGTTCTAGAAGGTTGTAGAACATGGTGGAAGTTTGGAGAAAAGTTGTAACTTGTGGAGGAAGGAAAGGAAATAAAGAAAAAGGAAAAGAATTTAAAAATGAAGATATTTTCTTGGGAGAGAAAATAAAAATAATGAAACTGGCGGATTCCCAGGGTTCAGTTGCGGATGCGGGAATCTTTCGGAAAAATACCGGAATCGTCCCAAAATCAAATATTTTGGAATGACCCGAAATAATTATCAAAAATCAAGAATATTATATTAAGAAACATAGTGAAATCCGTTTTATGAAATACTTTATAGTTTTAAAACTAAAAATCCTGGAATCAGTTAACTACCGACTCCGTTGGAATTTTCATAAAATCAATAAATCCTCAGAAAAAGTATGTAGGTAGAAAATATTATTCTAAGAAATAATGTCTAAAGGACTTTCAAGAAATTCCTAACTGTTTGTAAAATAAAAATCCGAGAATCGATCAGCGGTACTGGTCGACACCGGTTTTGAAGAAATTCCTTTTAATTCCAGAAAAATCTAGAAAATCATAGAAAATATATAATATTGGAAAATGATATTTAAAATTGAAATCAGTCAAATACAGTAAGTAAATCGAAAAATACGATCGAAAATCTGAATACGCAACTAAGTACGTATTCCGGAAACGGGGTGTTACAATCCACCCACCTTACAAAAAATTGCGTCCTCGCAATTTCGTTAAGGGGTAAATTGAACACAAGGAGGACGAAGGCACGAATAAAGGCTTCATAAAACCAAAACAGGGAAAGGATAGGAGGAATTAGGAATCAAAGGAAAGATAGTCAAGAAATAGATAACTCTGCACTTGCAGTTGGAATGTATAACCAAGACTCATGTATTCAGTTGCAAATCTCTTTACCATTGATTTGCCTTCTGGACGTACTGAGGAAGTTAGAGCCTAAGCTCTGATACCAACCTGTAACGCCCCGATTCCACGGATACGGGGACGTCACTGCAACGTATATACGTAAGTCCGAAGTACCTTCCCGTATATACGCTAAGCATCAGTACAGACAAGAATCAGAGTACGGAAGCAAGTGGTGCATTATACATTCCAACACATGAGTACAATTACAAAGTTATCACCAGAGGTGATCCAATATTACATGAATATTACATCACCGTTGTGCGCAAATGCGGGAATACAAGGAAATGAACAAGTTCTGGACGGTCTGCTGGAGATCCACGCTACCGCTGCGCCACTCTGATCAGCAACTGGGAGAATCCACACGCTCTAAGCTCCATGACCTGAACGTGAGGTCCAGGGGAGTCAGTGACACTCCCCAGGCGAGTGGGATAGAATGCCAAGTGGCGAAGCAAGGACGAGCACAAGTGTGCAAATGATATCAAGTAGGAAGTACTCAGGAAGCAGGTAGGTTAGAACAGGTATAGCATAAAAATCATAAAACAGGAAATCCGATAAAAAGCTGATCACAAGCAAGATTGATTTTATACGCTTAGGTCACGGTCCCATGAGACTAGTACATCGAAGGAATAATCCAAACAAGGAAACCCTCATATATATACCTTTATCTCATGCCACCGAATATCCAAGCGTATAGAATCAGAATTGCAAATCATACGATAGTCAAACAGGAATACATAACAAGAGTACATAACAAGTATAACAGGAGTCCATAACAGGAGTCATAACAATCATAAAAAAGGAAATCCGATATAAAACTGATCACAAGCAATATTGATTGTATACGCTTAGATCACGGTCTCATGAGACTAGTACATCGAAGGAATAATCCAAACAAGGAAACCCTCATCTATATACCTTTATCTCATATTATCGTAATCCAAGTGCATACAACACTTATTATTATTACTCGTCTGACCCATATATCTCGGTATGTGTCTTGGTATGCATCCCAACACACATACATCCATATATAGCTAGGCGAGGGTTGTTAACGGAAGCAGATGGAGAACTGATATCACCTCTTATAGTGGTTTCCATACACCTGGAACCAGTTTTGGAGGCCTAAAGTCCCCCTAAATGTAATGACATATAACTTACCGCCAGTATATAACCCATCACTATAAGCAAGGTATCATTCCGGCATCCATCACTTCCTCCCATACCCATACAAGTTGTCCTTTTTATAGTTTATTAATATAATTATCTGATTATGGGAATGAGTAGGATCATAACTGTAATCATACATGTAGTCAGAACTGTAATCATAAATGTAATCAGAAATGTAAGACATAGCAAGTGATCAGGTACTACATTCCCATTATCGAGATAATTATACAATGTCAAGTGTGTCATGCCTTGTTGTAAAGAGATAGCATGACAAAATGGTGATATACATGTGTTAAAAGGAAACATGAAACTAACAAGTCTGAAATAATGACAAGTGGTAACATGGAAGTGACTCAAAGTCCAACGACCACGAAGGGTCGGCCACGCATGATATAAAAGCGGTAAAAGACATATAAACATGAAATAGAAATATGAAGCGAAATACTTATCGACCGAGAACTCAAATAGAGGCGAGAGAAAGCGAGACTACTCGCATAATCAAAGAAATAGGAGGATAGCGAGAACACTCGCCTAAATCACCAGAAACGCCGAAAGATCTGAAATCCATGGAACTCGGGACGCGCCATAAAATAATATGTAGAGGGAGAAAATGAAGAGGTTTTGATGGTGGTAGTAGTTTTGGAGAAGGTAAAGGAAAGGTGGAAGCTTGGGTGGAGTTTTGGAATTTGTCGTGGTTGAATGGAGATGGAGAAGAAAAAGATAAAGGTAATTTGTAGTGGTTATAGAGATGAAGAGGAGTTGGTGAAGGCTTTGGTTTTGGTGAAGTGATGAAGGGATGAATGAAATGAAATGGAGAAGGGGAGGTATTTATAGAGTTTTGGAATTGGGAAGGTAATGCAAATAATTAAAAGAGAGGGGCTTATGTGCAAAATGGCAGGGGGTGAGGTGTTTCTCTTGACCAATCACAGGCTGCCATGAAGAGGGGTGAGGTGGAATGGAAGTGTGTGGAAGTTGGTGAGGTGGAGATGAAACTTGGGATGGAAGTAAAGGAAACTTGGAGAAGAAGTAAAAGGAAAAAGAAAAATAGGAAAAGAAATTAAAAGGGAAGATATTTTGGTGGAAGAAAAAGGATTTAAAAAATAGGAAAAGGAAGCTTGTGGAGGAAGCTAAGGAAACTTGGAGTGCAAGTAAAGGAAATTGGAAGGTTCTAGAAGGTTGTAGAACATGGTGGAAGTTTGGAGAAAAGTTGTAACTTGTGGAGGAAGGAAAGGAAATAAAGAAAAAGGAAAAGAATTTAAAAATGAAGATATTTTCTTGGGAGAGAAAATAAAAATAATGAAACTGGCGGATTCCCAGGGTTCAGTTGCGGATGCGGGAATCTTTCGGAAAAATACCGGAATCGTCCCAAAATCAAATATTTTGGAATGACCCGAAATAATTATCAAAAATCAAGAATATTATATTAAGAAACATAGTGAAATCCGTTTTATGAAATACTTTATAGTTTTAAAACTAAAAATCCTGGAATCAGTTAACTACCGACTCCGTTGGAATTTTCATAAAATCAATAAATCCTCAGAAAAAGTATGTAGGTAGAAAATATTATTCTAAGAAATAATGTCTAAAGGACTTTCAAGAAATTCCTAACTGTTTGTAAAATAAAAATCCGAGAATCGATCAGCGGTACTGGTCGACACCGGTTTTGAAGAAATTCCTTTTAATTCCAGAAAAATCTAGAAAATCATAGAAAATATATAATATTGGAAAATGATATTTAAAATTGAAATCAGTCAAATACAGTAAGTAAATCGAAAAATACGATCGAAAATCTGAATACGCAACTAAGTACGTATTCCGGAAACGGGGTGTTACAGAGTTTTGGGGAGTGTTTTCTCTAAGATTTTACAAGAAATTTACATCCAGTTTTCAAGTGCTCTCTTTCTTATTTTCAAAAGAGTTTTTAGCAAGTTTTTGAGCATCAAATCCACGTCTTTTATTGTGTTTAATTCAAGTGTTTCAAAGTTTTGAAAAATCAAACAAAAAAGTTTTTGGGATTAAAAGTTTTCAGCTTCTAGTTTCTAAATCTTCAAAGAAGTTTTCCCAACTGTTTTTTGAAGAGCTTCATTTCTAAAATTTTTGTTTTCTTATAAGCTTGAGCTATCATCGCAAAATCTATCTTTTGGATATTATATTGTGAGATTTTTTGTTTGTGATCTTTATAATCATCAAGGATTGTAATCTCCAATTTACTTTGTGCCCTTTTCTTGTGTAGAGAAGTATTGGCTTTGTATCCTCCCTTTTGTGTAAAAGTGATTTGCTTTGTTGCATTGACGTGGTGCATCCTCTTATGTAGAGGATTAGAGTTTGTATCCTTTGTAGAGTTTTTTTGTGGAGATAGTGAAAATCCTTCATGCTGTGAAGGCGGGGACGTAGAGCAAGTGGCTCGAACCTCAAAAAATATCTTCGTATTTGCGTTTGCCTATCTCTCAACTTAATTTGTTTATATCTGACATTGTTATTATTGCTCATCTATATACATGCTTGATATTGAGCTTACATTTGTATTGAATCAAGAAAACTATTAAAGCACCTCAACTCTTAATCTAGAGAAATCTTGAGGAGAAGTTCTAAATTCGACTTTACTTCTTGACTTCATTTGTGTGTTTTATTTTATTAATGTAAAAGTTTTAAATTCTGCATTTGATTAGTATTTCACCTATTCACCACCTTTAGGTAAACTTTCACTATTAGCGCTTACATTAGAGAATCTCATTGAAAACTTGATGGCATATAAAGTTCAACTACAAAAAGAAAGAAGGATGAACAACCAAAGAAGAAAGCACTTGCCTTCAAAGCATCATCAGATATGGAAGATTTGGATGATGAAGAATAAGATATTACCATAATATCAAGGAAATACAAGAAATTCTTGAGAAAAAATAAGTTTGAAAACAATAACGATACTAATGACACTCTTTTATGTTTTAAGTGTAATAAATCATGACACATGAGGAAAAATTGTCCCCTACTTAAACCTAAAGCCAACTTCAATAAATTTATCAATTTCAAGAAGAAGAAGAAAGCTTTTCAGGCTACTTGGAATGATAGTGATTCATCATCTTCAGAAGAATAAGAAGCAACTGAAATAGAAAATATGTGCTTCATGGCCCAAGAAGATGAGGTACAAGAACTTTTAAATTATGATGATTATTGGATGCTTTCAGTGACTTATTTCTTGAATTCAAAAAGGAGAAAATTAAAACAAGTTTTTTAAAAAAATGATATTTTTATTGAAGAAATAATTTGCTTAATTTAGAAATATCTTTTTAATTCAAGAATTTCTAATTCGAAAAAAGATATTGCTTCTTTCAAAGAAAAGAATGAAGAGATTTAGTAAAATGTGACCAAATTCAACAAAGGAAAAGGAAGTTTGAACAATTGATTATCTTCATAAAAATTTTCAAACAATCATTTTGGCATTGATTTTTTCTAAGGAAAAAGAAAAGATTTCTCATGAATATGGTAGAAATAATCACGCTTCATCTCATCTATATGTTACAAAAAATTCCAATAATCTTTCAGGAAGACCCAAGTACAAAGATATATGGATTCCTAAAAATTTAAATTCTTTTGACAAGAATGCTTATATTAATTCATATATGAACACTATTTGCAACTATATTTACTATGTTTATGTTAACAAATGAAAACCAAATTTCAAATGGATTTGAGTTCTTGAAGGCTAATCCTTTCGGACTCAACTAGTTATGGGTACCATAGAATTTTGTTTATCTTTCAGGTACTACAAAAGAAAGGATGGACACTAGATAGTGGATTTATGCAGTATCTTAAAACTGTATTTCAATATATTTATCTACGCAGATTCTTTTTTTGTTAATAACAAAAGGGGAGAACTATATAGATTGTATATATTGTCTAACAAGTTATGATGCAGGGAAGCAATACTAATTTTAATATCAAGCTTTGCTGCAGTGAGACCAATACTAATTTTAATATCTTATATTGCTTAACTCTTTATATGTTTGTCATCATCAAAAATGAGGAGAATATTGGATCATGATGAATGATCATGTATCACTCCTTGTTTTGATGATAACAATATGTAGTGTATGCTAACATCTTATACAATATTCTTGGCTACTTAATGAGAATAAAGTTTGATACTAACATCAGAGGCTTCTACTAACTTCTACTAGAAGATTCGAAACGGAAGGAGATAACAAGGACTTGATTGAAGATATGTATAATTGACAAACTTGTAATTTGTCATACTTCTAGTAGATATCTTATAAAAGCCTTGTTAACACACATACACACTATATTAGTTAACCTATAAGCTTAGTATAATCGACTAATAGATGGTGGAACCCATATACTTTGACAAACAACCTAAGTTTAGTTAACTGATACAACTTTTCTCTTGATTAGTCGACTAATAAATTTGTATAGTCGACTACTAAATTTGTATAGTCGACTAATGAATATTTACAGAGACTAAATTATTGACCTATCTCTTAATCTAGTCGACTATAGCCTTTGATTCATCGACTAATATATATTAGAATACTGATACATATTTCTGTAAACTCAGTCTAGTCGACTGATGTCTCAGTCTAGTCGACTAATAGACTTAACAGAAATGTTGGCTCAAATTTGGTCTCAGTCTAGTCGATTATAACTTCCTATAATTCGACTAACAGGACTTTACAGAGAACAAGTTATACTCTGTTGACTCAGTCAGTCGACTTATATCTTCTCCTAGTCGACTTATGTGTCCAACATGCACTTGACTAGTCAATTACCTTATCTTATATTTGACTAACCTGATAGTTTATATGTGCTATATAATTCTGATCTTTTGAATTTCTATTCTCTCTTTTCATCTACTATATTATTTGAATTTGAATCTCCAAATAACTGTAAATCAGTTACTAGAGCACCTATAAATAGAGAGGCACCCTACTCACTTCTATAGAGAAGTAAATTCATTGATTCTTAACCCAAAATTCTAAAATTCTTTTAAGAACACTCAATACTCTCTCATTTTGCCTAGTTTCACTTTCAAATGACCTGATAGGCAGAAGCAGAAGAGATATCCTATAAGCCACTGTAAAGAATTAAGTGCACTTCACATTTAAGACTTACAGTTTTCAAGTTGTAATCATTTCAAGGAGAAAGGTCTTCTCAGTGTAGAGAAATGGTGTACAAAATTGACATAGAGACTTATCAATTGGTGTACATGTATTGATTTTGTAAGGATTTAAAATCAAGGTTAAATTTGTCTTAGGGACTGGATGTAGGTCTAGAGAATTGAACCAGAATAAAATTATCGTGTTTGCATTTTAGTTTTTATTTCTTTGATTGATATTTACTTTTTCAAGTTAATAATCTTTCTTGTTAAAATTTTTATATGCACTATTCACCCCCTCTAATGTTATAGTTGCCATATACAGGATGCCACATTTGGTATCAGAGCAAGGTTAAAGAGATGGCAATAAAATTTTCCATCATCACAATTCAATGAAGGACACTCCACGCGACGACCACCCCTTTTTGATGGTTCCAACTACAACTATTAAAAGTGCAGAATGAAGATATACTTTCAATCTATCAACCACGAACATTGAAATATTGTTGAAGAGGCATTCGAGAAGGCAAGAACTAATTATAACCATTGGACTGAGGAACAAAAGAAATCCTTCAACCTTGATGCAAAGGCGATGAACGCTCTATTTTGTGCACTAAATAAGGAAGAATTCAACCATGAAATCACCTAGAAGGGGGGTGAATAGGTGATGGCTATATGGAATATGGCAATAATGTGGAATTTAAAACTACTTAAAACAACAAGCTCAAATTAAAACACTTGCAAGATAAAAGCAATAAATAATGCAAGTAATAAAGAGAGATTGAGTTTAGAGAAATTTGAGCAAACGCAAACACGAGGATATGTTTCTGAGGTTCGAGCCACGTTCTACATCCCCGCCTTCACACTTGAAGGATTTCCACTATTGTTGATCCCACTGGATCTTCAATACAAGGACACACTTGTCCTATCTCTCTGTGTCGCTACAACACTATGAAGCACACCCGATCGATTGAGGCCGATGCCTCTACAACTTCTCAATTGAAGAAAAACTTGATCACACTTGATCAAAAAGCTCACTTGCACAATCCTATAACCAATATGAAGAAGATGAATACTTGGGATTGTGTAGTGCAAAAGACTAGAGAGAAGTAGAGGATTGCTTCAAAAAGGTGTAGGGAATTTTGGCTTGGAGAGAAAATCTTTTCTAAACGAAAACTAAGGATTTAGCTTCAAAATATTTTCTTGCTTAAAAACTCTTGTCAAATCATATAAATCTTGTTGTTATCATGTTGAGATGACCCACTATTTATAGTGGATGAAAAACCAACTACACAGCTCAAAGGATTCGTTGGGGGTGAGATCCCAACAAAAAATCTGTCAGAAAATAGAGCTGTTGGAGTCTGTCAGACTTTCTGACAACTACCGGTTGACCGGGTCGGTCGACCGCCAACGGTCAAAAATCTGACCGTTGGGGAAAAATGGTCGGCCGGCTCGGGCGACCGCAGCTTTACCCGAGGGTAGGACTCTTACGGGTCGGCCGATCCGGTCGACCGGAATAAACAGAGAGCACTGACAAGTGCCCGGTCGACCCGAGCAGTCGGCCGACGTGCACACATACACAGCCGTGCACGTCGGTCGACCGACCTCTGTCAGATCTGTTTAACAGAGTCTGCAGAAAACTAGGTAAAAGGATTTTGGTTTTGATTCAAACAAATTTTGTTTAAGGTTTGGAAAACATGGTTCTAGAACTAATAAAAGTTAGAGTGTGATCATAGATCATCACCCAAATAAGTTAGAACAAAATTTTGATGAAAAATCCCTTTTTAATAAAATGGAAAAATGGTTTTGTCTAAAATTGATTTTTCCAAAACATGGTATTTCTAAAACTAAGTTATAAATTCTGAAATAAAAATTCTTTTGAAGCCATGAAGCAATACTAAGTGTGTGTGAGTGACAATCCCAAATAATCTACTTCTAACATCTAGGTTTTGACAAAATATCTAAAAAGAAAAAGTAAATTACAAATCTTGATCTTTTCTTCAATGTCTTGATCCCGAAGCTTTTCTACCATGCTAGGCTTGGGAATGCAAATTTTTAGCGGCGTCCAAACTTGTGAGTCTTGATGTGGAGCCATCAAATTAACTTGTTTTCAACCTGAATTCTTTTAAACAAGATTGTTAAACACATAACTAAATATGGTTTGTTATCATCAAAATATCGGGCAAATGGCCTTTGGGCCAACAATCTCCCCCTTTTTGATGATGACAAAACATATATAGTTATTACAAATATTTTGGGTGGAGACTTCAAGTGAAGCTCCCCCTCAACACATGCATATCATAAAAATATACTCAGACATAGATAAATGACGCAAATGATAAACCACAATACACATGTCCATGCCAGAAATAACTCATGCCATAAAAGATAACACATGTTCATACATAGATAAAAGTAAAGAAAGACACATGTCCACACAAACATCAAATACATGTCCATAATACTAAAAATACTAACAAAAGAAGTCCAATAACAAAATACAAAATACATCATACAAAATATAAGAAACAAAATATAAGCCCAAGTGAAGTCTCTCCAGAATATCTCTCCCCCTTTTTGACATCATCAAAAGAGGGGAAAAAGTCACTCCTCCTTAGAACTAGACTCATCTTCCTTAGAGGCAACCTTCTCATCACCAGAAACCTCCTCAGACGAGCTGTCCTCATCGTCATCCTCCTCATCACCACCTGCAGCCATCTCCACATCCTCATCATCATCACCATCCTCATCAGAGGAAGAAGCCTCCTCTGGATCAATACCTGCAATACCTGTCCGTGGTGGTAAAGAGGCAGAAGGAGCCCTGACAGGAAATGGAGGACCGGAGGGAGGAAGCGGTCGGGCAAATGTCGTGGGATCTGGACCAAGTATGTCGAGCTTCACAAAGAGTGCCTCAAATTGTGATTCCACGAATCGCATGGAGTCAGCAAAATAAGACATGTCAATGTGAAATCCTTGATAACGCGAGTCCATCTCCACGTGATGTGCTGCATCCGCCGCAGAAATCTGGGTCAGTCGCTGCTCGACCCAAAACTGACGCTCCTGAATCTGAGTCGAAGCTCAGATGAAATGAGGGCCTGAAGATCTGAAGATATGGAAGGCCCGAGAGCGGAGGAAGTCCCTGGGGCAGAAGAGGACCCTGGGGCATGAGCAGGAGGAACAGGAGGCTGCTCAGGGGCGGGAAGACGCGCCCTGGCTTGCATCCTCTTCAAAAGGGTGCTATCCAAGTTTACTGATGGTTCAGTGGGAGACTCAGACGAAAGATCAAAACCCAGTTGTTTGAGGAGATAAGAGATGAGCATCCCATAAGGCAAATGCCTACCGGGCATACAGATTTGATCAGAAGCCATGTGTGAAGCTATGAAGCGAGGGATATTAATCTTAATGCCTCTTAGAAGGCAAAAGATTATCAGAGGAACAGGACCCCTAGCATGACTGTACTCCCCAGACTTGGGTAAAATGTTGTAGAAAACAAATTTAGCTAGGATTTGGGCGGTGAAAGTGAACTTGTTCACCTCCTCATTCTTTACTAAACTGGGGTTGTCATCCCTGTGAATCAAAGTGGACGCGGTGAGCGCAGACTCACCGGCCGGATACACAAAATCATGAAGATCAAAAGAGTATACATCAACTCCCCCATGGGAGAGATGCAACAAATCAGCAAATTGTTCTAGAGGAATGTAAATGTCTCTCCCTAGAACTCTAGTCCTAACACGATTTTCCTCGAAAGCAAAATTTGAATAGAAGTAAGGCACGAGAGAGGTATAAACCGGTTCTCTAATGGCCATAAACTGATCTAATGAATTATTTCTCAAAATATGGGGGATGTTAAGGTGCTCAAAGTCTTGGAGAATAACACATCTCCCAGAAATGATGGTTCTTTTAGATAGGAGGATATACCTATTCTCAGAAAGATCATTTACAAAAGGGCATTTAGGTCTAGTGGAAGAGGATGAAGGAACTACAGATTTCCCTTTATTAGTTATAGATCTCTTAGACATGATGAAATTTTGGTTAAAATTGAAGGATCTAGGTTAAATTGAGAGATCTAGTTTAACAACAATTAGGGCTTGATCTAAATACAGATGAAACAAAGGATCTTAACAAGAGATAGATGAACATAAAACTAGAAAGCAAGATTTGCCAAAAAAATTGAATTTTTACCTGAAAGAAGAAATTAAGAAACCTAGATTGAAAATTCCCTGAAAATGAACGAAGAACAGGCCTGAAGATGATGATCCAGTGAAAATCCGAGAGTATGGGGCTTGGATTTGAGGTGGATTAGGGTTGAAGGGGTTTTTAGAGAGAGGGAGAAGAGGGATCGGCTGAGAGAAGTGAGAGAGAAATGAGAGATAGGGCTTTAAATAAGGTGGGTAGGTGGCAGATTCTCGATGCACGGTCGACCGGTCCGGTCGACCGAAAAATCCCGAGAGCTCTGACAGACTCAGCGGTCGACCGCACGGGTCGGCCGAGATTACCTGAGAGCTCTGACAGATCAAACGGTCGACCGCAGCAGTCGGCCGGCTATAGAGAAAAAATGTTCTTCCAGGCAAGGTCGGTCGACCGGAACTCAGAGCCGGTCAGCCGGCTTTGCCCAAAATCTGTCAGCAGCAAAAGACCAAAAAATTTTTTTTAACAAAAATCAAGCAGGATATTTTTAACATTAAAAAAATATGTTTTAAAAACTTCATTAGTTATCATATCAACAAAGTTCACACAAGACATTTTTATTTTTATTTTTCATATAAAAATAAAGGTTTAGAGATGTTGAAGCCGAATACCCGGTGAAGGGTTCTGAACTTCATCCTCGAGATTCCTCTAAATATGAGTTGAGGTGCGCAATTGCCATCTCTAATGTATTTGTTTTAACTATAAATTTTTTTTTTGGTTTTTGACAAAAATGCATATACAATCAAATTCTAGACATGTGGACATAAAACAAAAATATGGCATAAAACAAGATAATATATACTAGACCAAAACATACATCTACGCATGATGGAAATGCAAGTTTACTCTAACATTCATCAAAACAACAACATGGTAAACTAGCAATCCTATGCATTTGTATAAATATAAAAATAAATACTTTTAAATGGAGAAGTTACCAAACGAGGGCAATCTCCAAAATAGGTGCCTCCATGATAGCGATGCAAGTGACGATGTGTTCGTTGAGCGTTGATGCATCCACCACCCGGGCACCATCTCCCCCTAAGTCTTGGAGGACGAAGACCCACCTATATCAACTAAATTTGGTGTGTCTTTTGGTACCCATATCTTTTTGGGTCCTTTAGGGTTAGTACCGGGGCGAACCCAAACATGTTTATTTGTCATGTTAAGCTTAGCAAAACAAAATTTTTCTAAATGGCCTTTGCGGCCACAATGAGTGCAAACATAAATCCTACCACTACCATACATGAATGCATGTTTATGTGTATGTGCATGTTTCCGTGCATGTTGATGGTGAGTGTGTTTCCCTTGGGTTATTCCTTTGGGAAACCTAGATGCAAACTTGTTTAAATCAAAAGCACATTTCTTAAGTGTTGAGTCCAAAACATCAACTCGTTTTTGGATCTCAATAAATTCATTTTTATTGCATGAAGAAATGGGGCTTTTTTCCTTTAGAAGATATTTTATAATTTTCAAAGTCCTTTTTCATCTTATCAAAAGAGTTTTCTAAATTATTTTTCTCTTTTAAAATAATGTCAATTTTATTTTTCAACACATCATTTTTCCTTTTTAACTTTTTATTTTGAGATTGTGAAATCTCATTCCTATGTTGTAGTTCTTCAAAGAATTGTGCTAGTTCATCCATAGTCAATTCATCATCTTCTATGGAGTTATCAAGAATTACCTTTGAAGCATCCTCCCCATGTGCCATGAAACACATGTGTGCGGCGTCGATCTCCTCTTCGGAATCCGACTCCGTATCATCCCAAGTGGCCACCATAGCTTTCTTCTTCTTTGGCCCATTCTTTGAGGTGGTCGCTTGAAGAGCGGGGCAATCGGCGATGAGATGTCCGATCTTCTTGCAATGGAAGCAAGGACCCAGCTCCTCTCTTTTTCTTTCAAACCTTCCTTGAGGTTTCCCTCTTCGGAAGTTGCTTTGCCTCCCCTTCTTGTAAAACTTTTTGCCCACCTTCCGGATGAGCATGGCAAAGTCCTCATCGTAGTCTTCAGATGAGTCCTCCTCGTCGTGGTTGGATGGAGTGGCTTTGAAGGCGAGGGCTTTCTTCTTTGGCGCCTCCCTTTCTTCTCTAACTTTCATCTCATGTGTTTTGAGATTGTCGATGAAGTCGGAGAAGTCCATCTCCTCCCGATCGTTGAGTTCTTTGAGGGTCGTTGCCTTAACTTCCCAAGCTTTGGGAAGAGCTCGAATGACCTTCCAGATCTTTTGGTCATTGTCGATCGTATCACCTAAAGAAGATAAGGTATTAGTTATCTTGGTGAAACGAGTAAGCATGTCATCAATGCATTCATTTTCAAGCATGTAAAAATTCTCATATTGAGAATGAAGCAAGTCAATCTTGGATCTTTTGACTTGTGACGTTCCCTCATGAGTCACAATTAAAACATTCCAAACCTCAAATGCCGATTTACAATTTATGATGCGTGATAGGCCATCTTTATTTAAGCCTTGTGTTAATGAGTATTGGGCCCTAGCATTAGCCTCATAGTCCTTGGTGGTATCCTCGGACCATGATCTCTCATCAGTGAGAGGTTCTACAAATTCTTTGGTTATGGCCCTAGCTACTCTAACTCCTAGGGACTTTAGAAATAGGTTCGGGACCTTCCAAATGGGGAAGTTCAAGCCATCAAACTTGGGTGGGGACTTGATGCTAGAAAAGTCAATGGATGCCATGTATATAAATGAAGAATGCACAACAAATGAAATAATGCAACAAGTGATATAGCCAACTACAAGGATCTCCCTAAGGTGGTTAAACCAAATACAAGGGTTAGGCTCTGATACCAATTGAAATCACCTAGAAGGGGGGTAAATAGGTGATGGCTATATGGAATATGGCAATAACACGGAATTTAAAACTACTTAAAACAACAAGCTCAAATTAAAACACTTGCAAGATAAAAGCAATAAATAATGCAAGTAATAAAGAGAGATTGAGTTTAGAGAAATTTGAGCAAACGCAAACACGAGGATATATTTTCGAGGTTCGAGCCACGCTCTACGTCCCCGCCTTCACACTTGAAGGATTTCCACTATTGTTGATCCCACTGGATCTTCAATACAAGGACACACTTGTCCTATCTCTCGGTGTCGCTATAACACTATGAAGCACACGCGCTCGATTGAGGCCGATGCCTCTACAACTTCTCAATTGAAGAAAAACTTGATCACACTTGATCAAAAAGCTCACTTGCACAATCCTATAACCAATATGAAGAAGATGAATACTTGGGATTGTGTAGTGCAAAAGACTAGAGAGAAGTAGAGGATTGCTTCAAAAAGGTGTAGGGAATTTTGGCTTGGAGAGAAAATCTTTTCTAAAGGAAAACTAAGGATTTAGCTTGGAAATATTTTCTTGCTTAAAAACTCTTGTCAAATCATATAAATCTTGTTGTTATCATGTTGAGATGACCCACTATTTATAGTGGATGAAAAACCAACTACACAGCTCAAAGGATTCGTTGGGGTGAGATCCCAACAAAAAATCTGTCAGAAAATATAGCTGTTGGAGTCTGTCAGACTTTCTGACAACTATCGGTCCACCGGGTCGGTCGACCGCCAACGGTCAAAAATCCGACCGTTGGGGAAAAACGGTTGGCCTGCTCGGGCGACCGCAGATTTACCTGAGGGTGGGACTCTTACGGGTCGGCCGATCTGTTCGACCGGAATAAACAGAGAGCACTAACAAGTGCCCAGTCGACCCGAGCGGTCGGCCGACGTGCACACATACACAGCCGTGCACGTCGGTCGACTGGGTCGGTCGACCGGCCTCTGTCAGATCTCTTTAACAGAGTCTGCAGAAAACTGGGAAAAAGGATTTTGGTTTTGATTCAAACAAATTTTGTTTAAGGTTTGGAAAACGTGGTTCTAGAACTAATAAAAGTTAGAGTGTGATCATAGATCATCACCCAAATAAGTTAGAACAAAATTTTGATGAAAAATCCCTTTTTAATAAAATGAAAAAATGGTTTTGTCTAAAATTGATTTTCCAAAACATGGTATTTCTAAAACTAAGTTATAAATTCTAAAATAAAAATTCTTTTGAAGCCATGAAGCAATACTAAGTGTGTGTGAGTGACAATCCCAAATAATCTACTTCTAACATCTAGGTTTTGACAAAATATCTAAAAAGAAAAAGTAAATTACAAATCTTAATCTTTTCTTCAATGTCTTGATCCCGAAGCTTTTCTACCGTGCTAGGCTTGGGAATGCAAATCTTTAGCGGCGTCCAAACTTGTGAGTCTTGATGTGGAGCCGTCAAATCAACTTGTTTTCAACCTGAAATTCTTTTAAACAAGATTGTTAAACACATAACTAAATATGGTTTGTTATCATCAAAATATCGGGCAAATGGCCTTTGGGCTAACAAACCATGTGTCAGCAACCACCTCAGCACATCAAATTTGGCAATCATTGCAGGTAACACATGAAGGCACAAATAAAGTTAAAGAAACTAAAATTTTTATGTACAGAGATTCAAACTACTCAAGATAAAGGAGAATAAAACTATCGCCGAAATGATCACTTGATTCACTAACATCATGAACTCTCTTGTGGTCCTTGAAAAAGAGTACACTCAAGTGGAGAAAGTAGGTAAGGTTCTTTGAGCACTCACATTTGATTGGGAAAAAAGACTACCTCTATAGAAGAAGCCAACTTATCTATCAACACTTGCAATAGAGAATCTCGTTGGAGAATTGATGGTGTATGAAGTTCAACTACAAGAAAGGAAGAAGGATGAATAATCAAACAATAAAGCACTTGCCTTCAAAGCATCATCGAATACGAAAGATTCAGATGATGAAGAGGAAAATATTACAATAATCTCAAGGAAATTTTGAAAATTCTTGAGAAAAAGGAAGTTTAAGAATAATAATCATACTAATGATAGTTCTTTGTGTTTTAAGTGTAATAAAATATAACGCATGAAGAAAGATTGTCCCCTACTTAAGTCCAAAGTCAACTTCAACAAATTTAACAATTTCAAGAAGAAGAAGAAGGCTTTCAGGTTAATTGGGATGACAGTGATTCATCATCTTCGGAGGAATAAGAGTAACCGAAATAGCGAATATATGTTTCATGCCCCAAGAAGATGAAGTACTAGAATGTTTACATTATGATAAATTTTGGATGCTTTCAATAATTTATTTCTTGAATTCAAAAAAGAGAAAATGAAAACAAGTTTTTGATGTTATTTTATTAAAGAAAATAATTTGCTTAAATTAGAAATATCTTCTTTAAATTCTAGAATTTCTGATTGGAAAAGATATTGCTTCTTTTAAAGAAAAGTATGAAGAGATTTTAAAAAATATAACTAAGTTCAACAAAGGAAAAGGAAGTTTGAATAATTTATTATCATCACAAAAAAGTTTCAAACAATCATTTTGGCATTGGTTTTTTCTATGAAAAACAAAAAGATTTCTTATGCTTGTGGTAGAACTAATCATGCTTCATTTCATCCATATGTTGAGAAGAATTTCAATAATCTTTCAGGTAGACCCAAGTACAAATATATATAGGTTCCTAAAAATTTGAATTCTTTTGACAAGAATTCTTATATTGATTCATACAAGGACACTATTTACAACTCTATTCATTATACTTATGTTAACAAATGAAAACTAAATTTCAAATGGATTTGAGTTCCTAAATGCTAATCCTTTCAGACCCAACTAGCTGTGGGTACCATAGAAATTTGTTTGTCTTTCAGATACTATGAAAGGAAGCATGGATACTAGATAGTGGTTTTATGCAGTATCTTAAAACTGTATTTTGATATATTTATCTATGCAAATTCTCTTTCTATTAATAACAAAGGAGGAGAAATACTAATTTTAATATCAAGCTTTGATGTAGAGGGAGCAATATTAATTTTAATATCTTATATTGTTTAACTCCTTATTTGTTTGTTATCGTCAAAAAGGGAGAGAATGTTGGATCATGATGAATGATCATGTATCACTCATGGTTTTGATGATAACAATATATAGTGTGTGCTAATATCTTTATGCAGTATTCTTGGCTATTCAATGAGAAATAAGATTGATATTGATATCAGAGTCTTCTATCAACTTCTACCAGAAGATTCGAGCTAGGAGACAACAAGGACTTGATTGAAAACATGTATTACTGAAGAACTTGTAATTTGTCTAAATTCTAGTAGATATCTTGTAAAAGCCTTGATACATACACATACACACTATTATAAGCCTAGTATAGTTGACTAATAGATGATATAACCCATATACTTTGACAAACAACCTAAGTTTAGTTGCCTCATACATCTTTTCTCTTGATTAGTCAACCACTATAATTGTATAGTCAATGATTGGTCACTAATATTGCACATTTATTATCATATTCTCATACTTATTATAGAATAAACTCTACTTTTTCCTAATTAAATGTTTAATTTATTTGCAGGCCCATTCCTAAAGGAGAGTGAAGAGAAATGAGCCCAAAAGCCCATCAAATTCTGAATTAAATCAGAATTAATTCGAACTCAGTAAATCAGGGCAGATCAGATCGGTTCAGATCGGTTGAAAATCAGTTAGAATTAATTTCTACAAATCGATCGGTTGAACCCAAGGATCAAAGGCCATTTCGTCAAAATCCCAGACTTAAACTGCAAATCCAGCTGAAGATAAAGATAAATCGAGAAACCAGGGAGCACCACCAACATGGTGTGGCCACCTGGCCACACCCTGGCCATAGAAACGCGGCCAAAGCTGTGTTTTCGCGGCTTTGTTGGTGAGTTAGGGGGAGAGTTTGCTCTCCCTATCTTCATACGCTCCTATAGGTGGGGTTTTGCCTATAAATACTGGGATTTTCAGAGCCACCAAGGACGACCATGCAGAGATAGGATTTAGTCCATTTTTCTATTTTTTAGTGTAGGTTTTTGTTTTTCTTTTTATGTAATTTTTAGTTTTAATTTATGTAAATCAGAGGAGATCAGAGTTTCATAGGAGAACGAGAACGAAGCTTGTGCTGAGAGTGACACCGGTGTAAGATTTCCTTCTTTTCTCTTATTGTTATGAAATTGAATCTGTAGTTTCCTTTTGTATATCCTTTGTTTTTGTGTTCTTCTTCTCTCTACTTTTCTTCTTTTGGTACAATTGCTCTCCAAGTGAGTCTAAAAGCATCGAAAGAGCCTTGCCTTTGCGAGTGCCACCGATAGCTTATGACGATGGATTTTGAGTTTCATTCTGTATCACTTCATACTTACACGTCTTGATGATATAATGTGGAGGAAACAGGAATCAACTCTTATGGGCTATACTTTGATCGCCTCTCAAGGTAAAATCATTGCAAAAGATTCAAGGTAGGTGTTTGGCCAAAAGAAGTAAGTAATTTTTAGTTTCTTTTCTTTTCTTTTATTGTTTAGTTTAGAACACCAACAACACCTATTTCTTTCTATTTTCAATTTCTTTCTAAATAATCATTTTCCATTTTTCTCCACTTCTCATTCTACCACTTCTTCCTCACTTAACTTTAACCTAATTTTTCTCTTTCTTTTTAAAAAATAAAGAAGAACTTTAACCAAACTTTGTAGCCTAAAAGAAGACTTACTAAAAAGCTTCCATCGCTAGCCCCTCCTTGTGGATCACGACCCGCATAGCCACTTGCTATTGCGGTAGAATTGAGCACCTTGCACATCCTATTCTTAAATCTAAAATACTGTATTTTGTGTGCAGGTTTTATCTCAATCAAATTTTTGGCGCCGTTGCCGGGGAGGGACGGTAAGTTACTCTCTTTAAAAGTTTACATTTTTTGTTAACTTTCTTCTTTGTTTTTTGTACAGATTCAATAACAAGGAATTCTTGCTGCAGTGGACGTATAAGTGGCCTTGGACTCTGCTCAAGAAAGCAGAGCCAAGAAGCCCTCAGATTTGCTACATTTTAGTGGCAAAACTGAGTGAACTACTAACCTGTACTTTTGCAGGTTGGCTGAATTAAAAATCTGAATTTCTGTAGCATTTATCTCCTTGTTTGACTCACTGTATATACATTTTTAATACAACAGTAAAAAGTTGATTGTAAATGCTAAAAATGATTTAGACTTTGCATTTAGGCACGTGTCTATTTCATTTCATTTTCTATTTACTGTTGAAGAGTGTTGGAGCCAAGGTATGTGTGCATAGCATTTAGTATAAGGTTCATTCTTGTATGAAAAATTGCTTGAATGTTACTTTTTTTTTATATACTTGTACACTGCACTAAATTGATTTAAGGGCTTGTTCTATAAATAAGATAAGGTGGGGAAGTCATTACCCTCCCTTAGCCCACAAACAATCTCCTCACTCACTAACCAAAACCTAACTAAAAATGAGTAGACGTTGGCCCTAGGGACATCTCGGACTCAATTAGGAGATTATCCTAAGGGGAAAAGGTGTTAGAATTTGACTCCTGCCAAATCAGTGTCTAGGAAGGGGATTAAGGGCCGAAAGTCCGAAGGTTGGTGGTTACTTAATTAAGGAATGTCTTTGATGAATAACCTTCTACCAATCTTACCCTGACCTGGCTGATTAGCTTGTGGTCAAAGTCTGCATTATACCTCCCGTGGACAGTCTAACCATTTAGGAGTCGTCTAGGTCATAGGTCTACCCTAACTTAGTTTAAAATTTTTTTTCCTTTGTTTGCTTATTTGTTTCTTTGTTTGTGTTTTCTTGTGTGATATGACTTATAACAATAATTTTTCCAATTTTAATAGTAATTCATATTACACACCATCCTCTTTTTCGGATATTACCAACCCGACATATCATAACTTTAACCAACTTAGTGTGCCGGATTGGTCTTATCCGAATCAATATAACCCATGTCCCCAATCTTATAACCATAATTTCTAGAATAATTTCAACTCTTCACAGAGTCAATGGGGATTCACCTTCCCTGAGTCTAATTTTCAACCAACTTGTCCTCCTTATCCACCTTGTCAATATTTCCAAGATTCATACTCAGTTCCACCAGTCCAAAATAGAAAATCGTCAATTTTGAAAATGAGTATGCGTGAGTCCAAACAAAAATCACAAAATCTGATGGACTCACAATTTCACCACCAATTCCAAAATAACACTTCATCTTTTCAACAAAACGATGAACCTATCAACTATGAAAAGATGCTTGAAGTCATGACTCAGGCTCAAAACGCTCGTAATCGTGACATAGATATGATAGTCCAATCTCTACGTTCTCACAGTTTGGCCAGTTCTGATGTCAGTAACCATTCTGTTAGAGCGACGAGTCATTTTGTTTTGGAACACAAGGTTCCATTTCAGCACAATCATTTGAACTTGCTCAAACTCCAAAATTTGAAAGTGACATTGATAGTTTGGTAGGTTATCTCTTTCCTGAAATTGAACTTGAAAATAAATATGATCATGAACCTCAACTTAGTGATTCAATTCTACTTCCTGATTCAATTATGACTCCGGTGTCTTCACTTGATTTCAATCTTTTTCCTGAGTCAGCATTGGATCCTGTGCCAATTCATAATGAAATTGAATCGCCCATCTTTGATGATCATTATATTGAACTTGACCAATTTTATAATTTTGAAAGCCCATTGATAAATTGGCAAGTTCTCATTTTATGACATTAAACTCAATGAGAAATGTGACCTAGATTCTCAAATCTGTGATCCAGTTCAAATTTTTGAATCAATATTGACTCCTGTTTTGTTACCCGACTTGAGTAATATTTTAGAGTCAGTTTTGATTCCCACACCTATCATTCTTGAACTTGAATCACCAATATTAAGTCACATTCTATTGTTGGAAAATGAATGTGGACTTGAGTTTTAACTTCTTGATTTGGACCCACTTCCTGAACCAATCTCGACTCCTGAAGCTTTACTTGACTTAAGTCACTTTCCTGAGTCGGTATTACTTCCCGTACTTCCTAAGTCCAAGTCAATCATTCTATCTTTTCATACTCCATTTTCGGACAAGGCGGTTGAAAATTTTGACTCTGAAATTAGTTATGAAATTTGGAAATTAGATGGGGTTAAATTTTTAATAAAAATCCTTTATGGATATTTCATTTTAATGGGTTATATTAGAGAGATTTCTGGCGGGTTCCTTCGAACTCCACGAAAAGTCGATTGGGCCGCATTTCGTGGACCAATCAGACCACCACCAGAACCACCACCTTAAGGTAACATTTTCCTTTTCTTTCTTCTTTTTCATGCATCTAGGCATTAATTCATACATTGAGGACAATGCATGAGATAGGTGTGGGGGAGGGTTCTAACATAACTTAGGTAAAAAAAATAAAAAATAAAAAATATATGTATTAACATTTTTCTTTACTTTTAAAAAAAACTGTTTGAAAATAGAAACAATATTTTGACATATTTTTGTAAGAAATTAAGTCAATTTTAAGGAATAGGAAAATCAAAATTAGTATTTCTTAAACTTGGTCAAAATAAGATTATTTGTTTGATTTTTAGAGTTAGGAAGATAATTTGTTAAAGTAATTTAGTCTTGATCTTTACCTTAATGAAATATGCACACTTCATACACTTACACACTTAGGGTTCAAAAACAAAGATTCTTATGCCTTATATATAAAAAAAAATATAGATCTATGAAAGATGAACAAATCTAATTATTGATTAGCTAGGTGCTTTGGCCTAAGCAAGCTTTAGTATTTATGCGAAAGATGATTAGATAAGTTTGAGAAAAAAATATATATATAAAAATTCTCTGATTAAGCTGGTTATTTGTGCCTAATAAAGCATAAGTATTCACGCCTAAAAGGGGTTCAAATAATAAAATCCTTAGTTTTGTAGCCTTGTTTGCTCGAGTCCTTAAGTCCTTGGGGTGTTTTCTCACCTGGTAGCCTAAGACCGTTTGGTTTGGGAGTCATCGATTAAAGGCTCATTACATGGGCAGATTAGAAAGCCTAATAGAACTAAGGAATAATACCACAAAAAAATTATATATATAAAAATAAATGAGGCATAAGAGTTAGAGTTAAAGAACCCTTAGTGAAAATTTTCACAATCACAAGGTGTATATGACTGGGGTAAAGTAATAGACTAAATGAGAAGTACAATTTGACTCCTTACTTTGATTGATAACAAATTTTTGAATAGAGACTAAGTTTAGAAATGAAAAATTCAGTTTTCCTATAACTTATAGATTACTTAAATCTTACAATTATATTTCAAATATTTTTCTCTTTCAAAATGCTTTTCGAAAATACTAACTCTTTGTTTCTCTTTCTTTATAGATTTTGTAAGTGTAATCCACTGAAAATTCTCACGAGACAAAACTCGTCCTCTAGGGGAAACCTAGAGGTTTAACGGCTTGTTGCACATGCTCAGTGCAATCACGTGACCTGCGAAAGTGGTTTAATAATCCTTAGTATAGTTTAGTTATTTTGCTCGAGGACGAGCAAAAGATAGGTATGGGTGTGTGATTGGTCACTAATATTGCACATTTATTATCATATTCTCATACTTATTATAGAATAAACTCTGCTTTTTCCTAATTAAATGTTTAATTTATTTGCAGGCCCATTCCTAAAGGAGAGTAAGAGAAATAAGCCCAAAAGCCCATCAAATTCTGAATTAAATCAGAATTAATTCAAACACAGTAAATCAGGGCAGATCAGATCGGTTCAGAGCGGTTGAAAATTAGTTAGAATAAATCCCTACAAATGATCGGTTGAAGCCAAGGATCAAAGGCCATTTCGTCAAAATCTCGGACTTAAACTGCAAATCCAGCTGAAGATAAAGATAAATCGAGAAACCGGGGAGCACCACCAACAGGGTGTGGCCACCTGGCCACACCCTGGCCGCGGAAACGCGGCTAAAGCTGCGTTTTCGCGGCTTTGTTGGTGAGTTAGGGGGAGCGTTTGCTCCCCCTTTCTTCATACGCTCCTATAGGTTGGGTTTTGCCTATAAATACTGGAATTTTCAGAGCCACCAAGGACGACCATGCAGAGATAGAATTTAGTCCATTTTTCCATTTTTAGTGTAGGTTTTTGTTTTTCTTTTTATGTAATTTTTAGTTTTAATTTATGTAAATCAGAGGAGATCGGAGTTTCATAGGAGAACGGGAACGAAGCTTGTGCTGAGAGTGACACCGGTGTAAGATTTCCTTTTTTTCTCTTATTGTTATGAAATCGAATCTATAGCTTCCTTTTGTATGTACTTTGTTTTTGTGTTCTTCTTCTTCTTCTCTACTTTCTTCTTTTGGTACAATTGCTCTCCAAGTGAGTCTAAAAGCATCGAAAGAGCCTTGCCTTTGAGAGTGTCACCGATAGCTCATGACGATGGATTTTGAGTTTCATTCTGTATCACTTCATACTTGCAACGTCACGATGATATAATGTGGAGGAAACGGGAATCAACTCTTATGGGCTATACGTTGATCGCCTCACTTCAAGGTAAAATCATTGCAAAAGATTCAAGGTAGGTATTTGGCCAAAAGAAGTAAGTAATTTTTAGTTTCTTTTCTTTTCTTTTATTCTTTAGTTTAGAACACCAACAACACCTATTTCTTTCTATTTTCAATTTCTTTGTAAATAATCATTTTCTATTTTTCTCCACTTCTCATTCTACCACTTTCTTCCTCACTTAACTTTAACCTAATTTTTCTCTTTTCTTTTTAAAAACTAAAGAAGAACTTTAACCAAACTTTGTAGCCTAAAAGAAGACTTACTAAAAAGTTTCCATCGCTAGCCCCTCCTTGTGGATCACGACCCGCATAGCCACTTGCTATTGCGGTAGAATTGAGCACCTTGCACATCCTATTCTTAAATCTGAAATACTGTATTTTGTGTGCAGGTTTTATCTCAATCAGTTGACTAATGAGTGTTTATGAAGGCTGAGTTTTTGACCTATCTCTCATTTTAGTCGACTATAGCCTTTGACTCGTCGACTAATATGTATCAGAATACTGATACATATTTTTATAAACTCTATCTAGTTGACTGATGTCTCAGTTTAGTCGATTAATTAACTTGACAGAAACTTTGGCTCAAATCTCATTCGCAGTCTGGTCGACTATAACTTCCTATTAGTTGACTAATAGGACTTTATAAAGAACAACTTATGTTTTGACTCAGTTTAGTCGACTTATATCTTCTCCTAGTCTACTCATGTGTCTAACAGATAGTTGACTAGTCGACTAACTTGAAAGTTTATACTAATTGTATGATTTGTTCTTTTAAATTTCTATTCCTTCTTTTCCAACAGCTATATTATTTGAATTTGAACTTTCAAATAACTGTAAATCAGTTACTGGAGCACCTATCAATAGAGAGGCACCCCTCTGACTTTTATAGCAAATTCAATTCATTGATTCTTGACCCAAAATTCAGAAATTCTGTCATAAACACTCAATACTCTCTTATTTTGCCAACCTTCACTTCCAAATGATGCGATAGGCAGAAGTAGAAGAGATATCTCCTTATCCACCATAAAGAATCTAGTGCACTTCACATTTAAGGCTTATAGTTTTCAAGTTGTAACCATTTCAAGGAGAAAGGTCTTCTCGGTGTGTAGAAGAGGTATACAGAATTGACATATGGACTTGTCAATTGGTGTACATGTATTGATTTTGTAAGGGTTCAAAATCAAGGTTAAAGAAAAAATCTCAAGTGAGTTGGCTTGGGGTCTTGATGTAGGTCATTTGAACTGAACCACGATTAAATCATCGTGTTTGCATTTATATTTGATTTTTATTTTTGTGATTGATATTTACTTTTTCAAATTACTAACCTTTCTTGTTAAAATTTTTATATACACAATTGATTGAGCTAAAACCTGCACAAAAAATACGGTATTTCAGACCTTCAAAACAGAGATGTGCAAGTGCTCAACTCTTCGCGATAGCAAGTGGCTATGCGGGTCGTGATCCACAAGGAGGGTTAGCGATAAAAGCGTTCAAGGTTTGTATTGAAATCTTTGTGAAGAAAAACGAAGGTTCTTCTTTGTTTTAAGAAATGAAAATAAAAAAAAAGAAGAGTTAGGTTGGAGTTAAAAAGAAAGCGATAGATGGAGAAGGTGGAGAAGACCAGAAAATGACTATGTACAAATGAATTGGAAAAGAAGGAAAAAGATTTGGAAGATGTGGTGTTGGTGATCTAAACTAAGAAATACAAGAAAAGAAAGAAGATTAAAGAAGTACTTACCTAGTTTGGTTGATGACTTACCTAGAACCCTTGCATGTTCTACCTTGCTTCGGAGGCGTTGAACGCATAAACCATAGGATCGAGCTCAGTCCCCATTCGCATTATATCATCAAGACAAGCAAGAATGAAGTGATACGGATCTTGAGGAGGAGAACATCACCATGAATTATCTTTGGCACTCACACAACATTGTTATACTTATGCTTCTGGATTTACTTGCAAGCTCATCAAAACCAAAAGAGGTAAAGTAGAAAGAAGAAGAAGAAAATGAAAGTAAAGAAGAACATAAAAAATATTATCTTTTATTGCTTGAAACGATGGAAGAAAGGAGGAGGGTACATCGGTGTCACTCTCAACATAAACCTCTCTCTCTTACTTACATGAATCTCAATCTAACCTAAGCTTACATACAAATTAAAATTACATAAAAAGAAAACAAAAACCTATACTACAAAGAGTGAAAAACTAGACTAATTCTTATCTCTGCATGGTCGTCCCATTTTCAGTGCAAATCCTTCCCTTTTATAGGCAAAAACCCAACCTACAGGATCCTATGAAGATAAGGGGAGCAAATGCTCCCCCTAACTCCCTAACAGAGCCACGAAAAGGCGGCTCTGGCTGGGTTTTCGCGGCCAGGGTGTGGCCATGTGGCCACACCCTGTTGGTGGAGGTCCCCGGTTTCGCGTTCTGGCTTTATCTTCAGTTGGATTTCTCGTTTAAATCCAGGATTTTTGACAAAATGGCCTTTTTCTTCGCTTCAACCGATCGATTCTGGGAGGATTCTTCTCAACCGGTTTTCAACCTCTCTGATTTTGCCCTGATTCACTGGGTTCAAATTAATTCTGATTTAATTCAGAATTTAGTGGGCTTTGGGCTATTTCTCTTCACTCTCCTTTAGGAATGGGCCTGCAAATAAATTAAATATTTAATTAAGACAATGCAGAGTTTATTCTATAATAAGTAGGAGAATATGATATTAAATATGTAATATTAGTGACCAATCACACCCTCATACCTATCTTTTGCTCGTCCTCGAGCAAAACAACTAAACTATACTAAGGATTATTAGACCACTTTTGCAGGTCACACGATTGCACTGAGCATGTGTAACAAGCCGTTAAACCTCTAGGTTTCCCCTAGAGGACGAGTTTTGTCTCGTGAGAGTTTTCAGTGGATTGCACCCATAAAATCCATAAAGAAAGAGAAACAAAGAGTTAGTATTTTCGAAAAGCATTTTGAAAGAGAAAAATATTTGAAATATAATTGTAAGACTTAAGTAATCTATAAGTTATAGGAAAACTGAATTTTTCATTCCTAAACTTAGTCTCTATTCACAAATTTGTTATCAATCAAAATAAGGAGTCAAATTGTACTTCTCATTTAGTTTATTACTTTACCCTAAGTCATATGCACCTTGTGATCGTGAAAATTTTGACTAAGGGTTCTTTAACTCTAACTCTTATGCCTTATTTATTTATATATATTCTTTTTTTTTGTGGTATTATTCCTTAGTTTTATTAGGCTTTCTAATCTGCCCATGTAACGAGCTTTTAATTGATGACTCTCAAACCAAACGGTCTTAGGGCACCGGGTGAGAAAACACCCCAAGGACTTAAGGACTCGAGCAAATAAGGCCACAAAACTAAGGATTTTATTATATGAACCCCTTTTAGGCGTGAATACTTATGCTTTATTAGGCATAAATACCCAGCTTAATCAGAGGATTTATATATATATATTTTTTCCTCAAACTTATTTAATCATTTTTCGCATAAATACTAAGGCTTGCTTGGCCAAAGCACCTAGCTAGTCAATAATTAGATTTGTTCATTTTTCATAGATATTTTTTATAAGGCATAAGAATCTTTGTTTTTGAACCCTAGGTATGTAAGTGTATGAAGTGTGCATATTTCATCAAAGTAAAGATCAAGACTAAATTACTTTGACAAATTTTCTTCCTAACCCTAAAAATCAAACAAATAATCTTATTTTGACCAAGTATAAGAAATCCTAATTTGGATTTTCCTATTCCTTAAAATTGACTTAATTTCTTACAAAAATATGTCAAAATATTGTTTCTATTTTCAAAAAGTTTTTAAAAGTAAAGAAAATGTTAAAAAAAAAATTTTCAAAAAGAAAAACCTAAGTTATGTTAGACCCTCCCCCACACCTATCTCATGCATTGTCCTCAATGTATGAATTAATGCCTAGATGCATGAAAAAGAAGAAAGGAAGAAAAATGTTACCTTAAGGTGGTAGTTCCGGTGGTGGTCTGACTGGTCCACGAAATGCGGCCCAATCGACTTTGCATGGAGTTCGGAGGAACCCACCAAAGATCTCTCTAATATAACCCATTAAAATGATGTATCCATGAAGGATTTTTATTAAAAATTTAACCCCATCTAATTTTCATATTCCATAATTAATTTCAGAGTTAAATTTGTCAATCGCCTTGTCCCAGAATGGAGTGTGAAAAGATAGAATGATTGACTTGGACTCAGGAAGTACAGGAACTAAGACCGACTCAGGAAGGTGACTTAAGTCAAGTAAAGGTTCAGGAGTTGAAATTAGTTCAGGAAGTGGGTCCAAGTCAAGAAGTTGAAACTCAAGTCCACATTTATTTTCCAACAATGGAATGTGACTTAATATTGGTGATTCAAATTCAAGAATGATAGGTGTGGGAATCAAAACTGACTCTAAAATATTACTCAAGTCCAGTAACAAAACAGGAGTCAATATTGATTCGGGAATTTGAACTGGATCACAGATTTGAGAATCTAGGTCACATTTCTCATTGAGTTCAATGTCATAAAAATGAGAACTTGTCAATTTGTCAATAGGACTTTCAAAAGTGTAAAATTGGTCAAGTTCAATATGATCATCAAAGATGGGTGATTCAATTTCATGATGAATTGGCACAGGATCCAATGTTGACTCGAAAAAAAGATTAAAATCAGGTGAAGACACCGGAGTCATAATTGAATCAGGAAGTAGAATTGAATCACTAAGTTAGGGTTCAGGATCATACTCATTTTCAAGTTCTATTTTAGGAAAGGAATAACTTGCCAAACTGTCAATATCATTTTCAAAATTTAGAGTTTGGGCAAGTTCAAATGATTGTTCTGAAATGGAACCTTGATTTCCAAAATAACATGACTCTTCAGCTCTAACAGAATGGTTAGTGACATCAGAACTGGTCAAACGGTGAGAACGTAGAGTTTGCACCATCATATCTATGTCACGATTATGAGCGTTTTGAGCCTGAGTCATGGCTTCAAGCATCTTTTCATAGTTGATTGGTTCATTATTTTGTTGAAAAGATGAAGTGTTGTCTTGGAATTGGTGGTGAAATTGTGAGTCCATCAGATTTTGTGATTTTTGGTTGAACTCACACATACTCATTTCCAAATTGATGGTTTTCTATTTTGGACTGGTGGAACTGATTATGAATCTTGAAAATATTGTGGACAAGGTGGATAAAGAGGACAAGTTGGTTGAAAATTAGACTCGGAGGAGTTGAATCCCCACTGACTCTGTGAAGAGTTGAAATTATTCTAGAAATTATGGTTATAAGATTGGGGGCATGGGTTATATTGATTCGGATAAGACCAATCCGACACATTAGGTTGGTTAAAGTTATGATATGCCGGTTGGTAATATCCAAAAAAGAGGTCGGTGTGTAATATGGATTACTATTAAAATTGAAAAAATTGTTATTATAAGCCATATCACACAATAGAATACAAACCAAAAGAAAGAAAAACAAACAAATAAGCAAACAAATAAAAAGAAAAATTCTAAACTAAGTTAGGGTAGACCTATGACCTAGACGACTCCTAACTGGTTAGACTGTCCACGGGAGGTATAATGCAGACTTTGACCACAAGCTAATCAGCCAGATCAGGGCAAGATTGGTGGGAGGTTATCAGTCAAAGACGTTCCTTAATTAAATAACCACCAATCTTCGGGCTTTCGGCCCTTAATCCCTTTCTTAGACACTGATTTGGCAGGATTCAAGTTCTAAGACCTTTCCCCCTTAGGATAATCTCCCAATTGAGTCCGAGATGTCCCTAGGGCCAATGTCTACTCATTTTTAGTTAGGCTCGGGTTAGTGAGTGCTTGGAATCTAATTTTTGGGCCAAGGAAGGGTGATTAAATCCCCACCTTATCTTGTTATGGGGTGGTGCCCTTAAGATCAGTTTGTGCAAGTGTACAAGATATGCAAACAAGATTCACTCAATGCGATATAAATCAACCAAGAGATGAGTCCTATTCTAAATGCAATGCGAACGTACCTTGCTCCAGCACTCTTCAACAGTAAAGTAAATGAATTGAAAAGACACGTGCCTAAATGCAAACGTATAATTAATTTTTTAACTTTTTCAACAAATATTTTTCTGTTGGATTATTAGCAGGCTTCTGGTGATGGCATATAAGAAATAAAGTTTGCAGAAAACTATAATTTTGCAAACCAAGCAGCCCTGCAAAAAGTCAGTCAGTAGTGAACTCTTCCTTGCCGCGAAAACGCGGCTAGAGCCGAGCAAACGCAGCAATTCAGAGGGTACTTGGTCTCTGCTTTCTAGAGCAGAGGCCCAAGACCACTTATATGTTACTGCAATCTTTTTTTTTCCTGCTTTTCATGCCCTGTACCTGCAACAGAGAAGAAAAATTCGTTTTAGTTCAAAAATTCAATAAAAACCGTTACCCTCCCCGGCAACGGCGCCAAAATTTTGATTGATCTAAAACCTGCACAAAAATATGGTATTTTAGAACTTCAAAATAGAGATGTGCAAGTGCTCAATTCTTCCGCGATAGCAAGTGGCTATGCGGGTCGTGATCCACAAGGAGGGTTAGTGATAAAAGCGTTCAAGGTTTGTATTGAAATCTTTGTGAAGAAAAACGAAGGTTCTTCTTTGTTTTAAGAAATGAAAATAAAAAAAAAAGAAGAGTTAGGTTAGAGTTAAAAAGAAAGCGATAGATGGAGAAGGTGGAGAAGACCAGAAAATGACTATGTACAAATGAATTGGAAAAGAAGGAAAAAGATTTGGAAGATGTGGTGTTGGTGATCTAAACTAAGAAATACAAGAAAAGAAAGAAGATTAAAGAAGTACTTACCTAGTTTGGTTGATGACTTATCTAGAACCCTTGCATGTTCTACCTTGCTTTGGAGGCGTTCAACGCATAAGCCATAGGATCGAGCTCAGTCCCCATTCGCATTATATCATCAAGACAAGCAAGAATGAAGTGATACAGATCTTGAGGAGGAGAACATCACCATGAATTATCTTTGGCACTCACACAACATTGTTATACTTATGCTTCTGGATTCACTTGCAAGCTCATCAAAACAAAAAGAGGTAAAGTAGAAAGAAGAAGAAGAAAATGAAAGTAAAGAAGAACATAAAAAATATTACCTTTTATTGCTTGAAACGATGGAAGAAAGGAGGAGGGTACATCGGTGTCACTCTTAACATAAACCTCTCTCTCTTAATTACATGAATCTCAATCTAACCTAAGCTTACATACAAATTAAAATTACATAAAAAGAAAACAAAAACCTATACTACAAAGAGTGAAAAACTAGACCAATTCCTATCTCTGCATGGTCGTCCCATTTTCAGTGCAAATCCTTCCCTTTTATAGGCAAAAACCCAACCTACAGGATCCTATGAAGATAGGGGGAGCAAACGCTCCCCCTAATTCCCTAACAGAGCCGCGAAAACACGGCTCTGGCCGCGTTTTCGCGGCCAGGGTGTGGCCAGGTGGCCACACCCTGTTGGTGGAGCTCCCCGGTTTCACGTTCTGGCTTTATCTTCAGTTGGATTTCTCGTTTAAGTCCGGATTTTTGACGAAATGGCTTTTCCTTGGCTTCAACCGATCGATTCTGGGAGGATTCTTCTCAACCGATTTTCAACCTCTCTGATTTTGCCCTGATTCACTGGGTTTGAATTAATTCTGATTTAATTCAGAATTTAGTGGGCTTTGGGCTCATTTCTCTTCACTCTCCTTTAGGAATGGGCCTGCAAATAAATTAAACATTTAATTAAGACAATGCGGAGTTTATTCTATAATAAGTAGGAGAATATGATATTAAATGTACAATATTAGTGACCAATCAACAATTTGTCCCTCTCTAGTGTTATAGTTTCCATATACAAGATCCTATAACTTACGAACAGGGTCAGATGGAAAAGCGGATGGTATCTCGATACCAACACCAACTCTAAAACTATTGGGACCCTCTTGTGTGACATGAGGATCCTCAAATTCTCTACTCTCCTATCCTGCTTGTGTTTGATCTTGCTGCTGCTGCTTGGGTGGCTAGTGAATGCCCCCGATGGGTCCGAACACTATCTTCTTCTTTGCTAGCCCAGTGAATAAAGTCCTGAAGCAGTCAGTGATCACTTCCATTCCTCTCATGTGCTCATCACCTAGAACAACAACACTATCATGAAACTCTACACAATAGCTCTGAGCTGATCCTATCTGGTCTTTAGATCTGTCATTCTCTCCTAAAAAATCCTTCACTTTCCTTCTTCTCTCTACGGTTCCTTCTCTGAGAATCTCCTCACTACGGTGTCAATCTGTCTCTTCTTCTGAACTGATATTTTCCTTACGTATAAGCATCACCGACTCTCATCGCATCCCCACTCCAACATATTTGGGAAGCGGGGTGTCACAGTTTTAATCAACTTTAAACAAGTGTGTGTGTTGTTTTCCATTATATTTGCAAAGGGGAAAACTTACAATAAAAAGAGTTGAGGAGCTAAATTACAAGTATTCTTAAAAAGATTACAAGTAGATCTCCTCAGAGATTCTGGAGAAGTGTGCCGATAGGAGTCTGGTCAGCGCGCGACCACTTTGTCCCTTTGACGATGCGAGCGATGAGATTCCCTTCTCGCCTGGTTCCGGGAATCAGAGAATAGAAGGTTGGTAAAACCCTCTTGCTGCTTCTCAAAATCGACTTCAATTAGGAATTCCTTCTCGCCTAGTTCCGGAAATTCCTTGAGAAGAAGGACGACGTTAGGGTATCAACACCCTGGATAGAGAAAGCAATTCTCTAAAAGATCTCTGAATTCGAGAGCGCACGGTGCGTCATGAAGAAGCCTCTACTTGTGGAGTCCTCTTGTGCGTATGTCTCTCTCCTTGTGCCCCTGGTGGGCTATTTATAGGGAGAGCAAGGGTATAATCGTCCCTTGAAAATATGAAAACAGATTGAATCGAATCTGTTTAAATCTAGAAAGTAGCCTTGTTGCGAGGCTAGGATCAGCTTCTGCGAAGTTAGAATTGGCAGGTCGGTTGATCTTCTTGATCCTTTCCATATCGTTGGAGGATTTCTCCTGATCTTCTTACTCATTTTAGGAGAGTCAAGAGATTGTGGCAATCAACTGCCAAATTTGATCTCTGATTTGATCTTAATTGGATTTGATCTGATTGGATCCGATCTCATCCGGAGATTTGATTGGTCAAAGGTTGACCATAGCAGACCAACAGCGGAGCTGCCCGCATTGAGCTCGTAGCGGAGCTAGAGGCAGCTTCTGGCGAAGACCGAAAGAAACCCTTTGGCGGAGCTGGAAGTCCTCTGCGGCGAAGTTGCAAGTTAGCTTCCTGGCGAGGCTTTGAATGGCTTCAAGGCGAAGTCGGGTGATACTAGCCTCTCAAGCGAGGCTATCCCTTTGGGCTCATGCGATGCTAAGTGTTAGCACCTTAGACCTGCTGAGGTCTGTTTAGAAATAATTCGGGTTCACTGTCTGCTTGCTGGATCAGTGGAGTCCAAGTTGCTTCCTTGTCCCTCGGAGATGGGTGAAAACTGGTCTTCAGCTCGTCTATCACTTGTCTTTTGTAAATGTCAACAAGTTTAAACATTGTTCGGACCAATAAGAATCTTGTCTTTTTTAAGTGTCAACAAGACCCCCTTCAAAGTTTTTGAAAGTCTGCAATGGCTCAGACTTTGAAATACTTTGAACTGCTTTGATCGGTGGAGAATGAACGTCGCCATAATGGTTGAGCTCAGCTTCACTTTCAATCCTGCTTTAGGACATAGATTCGTCGAAGAATTGCACAGAGGTTCGTGACTCTGAGTAGCTTCGCGTGCGGGTAGCTCCGCATCTGGGCTTCTGGAGATACGTTCGCCCTGGTGCGTTTGTCGCTTTCCCGAGGCCAACTGTTGTGGGCCTGTTACGAGGAGGATTACTCCTTTCTTCGTGCTGATCGAGGGAGATATTCTCCGATTTACACGTTTCCAAGGGAGGATATTCCCTTTCTTCAAGGCGCAATAAGTGCCTTTATGAGGGAGACGTTTCTCCCTTTGCACGGTTTCAAGGGAAACCGTCCCTTTTCTCAAGGCACAGTAAATGCCTTAAATGCGCTCGTGCTTCCACGCTTGAGGCGGCAGTGCTCAGGCCATGGGGCCTATAAATAGGACACTTGAGGTCCTCTGAAGTGGGAAGTGATCTGCTCTTCTCCTCTTCTCTTGGTTGAGAGAGATACTCAGATCTCTGAAGTAGTGGGAATGCCCACTCTGGTCATTATCCGGCCAAGGACCGGTAAGTCTTGATCATTCAATGACTTCACCGATTTTAGGGAATTCATCTCCCTTAATTCAGCTTTAACAGCTGCTTCAGGATTAGTTTCCCTTACTCTTCATCTTGCAATTGACTGGTCTGCAGAGAAGGATTTTGACATAGCTTCCCCAACGAAGCTATCATTCTGACTTGATCACAGAAAGATCATTGTATGTTAAGTCCGCTACATAGGCAGAACTTGGGACCTGATATCTTCAAGGTTGAGCCAGTCTTGCCATATAGGTGAGGCTAAGACTGTGTCCCATAGGATCAGTCTGGCTTACCCATATAGGCGAGGCTAGGACTTGGCGTTTGCTGAGCTAGCCCATCACTGCTGTGCGAGCGAGGCTTATCCTCTGCTTTAACTGAAATCGGATTGCTTTGCCCCAAAGAATTCGGCTTTAGCGCTTTTGCAGTGTCTTCTGTGTTTAACTGCTAACTTGCTTCGATTTTACATTGCAGTGAGCTATGTTCGCCGATCTTGTGTCTTGATGAAAGAGACCGAAAAGTTACCTTATGCTTTCCCGGTTGAAGCTTTACTTTTAAGCAGGAGGAACAACTTGGGGCAGCTGATGTGTGTCCAGAGGCTGTTGGCAGCCTCTTATCCGAGATGATTCGTTCTAAGGTGAGGCTGGTGGCGCTTCGTTGGAGATGATCCGCTTCGGGAAAGCGGACGTCACACCTGTGAGATCACTGACATCACTGCCAATTCCCATTATAGGTGATCTATCGTGTTGGCGGTGATAAGTTCATTGCCAATTTTCATCAAAGGTGATCCAGCTTCTTGGTGGCAAAATCTGCCATTATGTGAAAAATTATGGCCCTGTCCTCGTGGCACAACTAGTTACGGCCTTGTCCAGGAGGAAGGCCTTTTGTGTCTAGTTGGTCTGGTTTGGAAGCAGATAAAACCACTTGTATGCCTTTTGCGTAAATGATCCTGTTGAGCAACTGAATCTATTGTATGAAATACAACTTTGATGTAGTATCAATGTACCTTTCCTCTTAAATAAATGAAAGTTTATTTTCTGCTCATCTGATTTTTGCCTGCCTTCATTGAGAATTTGGCCATAGCGGGGCTAAACTTCGTGCAGAGTTAAGGACATGGTCCTTTTGAATGAGCTTCGCACGATGATGGCATATCGGAGAACTGTGCCTTTAGTGGGCTAAGGCAATCTTTTTGGCGAAGTTCTTGATGAACTTGTGCGAAGTCCGCATTTTGACTCATTGGTAAGGTTAGCTTAGTGGCTGAGTCACGCTTCTCGGGAAGGCGCTTTAAGCAACGTTTCAAATTGAAACGACGGCCCGTGCCCTTTTCGAGGCATCGTTTCAGGCGCTGATTGGCCTATAAAGCCCGATCGGGCTGAGAAAGAACAGATCTTTTTTCCAGAGAACTTTTGATTCTTCTTCTTCCTCTTTCCTTTCCTCTTTATTCAGAAAGCTTTGAGAACTTTCGCAGCTCTTCAATGGCGCCCAAAAGACGAGCAGGGAAAGAAGTGGCAACTTCTGCAACGGAGGGTCCTTCTCCTCCTCCGGTCATCGCGTGACCAGTCACCGGTAAGAGACTTTCCCTTCTGATCAGAGACTGCGGTCTCTCTTTAAAGCCGATATTTGGCTATCAGAACGATCGAACATGATCTGTTTTTATTAGGGAATCCGTTTCCCTGAATTTCCCTTATTTTCTTGGACGGGAACTAAGAACTGAACAGTTCTTGTCTAAGCTTCCGTACGAAGCTATTGCTTGGGCTGTCTTCGTCCTGTTAAGGAACAGGATACGGTTCTGTCCCTTCGATCATGGCCGTCAAGAATAGTTTTTAACCATAATGCCCTTTTGATGACGTCAGCCCTTAGGGCTATATCACTTTCTGCTTAAGCGAAGTTAATACTTGGACATTTTCTGCAAAATGCAGACTTGTCCGTGAGATTAAGCTTTGTTGAAGCTATCACCTTGCTGGCTTTGCTCACTGGGCGAGACTATGCCTTGGTGAAATTTATGTCTTCATGTTCGCTTGGCTGGTGAACTAATCATAGTTCATTTTATTTTTGCAGTGCACTACATTCCCGGTCCCTTGAACAATCTGTTTGGGATGACCAGCGGAGTTGATGGCAATATCAACTTGCAATTTCAAGGGCAAGCTTCTCTGTTTAGTGAGCAGAGCTCTCTTGTTCGAGACACGCTTATTCACGGTGGTGACCAGCACACTACGAGGAGTATTCTGACTACGGCTCCTCTTGAAGATGTTGACCGTCGGACTTATAGGAAGCCTGACTCATGTTTGGGGAGGATGCCGCGCCAGATCCTGATCGCCAACTACAGGCTGGAGAAGGGAAATGGATCTTCCAATTGGGTGATGAGAAGTTTTACCTTCCATCCAACAGACGACATTTTCTTTGTCTTCTTTCCAGTGTGTGACGCATGCTCGGAAGATGGCATGGGATGTGAGCCGAAATACCGACTCGATAGAGGATCTCTGCCTCAAAAATCAGACCTGTGTCTGGTTGAGCCTCGCGTTGGAGAGGAGAGAGAAAATGGAAAAAGAGAAAAATATAAAGAAAAATATATGGATAAAATTTTGGTATCTGGGAAAATACCGAAAACTTCAGAAAAGCCCAAAAATAAAGTAACTCAGAATGGTTCTAAAAAATTCTCAAAAATAATAAATATATTTTAAGATACAAGGTGAAATCAGATTTCAGAAATTAAATACTATTTTCAAAATAAAAATCCTGAAATCAATTATCGATACCGTTCTACACCGGATCGACGGATTTTAATAAATTTCAAAAAATCTCCAAAAATTCTTAGAGATAGAAAACATCATCCCGAGTAATAATATGAATCGATTTTTAGAAATAAAATTCTATTTTTAAATTAAAAATTTCAGAATCTTCCAGCTATACCAGTCGACACCAAATTCGGCTAAATTTCAATAAATTCAAAAAAAACTCAAAAATATATTAAAAGAGAAAATGTGCTTCTAGGAAGCATGTGAAAGTAGAATCTAGAAATTCAACTCCAGTTGTTGTAACACCCGCTCCCGGAATACGTACTTAGTTGCGTATTCGTATTTTCCGATCGTATTTTTTTTACTTCCTATATTTGTTTTGTATTATGAGAATTTATATGATCGTTTTGTCTTGGATCCGGATTCACGGACTCAGAGTCTGCCCTTCTCTGAACCGGGGACCTGATCCTAGAGTAGTACTCGATTTGGTCCTTTCGGTATTCAGATTTGACCGATTTCAGTTTTAAACATCATTTTCCAATATTTTAGATTTTCTATGATTTTTTGGAATTTTCCTGAATTAAATGAAAATCTTCAAAACCGGTGTCGACCAGTGCCGCTGACCGATTCTCGGATTTTAATTACAAACGGAGTTGAATTTCAAGAAACGGCTTTCCCATAACTTATTAAAATCATATTTTCTATCTAAATACTTTTTCTGAGAATTTTCTGAATTTATCAAAATCCGGCCAACCGGTGTAGACCGATATGGACGGTTGTGACTTTATGATTTTTATTTTGAAAATGAGATTGAATTTATGAAAACCGATTCACCAAAAAATCTTTATATAATATTTATTAGTTTTGAGAATTTTGGGAAGCTTTCCATGCTACTTATTTTTCGGGCTTTTCCGGAGTTTTCGGTATTTTCCCAGATCCGGAATGGTATCCAGATATTTTCCACTTTTCTCTCTCCTCGCCAAACACGAGTTTCACCAACCTTGGATTCTGCACTTAATGCAGAGATCCTCTCCATTCTGCATTTAATGCATTTCAGATCAACTCCAATCAAGTCATTATGACTTTGTCCTTTTGTTAAACGCAGCCTTTTTGCATCTTCCCCTGGACGCGGCTTTAATTCCCGCGTTTGGCTCATTTTGGCCTAAACGCAGGTTTGAGGGCTGCGTTTGGGAGAGGAAACACAAGTTCCCTTTCTATGTTTCTTTGCTTTGAAAAGTATGCAACATTATTATATTCATTCCTTTACCTTTATATAAACCCCACTCCCTTCTCTCTCTTCATTTATTTCTTCTCCTCCTCCTTTGTTTCCTGCAAGCATGCAACAGAGAATGAAATGGCAGCCCCATGAGCCCCTTGCTCCCTCCTTTGGCTAGCCATTCTCCACCTTCTCCACCTCCATTTTCACCACCAACACCACCACCCCATCATCACCTCAAGGGCCGACCACCTCCTTAGGATTGGGGGCCGAGCTCCTCTTCGTCGGTAATATTGTAACGCCCCGATCCCGGCGATACGGGGACGTCACTGCAACGTATATACGTAAGTCCGAAGTACCTTCCCGTATATACGCTAAGCATCAGTACAGACAAGAATCAGAGTACGGAAGCAAATGGTGCATTATACATTCCAACACATATATATATACAATTTCAGAGTTATCACCAGAGGTGATGAATATTACAATAATAATACATCACAGATATGCGCAAATGCGAGAGTACAAGAGATATACATATATGAACAGCATAAAAGGGCGCTCACATACAAGTATACAAGGAAATGTACAAGTATGAATAGAAAAAGGGCACTCACGAGTTTGCTAAGAGGAAACTCGGGAGGCATACAGGGGGGCCTGGAAGGATGTGGCCCTGGACGGTCGGCTGGAGATCCACGCTACCGCTGCGCCACTCTGAGCAGTAACGGGGAGAATCCACACGCTCCGGGCTCCATAACCTGGACATGAGAATCCAGGGGAGTCAGTGAAACTCCCCAGGCGAGTAGGAATATGGATGCCAGGTGGCGAGTCAGGAGGAGCACAAGTGTCAAGTACAGAAGACAGGAGGGTTAGAACACAAATGAAGTATATAAGAAATGATATCAAGTAGGAAATACTCAGGAGGCAGATAGGTTAGAGCAGGCATGAACAGGTATGACATAATAATCATAAAACAGGAAATCCGAATAAAACCAATGCAACAAATATGGTAAGGCACAACACAGATTCATAGCCGTTTAAGTTGCAGGCTTTAGTATGCGTCCCATTCCACATACCTCTACTTACAACTTAAAGAGCCGGTTATTATGACACTTTATTATTACTCGTCTTACCCTGATATCTAGCTATGTGAACTAGCGTCCCAACGCACATAGATCCATATCCGAGTAAAACAAGGTTGTTATTGGAAACTAGCGGGGGTATCAACGAACTATGTTTACAGTGGGTCCCGTGCATGCCCGGGACCACGGTCCAGGATTGTTCCGTTGCATGGAAACGGAAGCCAGCCGCAAGGCTAAACAGGAGGGACTTATGTATGCCCTTTCATAACAGGAATAAGGGAGCCAGCTCTCCCCTCGGTCCCCTGGAGGCCCTCAGGTCAGACCGGAAACATGATTGTACAATATACCTAAAAGCCACTGTAAACACGAACACATATTGATATCCGCATGTTTCCCCCGACCCAATACAAGTTGGTCCTTTTTAGGATTCATTAGGTTAATTATCACTTTACGGGAATAACTGGAACAGGACATGATCAGGAAATCGGGAGTACATAAGTACTATATAGTCAGGTCACTGCATATAAAGCAGGAAAACAGGTCACTGATCATGATACGGGATAATAAATCAAGTTCCCGTAAAGATGATAATCACAAGTCAAATATATCATGCTGGGTGTAAAGTGATAGCATGACAGGATGATGATATTTAGTAAACAACCAAGCATATCAAAGGATTGATAATAGTCGGGTTAAGTCATGGCAAGAGGTTGATAATAGTCAGGGCAAGTCATAGCATAACTAAAGGGTCTTGCCAAATAGTAGCATGGCAGGTGGTCAGGTGGTAACACACTAGATGGTCAGGTGATATACATGTGTTAAATAAAAGCATGCAACTAACAAGTCTGAAGCAATGACAAGTAGCAACATGGAAGTGACTCAAAGCCCAACGACCACGAAGGGTCGGCCACGCATGGTATATGATGAAGAAGTAAGCATATCAATAGCACGGCACAAGTACAAGAGGAAGCTACCATAATATAAGCAATTGCAGGGCAAACATGAATATGGAAATAAGAAGCGAAATACTTATCGTCCCGACGAAACGGGATATCAAATAGAGAAGAGCGAAGAGCGAGACTACTCGCCTAAACCACCAATATGCCAAAAGATCCAAAATCCACGAAAGTCAGGATGCGCCATAACCTGTGATATAATTATGTAGAGCGAAGAGGAGAGAGAAAGAGAGAAGGGAAGATGATGTTTGTCAAGTGACAAGTCAAGTAATACTAAGATATGATATAAGTCTAGAGGTAAGGTTCATATTCAAGAAAGAAATCAACTAAGACAAACAGCTAAGTTAGTCGACTAGGGTGGAAGAGTAGTCGACTAATAGAGGGTTAGTCGACTAACAGTCTGGTATAGTCGACTAAAACTGGGTTCCAGAGAGTTGATATTCTGATTTCAGGAAAAGTTAGTCGACTAGGTGGAAAGGGTAGTCGACTAACAGACATCTCAAGTCGACTAACAGTCATGTCAAGTCGACTAATACTGAGTAACAGAGAGTTGGGTTTCTGATTCAGGAAAGGTTAGTCGACTAGGGTCAAGGGAGTAGTCGACTAATCAAGGTTTCTAGTCGACCAATAAATAACCTAAGTCGACTAAAACTGTGTTCCAGAAAAGGTTACGTTTCAACTAAGGGTTTTCTAGTCGACTAATCTATAGGTCTAGTCGACTAATCGTCTGAAACAGCAAACAGAACAGATTTTGGGGGTTTTGTTTGATGACCAAATAATCATGATTTGAAGACACGAGTGAACATGATATGTAAACTTAAGTATACTAGGAATTAATCAAGTCTTGGTGATTAAAATTACTTACCAAAAGGAGTGGTTGATGATGGAGTGATGGTGGTAGTGTGGAAGTTGATGATGAAGAAGAAGGTGAGGTCTTGGTAGGGTTGATGACCTTGGTGGTGTTTCCATGGAGATGAAGGAGGAGGAAGATGAAGGGAAGAGGTTGGAGTAGTTGTGGTGGTGGAGATGAAGGAGATGGAGGTGGCTAGGGTTTGGCTCTTGGTGAAGAGAAGTGAAGGGAAGTGAAAAAAGGAAATGAAATGAAAAGGGAAGGTTTAAATAGGATTTTGGATTTGTGAAGGAGGTGTAATTAATGTAGATGAGAGGGGGCTTTTTGCAAAGTGGAGGAGGGGATGAGTGTCCCTCTCTTGGCCACTTGGCCGGCCAAGGAAGAGAGAGAAAAAGAGGCATTAATGGTGGAGGTTGGTGAAAGTGTGTGGAGAGGGAAAATTGGAATTGTTGGAATTTTGGAAAATAGGAAAGGCTTTGGCTTGTGGAGGAAGGAAAGAAATAAAGGAAAAGAAAAAAGGAAAAGAAATTCATATGAGGAGATATTTTCTTGGAAGAGAATTTGAAAATAATGAAAGTGGCGGATTCCCGGGATTCAGTTGCGGATGCGGAAATCTTTCGGGAAAACACCGGAATCGTCCGAATTCAAGTATCTCGGAACGACCCGAAATAATTACCAAAAATCAAGAATATAATACTAAGTATCATAGTGAAATCCGTTTTAAGAAATACTTTATAGTTTTAAAACTAAAAATCCCGGAATCAGTTATCTACCGACTCCGTTGGAATTTTCATAAATTCATAAAATCCTCAGAAAAAGAATGTAGGTAGAAAAATATGATTCTAAGGAATAATGCCTAAAGGACCTTTTAGAAATTCCTAGCTGATTGTGAAATAAAAATCCGGGAATCGGTCAACGGAAACTGGCCGACACCGGTTTTGAAGACTTTCATTTTAATTCCAGAAAAATCTAGAAAATCATAGAAAATATATATTATTGGAAAATGATATTTAAAACTAAAATCGGTCAATTCTAATTATCAGAATGTCTAAATCGAGTAATACTCTAGGATCGGGCCTTCGGTTCAGACTAGGGCTGACTCCAAGACCACGAATCAAATCCAAGACAAAACAATCATATAAGGAATTCATAATACAAAATAAATACAGAAAACAAATCGAAAAATACGATCGAAAAATCTGAATACGCAACTAAGTACGTATTCCGGGAACGGGGTATTACAATCCACCCACCTTACAAAAATTGCGTCCTCGCAATTTCGTTAAGGGGTAAATTGAATACAAAGGGGACAAAGGTGGAATTTATACTGATTAAGATATGAAGCACTAGAGGTAGGGCTCTCAAGTCGACTGAACAATAATCATCCTCCGCACTTCCGGCTGTATAAATCTTCGAATAATGCTGAATAATACTGCTGATGTCGTGGCTGTGCAATAATGAGCCAGAATACCGAAGATAAAGAAAACCCTGATAGTCCTGAGCATAATAAAGAAGGCCGATAATTAAGAATCCCGAACACCAGGCACCAATCACCCTGAACGATGTAGTAGAGAATGTAGAATATCCGTAGAGAATTCCGACTGCTGACCTCTGAAAGATAGCCAGATCAGGATCAATCTGGAGAATACCAAGCTTCATAGGATTCACCGAAGAGATCACATAATAGCTTCATGCAGAACCAGCCACTACCTCTCTAGTCTAGTCATATCTTAAGATAGTATAAGGCTTCATAAAACCAAAACAGGGAAAGGATAGGAGGGATTAGGAATCAAAGGAAAGATAGTCAAGAAATAGATAACTCTGCACTTGTAGTTGGAATGTATAACCAAGACTCAAGTATTCCAGTTGCAAATTTCATTACCATTAATTTGCCCTCTGGACGTACTGAGGAAGTTAGAGCCTAGGCTCTGATACCATCCTGTAACGCCCCGATCCCGGCGATACGGGGACGTCACTGCAACGTATATACGTAAGTCCGAAGTACCTTCCCGTATATACGCTAAGCATCAGTACAGACAAGAATCAGAGTACGGAAGCAAATGGTGCATTATACATTCCAACACATATATATTACAATTTCAGAGTTATCACCAGAGGTGATGAATATTACAATAATAATACATCACAGATATGCGCAAATGCGAGAGTACAAGAGATATACATATATGAACAGCATAAAAGGGCGCTCACATACAAGTATACAAGGAATGTACAAGTATGAATAGAAAAAGGGCACTCATGAGTTTGCTAAGAGGAAACTCGGGAGGCATACAGGGGGCCTGGAAGGATGTGGCCCTGGACGGTCGGCTGGAGATCCACGCTACCGCTGCGCCACTCTGAGCAGTAACGGGGAGAATCCACACGCTCCGGGCTCCATAACCTGGACATGAGAATCCAGGGGAGTCAGTGAAACTCCCAGGCGAGTAGGAATATGGATGCCAGGTGGCGAGTCAGGAGGAGCACAAGTGTCAAGTACAGAAGACAGGAGGGTTAGAACACAAATGAAGTATATAAGAAATGATATCAAGTAGGAAATACTCAGGAGGCAGATAGGTTAGAGCAGGCATGAACAGGTATGACATAATAATCATAAAACAGGAAATCCGAATAAAACCAATGCAACAAATATGGTAAGGCACAACACAGATTCATAGCCGTTTTAAGTTGCAGGCTTTAGTATGCGTCCCATTCCACATACCTCTACTTACAACTTAAAGAGCCGGTTATTATGACACTTTATTATTACTCGTCTTACCCTGATATCTAGCTATGTGAACTAGCATCCCAACGCACATAGATCCATATCCGAGTAAAACAAGGTTGTTATTGGAAACTAGCGGGGGTATCAACGAACTATGTTTACAGTGGGTCCCGTGCATGCCCGGGACCACGGTCCAGGATTGTTCCGTTGCATGGAAACGGAAGCCAGCCGCAAGGCTAAACAGGAGGGACTTATGTTGCCCTTTCATAACAGGAATAAGGGAGCCAGCTCTCCCCTCGGTCCCCTGGAGGCCCTCAGGTCAGACCGGAACATGATTGTACAATATACCTAAAAGCCACTGTAAACACGAACACATATTGATATCCGCATGTTTCCCCCGACCCAATACAAGTTGGTCCTTTTAGGATTCATTAGGTTAATTATCACTTTACGGAATAACTGGAACAGGACATGATCAGAAATCGGGAGTACATAAGTACTATATAGTCAGGTCACTGCATATAAAGCAGGAAAACAGGTCACTGATCATGATACGGGATAATAAATCAAGTTCCCGTAAAGATGATAATCACAAGTCAAATATATCATGCTGGGTGTAAAGTGATAGCATGACAGGATGATGATATTTAGTAAACAACCAAGCATATCAAAGGATTGATAATAGTCGGGTTAAGTCATGGCAAGAGGTTGAAATAGTCAGGGCAAGTCATAGCATAACTAAAGGGTCTTGCCAAATAGTAGCATGGCAGGTGGTCAGGTGGTAACACACTAGATGGTCAGGTGATATACATGTGTTAAATAAAAGCATGCAACTAACAAGTCTGAAGCAATGACAAGTAGCAACATGGAAGTGACTCAAAGCCCAACGACCACGAAGGGTCGGCCACGCATGGTATATGATGAAGAAGTAAGCATATCAATAGCACGGCACAAGTACAAGAGGAAGCTACCATAATATAAGCAATTGCAGGGCAAACATGAATATGGAAATAAGAAGCGAAATACTTATCGTCCCGACGAAACGGGATATCAAATAGAGAAGAGCGAAGAGCGAGACTACTCGCCTAACCACCAATATGCAAAAGATCCAAAATCCACGAAAGTCAGGATGCGCCATAACCTGTGATATAATTATGTAGAGCGAAGAGGAGAGAGAAAGAGAGAAGGGAAGATGATGTTTGTCAAGTGACAAGTCAAGTATACTAAGATATGATATAAGTCTAGAGGGTAAGGTTCATATTCAAGAAAGAAATCAACTAAGACAAACAGCTAAAGTTAGTCGACTAGGGTGGAAGAGTAGTCGACTAATAGAGGGGTTAGTCGACTAACAGTCTGGTATAGTCGACTAAAACTGGGTTCCAGAGAGTTGATATTCTGATTTCAGGAAAAGTTAGTCGACTAGGTGGAAAGGGTAGTCGACTAACAGACATCTCAAGTCGACTAACAGTCATGTCAAGTCGACTAATACTGAGTAACAGAGAGTTGGGTTTCTGATTCAGGAAAGGTTAGTCGACTAGGGTCAAGGGAGTAGTCGACTAATCAAGGTTTCTAGTCGACCAATAAATAACCTAAGTCGACTAAAACTGTGTTCCAGAAAAGGTTACGTTTCAACTAAGGTTTCTAGTCGACTAATCTATAGGTCTAGTCGACTAATCGTCTGGAAACAGCAAACAGAACAGATTTTGGGGGTTTTGTTTGATGACCAAATAATCATGATTTGAAGACACGAGTGAACATGATATGTAAACTTAAGTATACTAGGAATTAATCAAGTCTTGGTGATTAAAATTACTTACCAAAAGGAGTGGTTGATGATGGAGTGATGGTGGTAGTGGTGGGAAGTTGATGATGAAGAAGAAGGTGAGGTCTTGGTAGGGTTGATGACCTGGTGGTGTTTCCCATGGAGATGAAGGAGGAGGAAGATGAAGGGAAGAGGTTGGAGTAGTTTGGTGGTGGAGATGAAGGAGATGGAGGTGGCTAGGGTTTGGCTCTTGGTGAAGAGAAGTGAAGGGAAGTGAAAAAAGGAAATGAAATGAAAAGGGAAGGTTTAAATAGGATTTTGGATTTGTGAAGGAGGTGTATTAATGTAGATGAGAGGGGGCTTTTTGCAAAGTGGAGGAGGGGATGAGTGTCCCTCTCTTGGCCACTTGGCCGGCCAAGGAAGAGAGAGAAAAAGAGGGCATTATGGTGGAGGTTGGTGAAAGTGTGTGGAGAGGAAAAATTGGAATTGTTGGAATTTTGGAAAATAGGAAAAGGCTTTGGCTTGTGGAGGAAGGAAAGAAATAAAGGAAAAGAAAAAAGGAAAAGAAATTCATATGAGGAGATATTTTCTTGGAAGAGAATTTGAAAATAATGAAAGTGGCGGATTCCCGGGATTCAGTTGCGGATGCGGAAATCTTTCGGGAAAACACCGAATCGTCCGAAATTCAAGTATCTCGGAACGACCCGAAATAATTACAAAATCAAGAATATAATACTAAGTATCATAGTGAAATCCGTTTTAAGAAATACTTTATAGTTTTAAAACTAAAAATCCCGGAATCAGTTATCTACCGACTCCGTTGGAATTTTCATAAATCATAAAATCCTCAGAAAAAGAATGTAGGTAGAAAATATGATTCTAAGGAATAATGCCTAAAGGACCTTCTAGAAATTCCTAGCTGATTGTGAAATAAAAATCCGGGAATCGGTCAACGGAACTGGCCGACACCGGTTTTGAAGACTTTCATTTTAATTCCAGAAAATCTAGAAAATCATAGAAAATATATATTATTGGAAAATGATATTTAAAACTAAAATCGGTCAATTCTAATTATCAGAATGTCTAAATCGAGTAATACTCTAGGATCGGCCTTCGGTTCAGACTAGGGCTGACTCCAAGACCACGAATCCAAATCCAAGACAAAACATCATATAAGGAATTCATAATACAAATAAATACAGGAAAACAATCGAAAATACGATCGAAAAATCTGAATACGCAACTAAGTACGTATTCCGGGAACGGGGTATTACAATCCACCCACCTTACAAAAAATTGCGTCCTCGCAATTTCGTTAAGGGGTAAATTGAATACAAAGGGGACAAAGGTGGAATTTATACTGATTAAGATATGAAGCACTAGAGGTAGGGCTCTCAAGTCGACTGAACAATAATCATCCTCCGCACTTCCGGCTGTATAAATCTTCGAATAATGCTGAATAATACTGCTGATGTCGTGGCTGTGCAATAAATGAGCCAGAATACCGAAGATAAAGAAAACCCTGATAGTCCTGAGCATAATAAAGAAGGCCGATAATTAAGAATCCCGAACACCAGGCACCAATCACCCTGAACGATGTAGTAGAGAATGTAGAATATCCGTAGAGAATTCCGACTGCTGACCTCTGAAAGATAGCCAGATCAGGATCAATCTGGAGAATACCAAGCTTCATAGGATTCACCGAAGAGATCACATAATAGCTTCATGCAGAACCAGCCACTACCTCTCTAGTCTAGTCATATCTTAAGATAGTATAAGGCTTCATAAAACCAAAACAGGGAAATGATAGGAGGGATTAGGAATCAAAGGAAAGATAGTCAAGAAATAGATAACTCTGCACTTGTAGTTGGAATGTATAACCAAGACTCAAGTATTCCAGTTGCAAATTTCATTACCATAATTTGCCCTCTGGACGTACTGAGGAAGTTAGAGCCTAGGCTCTGATACCATCCTGTAACGCCCCGATCCCGGCGATACGGGGACGTCACTGCAACGTATATACGTAAGTCCGAAGTACCTTCCCGTATATACGCTAAGCATCAGTACAGACAAGAATCAGAGTACGGAAGCAAATGGTGCATTATACATCCAACACATATATATATATACAATTTCAGAGTTATCACAGAGGTGATGAATATTACAATAATAATACATCACAGATATGCGCAAATGCGAGAGTACAAGAGATATACATATATGAACAGCATAAAAGGGCGCTCACATACAAGTATACAAGGAAATGTACAAGTATGAATAGAAAAAGGGCACTCACGAGTTTGCTAAGAGGAAACTCGGGAGGCATACAGGGGCCTGGAAGGATGTGGCCCTGGACGGTCGGCTGGAGATCCACGCTACCGCTGCGCCACTCTGAGCAGTAACGGGGAGAATCCACACGCTCCGGGCTCCATAACCTGGACATGAGAATCCAGGGAGTCAGTGAAACTCCCCAGGCGAGTAGGAATATGGATGCCAGGTGGCGAGTCAGGAGGAGCACAAGTGTCAAGTACAGAAGACAGGGAGGTTAGAACACAAATGAAGTATATAAGAAATGATATCAAGTAGGAAATACTCAGGAGGCAGATAGGTTAGAGCAGGCATGAACAGGTATGACATAATAATCATAAAACAGGAAATCCGAATAAAACCAATGCAACAAATATGGTAAGGCAACAACACAGATTCATAGCCGTTTAAGTTTGCAGGCTTTAGTATGCGTCCCATTCCACATACCTCTACTTACAACTTAAAGAGCCGGTATTATGACACTTTATTATTACTCGTCTACCTGATATCTAGCTATGTGAACTAGCGTCCCAACGCACATAGATCCATATCCGAGTAAAACAAGGTTGTTATTGGAAACTAGCGGGGTATCAACGAACTATGTTTACAGTGGGTCCCGTGCATGCCCGGGACCACGGTCCAGGATTGTTCCGTTGCATGGAAATGGAAGCCAGCCGCAAGGCTAAACAGGAGGGACT